>CM051384.1:10991946-11491666 GCA_028015245.1 Cardamine occulta
TCCATTTACTTACCTCTATGAACTCAGAAGGGAGCCTCTAGTGACGACTCATCCCAAACCTCAGCACTTCCATTAGATGCGTCTTCAACATCTTCTTCCATTGAAAGCCTAATATATTCTCTATGTGCAAACCGGTCCCACTCTGTCAATGTAGGGTTCTCACGCTCCTGTTTCCGTTTGACATTTTGAAATGATATAAGAGGCTCATGGTGTCAAAAATCAAGCAAGGTTGAGTACCAGACGAGAAGTACCTGACGAATGAGGAATGGATCCCTTGTTTCAAATGCCATAAATTTGTTTAGATTAAACAGGATGTTGAAGACGTTTCCAGAGAGCTTTGAGCCTTTCAGGTCATGCACGGTTATGTAGCTTTCATCCTGTGACAGGTAACAAGAAATAACACAAACAACGGAATTGTAAGAGTCATAAAGAAAAACTGGGAACATCAACTTCTTCCGTGACCATTCTATAGTTTCCTTTAATATAGAATAGCTTAAGACTATAATAAGCACAATAGCATGAGACATGTTGTTGAACCTCTGGTCCGATCATATCAATCATCTGGCATAAGATATCCTCAAAAAGAACAGCCTCTTGCGCCATGCACTCCATTCGATGCAACTGCTCCTCATAAAAGAATTGCATCTCATTTCGCGTAAGAATCCCATTGCAATCCAAGTCTATGCACTTAAACCTGGTACGATATATATTTATGTCAGATATAAACACTCAAAACTCTATCTCTCTGACACTTTTGGATCCTTACGTCACAGCGCTTACCAATATTCTAAGCTAGGCTCTGACGATTTGTCTTCTTCTGCAAGTATGAAATAGACAAAATCCTCATACCCCATTTTCCCTTCAACTTTGCTAGTGAATTTCCTAGCAACCTGAGTAGAAACCAATCTATTATCCATGATGACAGGCATCTTAAGAGAGCTAATAATTTGGAACAAGAAGAACAGAAGTCTTGAAATATAAATAACATCTTCAAATACGAGCATTAAAAATCATTCTACAAGATCTTAAACAAAACCTGGGAGAATATTCTGTCAACAATCCGGTAAGTAAGAGCATGGTTTCCATATCTCATAAGATTTTCTTTGTCAATCAAGAAATCATGATCCGTATCCAGCTCCCAGAACTTGCAGTATATGACATAGAAATGCTCATACGAGAAGTATCTAGTTGCCAAAGTAAATAGAAAAATGTTGATGTCAAATGTACAAAACCACATATAGAAACAATAGCACGGATTCTTTTTGTCAGTACCTCAACACTTTGTTGATATCTTCTTCTTCGTCAGCATGTCGCATTGCATCAATTAAGTTTCCCCGTCTAAGCTCCCTAAATGTAAGTCGACCATTTCCAGATCTATTTATGTAGTAAAATATTCTGTAGGTGACAGTTTCAGCTGGCCCATAAAAATATAAATTGTATCAGACAAAACTGCATTCTTAAAAAGACAACTTTCATTATCTTCAACAGTAGCAGCAAATAGCCAAATACCAAAGAATGTGGACTCCAGAAATGGCAAACAATAATAGTGTACACCTAATGACATTACTAACTGACACATGATTCATAAAGCACTTCCACAAAAAAAATTAATGAAGTAGACAAAAGAAGAAATATTAGCTTATAAAACATATCAAATCCATACAGAGTATGAGAGTAATGGCACATTATCATCTCCATGCATCAATTATCAAAATTATCTTAGTTATCTAGTAAACGATTGAAGTGGTAACCATCCGAGAGATTTAGGTAAGACATCATACCCCACACAGAACAGACTTATTCACTTAGTCTTCTCCACTAGCATGGTAGCTAACCATATACTTCGAAGAATAAAATGTAAAACCAAACTCCCTCTCAATTACTAAGCACCATAACTCAAGCAATACCAAGAGCGAAATGAAAACATGAGATAAAATAGAAAACTGACTAATATGTATATGAAGTTGAGACCTAACCATATCTTTCTTGGAATTCAGGTGTGGTTTGTAGGAACTCTAGCCCAGGATGTGTCGCCAACAGTTCTTTAAGTAATGGTTTGAAATCATCCTACAAGAAAAAAAAATGTTGAGAATTGAAAATGCAAACATAAGAACAAGGAGATTGTGAATTTAACTCGCTATCGTAACTGAATATGCCAATTAAAAGAAAATTACCTTAACAATGAAATTCTGATTTTGCTGCTTTAGTATCTTAAAGATTTGGGTCGTTGTATCCATTATCAACATGTTCCCATTTACCCAATAATCAATAAATGCTTCTCTGCATAATCAAACACTAATAACTGTTATACTGGGTTGTTCAAAATTGTGATCACCAAAGTCACGGCAGAGTGAGTATAATACGAGTAGGAAGCTTGAAGTACGCTGCAAAGTATGCACATATCAGATTCCACCATACAAAAAGAATAGAATCACACACCTAGTAACAAAACCTGTATTATTGACATCGATCTTCCTAAAAAGTGAAGTAGAGAAGAAAGATGGGAGCTTGCAGATTTCTCTGGTGACTAGTTTGAATTCTGAATATTGAAAAGGGAACAAAGTTAAAAAGACATTCCATATACGTATCACATCAATTACTAGAAATTATGACTACTTACCTTGCATCTGCAGTCCATCCAAGTGACCATAGAAAAAGTGGTTGATTCTAAACATACATTGCTCTTTTACCTCGCTTGGAGGTGGACGACCATTTTGAAAATAAAACTACAATCATTACAATGTTTAAAATCACCATTTATACTCCATTACCATCTAAAAGAGGAGAAAAGAAAACACTTATTAAGACTTGCAGAAGCAGTTCAAAACCTGAGGCATTGGCTCTTTAACAGGCTCATTAACTACTTTTAGCAAAGAACCTAAGTTAGAAGGGCCTCGTTGTTTCGTTGTACGCGGTGAACCACAACTCCTTGGTGAAAGCGGAGGAGCACTTCCCGCAGGAAACATAGATGGTATAGAATTACTAGTTGCAGAATTTGAACCAGACGTATTTCCAGTAACATTTAAAGGAGCTCCAGCTATAGCATCATTAACCAATGATGCAATCTAGGAAACCAAATAAGACACAAGCAAAAAACAAAGTTCAGATTCTGCTATCAATTACTAACACTATCAAAGATTCGAACTTTACACAAATTCTCAATCTAATCTAACTCAGATACAAATACTCACACTATCAAAGATTCCAACTTTACACCAATTCTCAACAAATCTAATCTAACTCAGATACAATTACTAACACAATCAAAGATTCGAACTTTATACCAATTCTCACTAAATCTAATCAAACAGAACAGAGCTTAGATACAATTACTAACACTATCAAAGATTCCAACTTTACGCCAATGAAGCAGAACAGAGCTGAGATACAAATGGAAAAACCCCGAATCGAGTTACCTGACGATGAGCTTCAGGAAGAGAAAGCCATTGATCAAAGAGCTTCTGAGTGAATCCAGGTTTTGAATTCAGCACAAATGAAGACATCTCTTGAAGCTGCAACAAATCTGCATCTACACAAGCCATGTCTCCGGGAACAATTGCATCAACCATACTCATTTTTATTCACGTGATCCAATCAATCAATCAGGAATTTTGATGAAATCGAAGAGACGCAATGAGAAATTTAACTAATTCCGAGCTGGTAAAAGTGAGAAGAAAGTAGAGATCTTTAAGAACACACTGAATCAGGTTTTAGTCTCCTTCTCCGATTCCGATTAAGGAAGGAGTGTATAAGTGATTGGGAAATGCAACAAGGAAAAGAAAAATATCTTTCTTTGAAAAGAAAGCGATCTAAAATACAGAATATATATATATATATATCGTTGACAAAAGAATAACTATATTGCTGTATTATTTATTTCTTTATATGGATATTATTTTCTCCCCTATTCTACAGATTTTGAGTAAGTACATTATTATTTATTTCTTTACAAGTATATTATTTTCTACTCCCCTATTCTACAGATTTGGAGAAAACTGTCAAAATGGGTTATCCATCTCCATGTCCATTTGGACCGGCCCAATATTGACTATTTTTATTGTGGACAAATAGTGATTATGTTCATTGACGATTATGCTCAAATAGAATGTCCATTGGTCGGAATAAAACATATTGAACACAAATATCTAAACACAAATTTAAATTCAAATGTCTAAAACAAATATCTAAAGGCAAATTTGAACACAAAATATAAAATAGAATATTAAAGGAAAAAAAAAGAAAAAAATCTAAAAGGTCATCAGTGTTCATTCTATTTGAATTTAATTACACAACACATATATTTTGTTATGTTCTTTTTTTATCAAATATTTTGTTATGTTCATTTTGTTTATTTAACAATATGTTTTTGAAATTTACAAAAGAAACTAAAGATGGCTCAAAAAAGCAATTTTTTGATAAATTAGGCTTTACAATTAGTAATTTGGAGAAAAATTAAACATCAAAGTACCAAATCTTTATCAAAACTTTTACGTTGATGTTTAATTTTTACTTCGATAAAGATAAATAAACAAAGTTTGAAAGAGTTATTGTATAATTTTTTTTTGTTTGGTCAAACAGTTATTGTATAAAATTTAGATAAAGACTTTGATAAGTTTTATTGTCGTTAATAAAAAAATAAATATCAAAGCAAAAATTTCATATAAACTTAATTTTCGTTATTGTTAATGTTGTCGATGTGTCGACTCAAATTTACACTGGCATAATGCATGTTCTTAACATAAACCACTTGACTTCTAAAAAGTAAAAACTAAACCACTTGATTTCAAAAAAAAAAAAAAAACTAAACCACTTGCAACTAAAAAGCAAAACGAGACTTTACAATTACATAAACAAGTCAATTCATTTAATGAAAAGGGACCTTAATTAATATTGTGTCGTCCATTTTTGGATCTTTGAATAAATAAATGTGTACTCTCACAATAGTAGAAAATAATCTTTAGTTGCTTTTCAGCTTTCCTTCCACCTCGCACAAAACGAATTATGACGACACCGAAAGAGTTCATGTTCAAACTTCTTATTGTATCCCATATACATATGTATATGTATCGCTGAGTATCTCATTTTTGTTATCAGATACTATAGAATAGAAAACTATTGTTGTCAGTAGAGTCTATAAATATTTTGGAAACTAATAAAAAAATTGGTTCTCTTCAACACCTAAAAATTTGGCTCTACAAAAGAAATAAACGACTACAGCTAAAAAAAAAAAAAAGAAGACTAATCAACGATCATATAAAGATAAAAGCAAAAAAAAGTTATCATATAGAATAAACTAGAAAATAATATACACTAAATACTATCATATAGATGAAGTTTTTGCGAAGTCCGACTTATATATAAAAGTCATCTACTGTTTATCTTACGGCAATTCTCAAAAATAGCACAAAATTAAGTTTTTGTGACATAAATAGCACACATTTTCATTTATGACAAAAATAACATTTTTATTAAAGATCAAT
Organism: Cardamine occulta; assembly: GCA_028015245.1. Taxonomy (NCBI): domain Eukaryota; kingdom Viridiplantae; phylum Streptophyta; class Magnoliopsida; order Brassicales; family Brassicaceae; genus Cardamine; species Cardamine occulta. Next base: position 10,997,427 of record CM051384.1, read on the forward strand.
TCTCTTATATATCACAAATCTCTTAACCTCATATTTTTAGGGTTTAGGTTTTAGAAAACCCTAAACCCTAAACCATACCTCCTACCCCTACAAACTAAACCCTCAATTCCAAAATATTTAACCCAAACCAAAAAATTAAATTATTACCTTTTATTAAAATGTTATTTTTGTCCTAAATGAAAACACGTGCTAAATTTGTCGCAACAACTTTTTTTTTGTACTATTTGAGAGAATTTCTCTTTCTTTTATCTATTTTGATTATTCCGTGAAAGCGCTACTCGTAGAAATTAGCAGTACGTTGTAGAGTTAGGTACAATCAATCTAGTGGCCACAAAACCACCCCGAAAAAAATGAAAATTTGGTGATTGAATGCATTTGTCTCTAAGAAACAAAAATAGCTGTTTTCTATATTTTTTCTTCCGTATATGATATGTCATTTTCTGTCCGTGAATGAAATGATCAATATAGTAATATGATCAATGGTTTGTTCTGAATAAAATCCAAGTTGATGTAACTGACATGTTTCATCTGGCTTCTTAATATGAGGATATTATGTTCTCATTATATTTATCTACTCCATTTTTACGATGGTTTTTTACTTTTCTTATGATGATGACTTTAAACATGGAATAGGATGTGATTCTTCATCTAAAGCAAATCATATAATAAGATTTGAATGAATATCTGTGATATTTTTATTTTCTCTACTTTTAAATATTTTACCAAGTTTAAAACTATATATGGGAATATGGAACCATCCACATAACTGAAACTATTTAGATTAGATTTGCGGTTTTACTTTTCTAAGTCCAGGCCAAGCCAAAATTTCAAAACACCTTGTTGGTCTTAGATATTTTACCCAGTTCAAGATTTTTGCTTGTGTCCTCAGTTTGGCGAGACCTTTTTCTTTTTGTTTGTCGGTACTATTTAGTAAGACTAATAATTTCAACCATATCGCCATCACTTGTTTTATTTTGTATGAGTCTTAACTTTTTTATTAGTCGTTAGCAAGAGAGATATTTTTCGTTAGATGTTACTGATATGCAAATTCTAGAAGTTAAGTCAATCTTTGTACTCATAGATACAGTTTATACTCAAATCTGTTGATCAAAGTAGGGGCAACCAAGTAGGATTTATTAGCGGTTCTAAAATGGGATTTTACAAATATACATATTTCTTAAAATTACGATGATGAAAGTTTTGGTAGAACGCATATGAAGCACCTGATAATACCACTGGTCAGCAAGTCATATAGATGCAGCAACGTCTAAAGAAGCTCCATCACAGTTTCTGTGCAGCAATTCCTCAAAACTATTATAATTTTTTTTTTATATGTTATGATGCATCCATCACAAAGAGTTCTATAAAACTTACAACTCTTGTCAATTTTCTTACTGGAGACTCGGAACCATTCTCTATTTGGTCATATCTACAAATCGTAACACTATCATGATTATGAATTATTCCCAAAGTAAAACTTGATATTAAACCTAATGGTGTAAGAAAATATGAAGTAATCCACTTTCTTTCTAGGATGCCTCCACAGAAAAAGAACAACTAATCGATTAAAGACACATGTGACAATTCTGAACAACAGAAGAAAGTATCATAGCTACAAAGTACAGATAAACTCGTGATTGAACAAAAGCACAGGAAATGCAATACGGATGAAGAAGTACAGTTCGTAATATGCAATCCGCATTGCTGATAATAAATAAATGGACTCCTGTGTAAACTAACTGAAAGGAAAACAGAAATTCCAATTGCAAACCTTGAGAAGATACCATCCAACGATGACCTAAGAACGAATGTTGAAGCAGAGGATACTCGTTTTTCCCTTTTGTTACTCCAGAAAAGCTCCCAAGATTTTTTCACAATGATGTTTGGTATATCTGTTCAGTGATAATGAAACACCCTGCATGATTAACCAATAAGATGAAATAACAGTAATAACTTCTAAGTTTTTTTTTTCCTTTCCCTTTTTCTTATCCATCACCACGGATTGTATTTTCTGTTGCTTCTAGACAATAAAGAGTGATTCCAGGGAAGCTTACCTAGATAACAAACTCAGAAGGGAGCCTCCAGTGACTCATCCCAAACCTCAGCACTTCCATTGGATGCGTCTTCAACATCTTCTTCCATTGATAGCCTAATGTATTCTCTATGTGCAAAACGGTCCCATTCCGTCAATGTAGGGTTTTCACGCTCCTGTTTTCCGTTTGACATTTTCAAATGTTATAAGAGGCCCACCTCAAAAAGCGACAAGGTTAAAATATCAGACGAGAAGTACCTGACGAATGAGGAACGGATCCCGTGTTTCAAATGCCATAAATTTGTTAAGATTAAAAAGAATGTTCAAGACGTTTCCAGAGAGCTTGGAGCCCTTCAGGTCCTGCAGGGTTATGTAGCTTTCATCCTGTGACAGGCAACAAGAAACAATCAAACACAAACAACAAAAATAGTTAAAGAGTCAAAATGAAAACTGGGAACATCAACTTCTCCCAATGTCCTATATTGTCCTTTTAAAAAAAAAGAGTTCGAGAATATAAAAATCATAATAGCATCAGACATATTGTCGAACCTCTGGTCCGATCATATCAATTATCTGACATAAGATATCCTCAAAAAGAACAGCCTCTTGCGCCATGCACTCCATTCGATGCAACTGCTCCTCATAAAAGAATTGCATCTCATTTCGCGTAAGAATCCCATTTGCATCCAAGTCTACGCACTTAAACCTGGTCCAATATATACTTGTGTCCGATTAAAAAACTCAAAATGCTATCTCTCTGGCACTTTTGGATCCTTACGTCACAGCACTTACCAATATTCTAGGCTAGGCTCTGACGATTTATCTTCTTCCGCAAGTATGAAATAGACAAAATCCTCATAACCCATTTTCCCTTCAACTTTGCTAGTGAATTTCCTAGCAACCTGAGTAAAAGACAATGCATCCATGATGACAGTCCTTTTAAGAGAACTATTAACTTGGAACGAGAAGGACAGAATCCTTAGGGAAGCATGCACTTAAAATCATGCTAATAGATCAAGAATTTTTAGACGAAACCTGGGAGAATATTCTGTCGACAATCCGGTAAGTAAGAGCATGGTTTCCATATTTCATAAGGTTTTCTTTGTCAATCAGGAAATCGTGATCTGTATCCAGCTCCCAGAACTTGCAGTATATGACATAGAAATGCTCATATGAAAAGTACCTAGTTGCCCAAATAAATAAAAGTGTTGATGGCAAAAGAAGTGACAGAAAACTATAATTTGCAGATCTGCGCAACTTAAAATCTGATATATTATATACAACAATGGAACAAACACGTTGTGACAGTACCTCAACACTTTGTTGATATCTTCTTCTTCATCAGCATGAAGCATAGCATCAATTAAATTTCCCCGTTTAAGCTCCCTATATGAAAGTCGACCGTTTCCAGATCTATTTATGTAGTAAAATATTCTGTAGGTAACAGTCTCGGCTGGCCCATCAAAATACAAACTGTATCAGAAAACCACATTTCTGAAAAGACAACTTTGACTGCCATCATTTCAAAAGCAGCAGCAAATGTAAAAGAATGTGGACTCTATGTATGGTAAAATCTAAAAGTGTTCCCACATGATCCACAGCCCAATTCGTGTTTATAAGTTAGACAAAGATAGCAAATTTAGCCAAATTATCCCTATGTATTACAATCATGATTTGAAAAAAAAATTGGAAAACAGTAATCATAAGACCTATTGGAGACAACAAAAATGATCATCTTCTAGATGTTAGATGAACCATGTCATGCTTGCCAGATCTATGGAATTGAGAATTACAAAACAGAGAAATCTAGCTTACATAACATATGGAATTGTTGTTCAACACAACAGAGAAATCTTTGCTTACATATCACATATCAAACTTGTCAGATTCTTACATAGTAATGCCACATTATCTGCATGCATCAATGATTAATATTATCTTAGGAATCTATCAGTGAAATTAATGAGAGTACCCACTCGCTAGAGCAAGATACAACTTCCTATCAGACACAACAGACTCCTCTTCCTAATTAGCACAGTAGCTATTAGCTAACCATATACATCTACGAATAAAATATATAACCAAACTCCAGCTCAATTTCCAGAAAACTAAACACCATAACTCAAGGAATACCCAAAGAGGGAAAAGCCAAGATGAGATGAAACAAGAAACTGAGTAAAATGTAACTGAAGTTGAGAGCTAACCGTATCTTTCTTGGAATTCAGGTGTGCCTTGCAAAAACTCTAGTCCAGGATGTGTCGCCAAGAGTTCTTTGAGAAGTGGCTTGAAATCATCCTGTCAGAGCAAAAGAAAGTTGAGAACAGAAATGCAAACGGAAGAGAAAGAAATTCACTATAATTATTGAGTAAGCCAATCAAAAGAAAATTACCTTAACAATGAAATTCTGATTTTGCTGCTTTAGTATCTTAAATATTTGGGTTGTGGTATCCATTATCAACATGTTCCCGTTTATCCAATAATCAATAAATGCTTCTCTGCATAAACGAAAGAATAAATCAAACTCTAACAGACCGTTATAATGAGTTGTAGTATAATGTAATCACCAAACTCATGAAAGAGCGGCTATAAAATGAGAAGCAAGCTTGAAGCACACTACAAACTATGTGCATATCAGATTCCACCATACAAAAAGCATAGCAGCACACACCTAGTAACATAACCTGTATTATTGACATCAATCTTCCTGAAAAGTGACGTGGAGAAGAAAGATGGGAGATTGCAGATTTCCCTCGTGACTAATTTGAATTCTGGGTATTGAAAAGAGGAAAAGTTAATAACACATCCCGTATAAGCATCACTCCAAATATCAGAAAAACTAATGACTCGTTACCTTGTATTTGCAGTCCATCCATGTGGCCGTAGAAAAAGTGGTTGACTCTAAACATACATTGCTCTTTTATCTCGCTTGGAGGTGGACGACCATTTTGAAAATAAAACTACAACCATTTCAATATAATTACACCATTAGAAGATTAAAAGGGGAAAAGAAAGAGAATTGCAGAGGCAGTTCAAAACCTGAGGTATAGATTCTTTAACAGGCTCGTTAAGTACTTTTAACGGAGAACCTAAATTAGACGGAGCCCTCTGTTTCATCGTACGCGGCGAACCACAACTCCGTGGCGAAAGCGGAGGAGCACTTCCCGCAGGGAACATAGATGGTAAAGAATTGCTAGTGCCAGGATTTGAACCAGAAGCACTTCCAGGAACATTCAAAGGAGCTCCAGCAATTGCATCATGTAGCAACGATGTAACCTAGAAAACAGATTCAATTTAGCCAAGTAAACATCAAATTCGACTACTTAATTTCTGTGGAGCAATCATTGAACAAATTAACTTAGCTAGCAGATCCCAAAAACCTAAGCATCGTCCTAGTACCTACAAATTCCAAGCAGCTAAATCGAAAAGACTCCATAATCAACACCACTAAAGATTCGAACTGAAAGAAAAAATGAATCAAAAGTACCTGACGATGAGCTTCAGGGAGAGAAAGCCACTGGTCGAAGAGCTGCTGTGTAAATTCAGGTCTCGATTTGAGAACAAACGAAGACATCTCTTGAAGCTGTAACAAATCTGCATCTAAAAAAGCCATATCTCCGGAAACAACAGTATCCACCATACTCAATTTCCTTCAAGTAATCTAATCTAACCAATTCAATCGTATCAACAAAGATGAAGTAAGGGAGAAAGAGAGAGAGAGCGTAGGAATCGGAAAGTGTGGAAGAAGAAACCCTAGATCTTAAAGAAGAAGAGAGGAAGAAGAATCAGGTTCTAATAAAAACTTGTACGATTCAGAATTAAGGGGTGTGTTAAAGTAAGTGATTTGGGGTATCGAGAAAGTGAGGGAAACTGTTGATTATTATTTTTTCGACCTAAAATAAAATAAAAATAATAAAGATTAGACTGTGTGGTCGGAAAAAGAATTGGAGTTTATGTATGTGTGATTCGCTTTAATTTGTTTATATATCTTAATTTTACTTAGGTTAATTTTTCCGCCATACACTACTTTATTTTCATTTTTAATCAATTATTCTTTTCATATTTCGTTTTGAGAATTATCAATTTAAAATTAGATTGTTTAATATTTATGATCATAGTTAAAACATTGATTATATCATTACAGATATTTTCTTAGAGTATATATTTTTAGATTTTTTTTTTAACTGTTCACTTTTAAAATATCAAAACTGTCATTATTTTGTGAACAGATTTTTATGGAAATCAAGAAAATGTGAACACTAGAAATCTTCTTCTAAAAATATGTACACAAGAGGTGGTGCTTTGGCCCATCAGCAGCAGCCACAAAGATGTTCAGGTTTGGGTTAGCAAGAGCATTTCCTTGATTTGTACTGATTTTTATATAGTTCCATGTTGAGATCAATTTTTGCTTTGGATCTAAGATCTATGAGAAAAAAGTATAGATTTTTTTTCCAATTTGGCTGAAACACACATGGGTTTGAGATTGCCAGTAATATACTACCCATTATAAAAGTATTTAGAAACCAAAACCATAAGCAAAAAACAAAACAAAAAAAGCATTTACAAACTAATTAGCCCTTGCTCGTTTCTGCAGCCATTTGTATTGCATATGGATGCAAATGCTCAGATATTGTTTGTTTTGTCCATTTAAATTTTGGATCTGGATGCTGAGATTATATGCAAATTATTTTATACTCCTTTCAAAAATTTGGATAGTTGAGATGCATAAATAAATAGATTATATTGATAAGTAAACTCTTTCATACACATATCGTATGTATCAGCGTCGCATCCCATCTGCCAAGAGAACACTTTGTTTGGTCGTTTGACGCTTCACATCTAGCATGACCCAACAAAGGACCCATCGATCCATTCTATGGAAATGAGTCATGTAATCTCAACAGATAACCCTTGATTTTCACACAGTAGAGAACAATGATTATTCTTTGATCCGACTCATACACCTATATTTATACTAGTTCTATCCTTAAGAGCCCTATCTAAATCTTATATATTATTAAAATGTTCCATATAAATGGTTTCACCCCTCTTTTCTTTTGATGAGACTATATCGTACATCAATAAATTGAATAGTTATAAGGTAGATATATAAAGTTCATGAGTCTCGTTCGTAATAAATTAGTTTTGAATTAGAAACTTATTATTTCTAATATAGTATTAGGATCCAAGGTTGATCCAATAGACATTTTCCCATAAAAAATGATTTACCACATATGTGGCTTGTATAAGTGGTCCATCGCTTGTTGTGATATTTTCGAGATATTGATCTTGACTTGATTCCGTTGGGTTGTTTCCTATCCACATCTCGAAGAGGTATATTAGAATGTTAGACTATATCCCACATCGATCGATGAAATAGTTACAAACTAATATATAAGATTCATGCCACCTGCACTCAATTTCATTTGTTTTTTTTAGTTGGGAGCTCATGATTCCCAATATATGTCATGAACTTGTCTTACCTATGTTATTATCGCATGATAGCTCTACCCACTTATAATTATCATCCCCTCCGCAAGACTCCGAGGTCTTGATTCCTCGACCGGCTTTTCAGAGGCTCCCCTCGACTAGCTTTACCCAAAGCTATTTTCTAATTGTGGAGCGACAAATATAGTTTTGCTAGTTCTCCAAATATCTAACAGTTCTCCGACGAGCAAAGGTTTTGAAAAACCTAGCAAGTGTGAAGTTTTTTGGAAAAGAACCTCAATATGTATTAACTTGCAGAAATAGATTTATATCACCAAAAAATAAATTAAAGCAAGTGTGGTATTCAAAACTTGTCAAGGTATTTGTATAAATAGATCTAGTTCATGTAATTGAAAAGCTATTATTAGATTGTTTTTAGTTTTTGCTGTAAGTTTCAAAAAATCCAAATAAAGTAGTTTTTGGTTTTTGAGAGAATTAATTAACGACTACAGGAGAACAAAAAAATCCATGGTTTGTAGGAGATTTCAAAAGAAAATAAAAAATCTTGAATGGATAATTAAAGAAAAAAATCCTTCATGCTTTTTTACATTATTTAGATCAATAAATCTCGATTCATAGTATTATCTCTACTAAGCAGGTAACATGACTTAATATAGTCGAACTTCCATGGAAACACCGGAAAAATAGACCGTTAACCACTTAACTAAAAATACTTTCAAATTTTCCTAAATGGTAGAAATCCCAAGTTTGAAATAACTTGATTGCTCTTTAGAAATACAAAACCTAATTTCTTAAAAATCTACAACCATACAAAACATAAAATTTATGTTTATTGGGTACTTGGGGACGCCTATTGGGTGCAGTCTCATGTACCAGTTCGTCCAAGGGACACCTTGGAAACATCTTCGACACGTTTCAAAGATTGCGGATATAGCAAGTTTTGATTGGGACGACATGGTTTGTGTAGTGAAGACGTTTCCGAGATGTTTTCACTCTAAATTAGGTGTTCCCGTATAAAGATAAGTAGTTTAACTTATTTATACGATAAAATTAAAGTAAAAATAGAATAAAAAGGAAAAACGTTTAAGATCACCAAATAAATTAGGGTTTAAATGATCTCATATAACAAGTAAAAACGATTGTATTTCTATTCAACTAAGTAATTTGAGTTTTAAACTAAGTGTTGTTTTTTTCCAAAGCTTCTGTCTAACTTTTTTATATATTTAAATTTATAAATATTTGTTCTTAAATATTTAGTAATGACGTATCCGTGCCATATCCGTGTTCATAAATTTTTAAGTTGCCGTTTTCCGTCCTCGTCTGTATCTACGTTTCTTGCCCCCATGCCCGCCTCAGTGCATCTTAATGTCACATTCTAAGCATTGAAGCAATCTAATGGGCGAGGGAGACAGTTCTAAAGAAAACATCTGAGGATGAAGAACATTTCGTAATAACAAGACTAGTTGGTTTTTATTGATCGTAGTCTCGTGACTTGACTGGTTGGTTTCTACTTAGTTTTCTTTAGTTTCTAATATTTAATTGCATTAAAAAATTCATATTAGATAATTTATTAAAGTTATCAATTTCGCCAGTATTTTTAGATATGATATTTCGTCACGAGTTAAATATCTTTGTACTTTTCATATGTAATATTATTAGCAATCAAAATGGACCCATGATGATAATTGATAAAGAAAGGGAGAGAATCTAAAATAAAATATACCAATTTACGTCACTAAAATCCCGTATCGAGTATTTCGAAAAGAAAAATATTTTTGAATATTAATAACAAAATCTTTTTTAAAGGAAATCATGAAATTGTTGTTTTTTTTTTCTTTTGGTTGGGATTAACACAGAGAGGCACAATACTAATCGGAGTTGGAAAAATCAAAAATATTAATAACGAGTGGTGTTGCTCTCTTCAGCTTCTTCTTCATCTTCTCTATATATATATACAATTACTCTCTCCCTATTCCCTAAATCCTTCACCTCTCTTTTTTTCTCTCTGCATTATCTCTTCTTCACCGTCTCCGATCTCTCCAAAGCTTTCTCAGGTAAAGATCCTATCCGCTGTTTTCTCCTAGATTCCTTATTTTTCTCACAATTTCTCATCCCTTCCTGTAATCTAGGGTTTTAAATTTCGAATTTCGTAACAATTGGTTTCTTTGGGTATTTAATTTTGTCTGAGATTTCGAAATTTGGAATTTTTTTTCTTCTGTGTTTCTGGGTAATTGAAGTCGAATCCAATGCGCCAAATCTTTCGTTAAACCACTCTCTATATTCTAATTTTTTTTTTTTGGAATTTAACAATTCTGCCGACGTAATGTGACCCAATTCTGAATCAGTTTATGTTTATTAATTTAATATTCTACAGTGATGAACAAATTATCTAAGCCTTTTGCATGAGATCTTATTGTTCTGTGATTTGTTTTCCCACTTACATCATTCAGATTTGTTGCCAAAAATGTTAATTTCACTTTAGATCAAAGTATTTTTCATGTAATTCATTCTGATTTTGGTTCAAAGATTACGTATTTACATATTTGTGTTCATGTTTTGCTGATAGATTTGTGTGTTCTTTACTGTAGAATGGGAACTACCAATGGAACTGACTATGGTGAATACACATACAAGGAGCTTGAGAGAGAGCTTTACTGGCCATCTGAGAAGCTTAAGATATCAATTACTGGTGCTGGAGGTTTCATTGCTTCTCACATTGCTCGTCGTTTGAAGAGTGAAGGGCATTATGTGATTGCTTCTGACTGGAAGAAGAATGAGCATATGACTGAAGACATGTTCTGTGATGAATTCCACCTTGTTGATCTTAGGGTTATGGAGAATTGTCTCAAGGTTACTAAAGGAGTTGATCATGTCTTTAACTTAGCTGCTGATATGGGTGGTATGGGTTTCATTCAGTCTAACCACTCGGTGATTATGTATAACAATACTATGATCAGTTTCAACATGATTGAAGCTGCTAGGATCAATGGGATTAAGAGGTCAGATTGTTTTTTTTGGGGGTTTCGAGCTAAATTTCGTAGTAAATGTGTTAAAGATTGTAACTTTTTTTCTGTGTGTGTTTCAGGTTCTTCTATGCTTCTAGTGCATGTATCTATCCAGAGTTTAAGCAGTTGGAAACTACTAATGTGAGCTTGAAGGAGTCAGATGCTTGGCCTGCTGAGGTTTGTGTTCGCCTTATGATGATTATCATTTATATGTTCTTGCAAAAGATAATGAGTCTTTCTTATGTGACGATATACTTTAATTTCTAATATTTTTTATAGCCTCAAGATGCTTATGGTTTGGAGAAACTTGCAACGGAGGAGTTGTGCAAGCATTACAACAAAGATTTTGGAATTGAGTGCCGCATTGGAAGGTTCCATAACATTTATGGTCCTTTTGGAACATGGAAAGGTAAATAAACAAACAGTTTTCAGACTTTGCAAGAACTGTTGATTGCGTACGATTGGGTTTAATATTTGCTGTACAAATGGGTTACTTCAGGTGGAAGAGAGAAGGCTCCAGCTGCTTTCTGCAGAAAGGCTCTCACCTCCACAGATAAGTTTGAGATGTGGGGAGACGGGCTTCAAACCCGCTCTTTTACCTTCATCGATGAGTGTGTTGAAGGTGTACTCAGGTGAGTGGCATTAGCTCTAAATTAGAAATGATGAAATTTGCATGTTACACATAATTATCTGAATGTTTTTCCTCAATTTTGTTCTCTAGGTTGACAAAATCAGATTTCCGTGAGCCAGTGAACATTGGAAGTGATGAGATGGTGAGCATGAATGAGATGGCTGAGATGGTTCTCAGCTTTGAAGAAAAGAAGCTTCCAATTCACCACATTCCAGGCCCAGAAGGTGTTCGTGGCCGTAACTCAGACAACAATCTGATCAAAGAAAAGCTTGGTTGGGCTCCAACAATGAGATTGAAGGTACCAAACATTATTACTTTAAGTAGCTCAAAGAGAATTAGATTGTTAAAATGAGATTAATGACTGATTTTGTGTAACCACTATGGTTAAACAGGAGGGGCTTAGAATAACCTACATCTGGATAAAGGAACAGATCGAGAAAGAGAAAGCTAAAGGCAGCGACTTGTCTCTTTACGGGTCATCGAAGGTGGTTGGAACTCAAGCACCGGTTCAGCTCGGTTCACTCCGTGCGGCTGATGGAAAAGAGTGAATGGACGGATGGGTTTACCACAGTATAAGTTAAGCTCAAGTATGGCCTTACTTTTATATATAATTAAGGTCAACAAAATGTTTAGATATACATTTTAGGTTTCTTCCTAAGAAAAAAAAAAGAAGCAATAATAAGTGTGTTGAATTTTGAGTTTCATCTCTTCTGCTAATCTTCTGTAGTAAAACCTCTAATTCTTGTTTATTTTTAGTTGATTAAAGTTTTATCTATTAAGTCGATTACACTACATATTTCTTGTGGTCCTTTTCACAGCATGTATCATCATCGTCAAGTTATTGTTATGGTCCTGTCATAGACAAGCACCATGTGGCTTGAGCCTTTTCTTTGATCTTATCAAGATCTCTTTTACACATCTCTAGGACCAAGCCGATCAGGGCTTAAGGATCAGTCACCATTCTTTCTCTGTCCTTCACTTATTTTTTCCCATTCCTCGGCCAGAAAAGTCACACGTAATTAATTAATCCAAAATATCAAATGGCAACCGCATACATCGAAAAGATTTCTAGTGTTTACATATTATTTTTTGGATCCAACTCTTTAGACTATAGCTGGGAAAAACATTCGAGATTTGTTTGAGTTCTAATCCAAGATTTGATCTTAGATCCTCCAAAAAAATAAGGTTTGGTATATGAAATTTTCGAATTTAGATAATATGTTTTGATCTTCATATCGGCATATCTGAATCATCATAACAACTTTCGTATCTTATTTAAGAAAAAAAATTGTACAAGATTTATTGAAATGATCCTAAAATATATACTTTAAAATGTTTATTAAAATCCAAATGAAATACTGTTCCCAATTTTTTTTCTATTAAAATCTAAAACGTGATTTAATACTTTTATATGTTTTATATGTTCCCATTTTTCGTATATATGTTTTAATACTTTTCTAACTTTTGTGATTTAATATTTACTTTATTCTAAGATATTTTTTTTTTATTGAACTGGTGGTTATCAGCAGATTTGGATCTTGATACTGTATCTTCAAATTCCATAATATTTAGTCGTAGACTAGTGTAATGTAACTTCTCTCCGTGTGAAAATCATCCTTTTTTTAAAAAACAGCTTCATTCAAATGCTCTTACTGCTATATTCATAACATACATATATACTCCAAAATCCACAATATGCCTATCCAAATAGCAGATATAAATGGGTGTGTGACTGAAATTTTCAGATATACAATAATATACCTCGGAGATTATGTCAAATCTCTCTCTCTCTCTCTCTTTTAGTTAACGGTCGATTTACAGAGAATAATGACCATTTCTAGAGATCAGTAGCAGAATATACCGGTGTGGTTTCGAGCAACTCTTCGAATTTCCCGAGTATATCCTTTAGAGCATTCATAAGCCCCTCTTCTGAGGTTTCTTTCTCTCTGTTATTCAACTGAGAAAATACAGTTTCATATAGAAGAGCCACTGGTTCGTTTTCTGAAGATAACTGAGGCAATCCCAACTCTTTCCCATTCTTTATAATCAAAGTCTTTATAAGATCTGCTTGTCCTTGTTTGTCTTTCTCGTTCGACTCTTCAAGAATTGTTTTCTCTACGAGAGACTTGAGTTTGTTGTCATCAGCCAGAATCTGAGAAAATGATTTGAGTCCGAGGTGGTCAAAGATTCATGCTTTATTTTAAGAATGAAATCCAGAAATACATTTGAAAGTTTCTGTATGTGTAGTACACTAACCTTACGCAACCTTGATCCAGTGAAAATCTCAACGTTTTGGACGATGGTTATTGGTTTTTCATGAAGGACATCTGCTATTTCTTGTAGAACTGGCTGCAATAGTTCTGCAAATTGTGCTTGTCCAAGTTCTTCATCACCATCAGCATTGTGCTTCTTAATAATGTCATCTAAGATGGGAAATTCTGTTTCAAAACAAGTCTGACATTGTTAAAACACCAATATGAAATGAAATGATCCAAAGCAACAGAACTGTTGGGTAAAAGATTGAACACTAATATACAATATTGATGTCACAGGAGAAACTATGTAACAGAAAGGATTCAAAAGGCTTGATTTCAGGGGCTGACAAAATAATTCGATGAACTTGCGCAATGGTTAAAATCTGGTGACACTAATGTAATAAAAATATGTTATAACTCGAAAAGATTCAGTAGAAATGAACAAAGATTGAAACTTGTAGAAGACAAAGTTAAAACACAGCAAAGAAAGAACAAAACCTGAGAATGAAGGGACACCCATCTCAACACCCATATGTACAAGAGCTTTTGGTATCTCACTCTTAGGAAGCTTTCCTTTATCTTCTTCATCCAAATCAGTGAATAGATTCTCTGCCAACATTGCAAAATCATCTTCATCCTCCAAAAAAAGCTTCAAGTTACTCCCATCCAGAATTGAGACCACAATTGGACTATCTGTTAAAAACAAAATCACACTAAAACATTCAATAAACTAAGCTATACAACCAAAGCATCTCCATAAAATCAATCAGAGAACAAAAAAGTGCATTTATAAATCCAAACTTCAATGATTCATGATCTTACTAGGTCAAATTTTGAATCAAATGTTTTTTATATATCTGATACCTCTAAGAACATCAGCAACGGTGGAAACGAATACTCCAAATTTCTCAGATGCTTGTTTCTGATTGAACTCCGTACGCCGGAAACTGACGTCATCTCCTTCGGAGACTTTGGAGATCGCCGCTTGTTTGAGATGTGGCGGTAGTGAGAGTCCCAAGAGAGATTCAGAAACCTTAGATTCAGAGATTTCGAGAAGCTGAGCTCCAGTGACGCCATGTTCAAGCTCTTGAAGGTTGAGATCGATGGATCTAAGCACCGCACCGTCGAAGATCGTTAATCCCGCGTTCGACATTTTTGATCTCGAGAGAGAAAGAGAGAACTTAACTTCAGAGAGAGGTTAGGTGAGTGAAGAAAGAAAGACTTGTTTTGAAAGTTTTGTCTTTTCATAAGTCAACGGAAATCGAGGAAAAACGTTGACTCGCTACCCAACGTTAGAGTTAGGGCATGATATTTCCGAGATATTACGGTATTGCCATTATGGGCTTTGCTATGGTAGACTAGAATGGGCTACAAAACTTGTCATGGACCTGATAACTCATATGCAAAAAGCTCATCTAGAACAAACGTTTATTTTAAAATAATTTTATAACATATTCAACTACAACTATAAGCCTATAAACTTGTTATTAAAGATGTACATCAGAAAGTTCATGAAGTTTTTTTTCTCCTTATTTAATTTTCGTTGTTATTTATCCAATTTACCAAGAGATAAAACGTAGTTTCTGTAATCTGTAATCCTACCAACTAACCGGCGTCTACTAATCAAATGTAAAACAACATATCTATAAATTAAAATATATTGTTTTTCGAAAAAAAAAAGTAAACGACGAACTTTGTGAATTAACAAATAGAGCATAGTGATTCTAAGAAAATGGACAAAACTCGTAATTTAATGTCTAAACTAAAAATGCACCACCGTTTTGAAAATTAAAAATCAAACTTACCGTTCTGAGAATCAAATAAAAATCACATCATTTTATGAATATGTATTGGATGTCAATTTTAACTTTGAAATAAAAATATATTTGATCAAAAAATGATCGCTTTGTTCTATTTCCCACTTCACACTTAAAATTTTTCATTTGGTTAGTCGCTATACATTATAAATTTTTGTTGTTGTTTTCTTATTGTTCTCTGTCAGTTAAAGTAAGCCCTTATGTATCACATTTGAAAAGTTAAATGGATTTTCTTTTTGTTTAAATCAACATGAGTTGGGATCTTGAACTTATTGGCCCAGATGCAATGATTAACTTTTATTGTCCTCATCATTAAGCTTCATCTTCATACATTTGTTGTTTGGTATCATACTTAAGATTCATATATTTGCATCTGGTAAATTAGTTTTTTTTTTTTAAATTGTTGTCTTAGAAAATGTGATGAATTCAAAGAAAAAAGAATATTCCAATTGGTTCACCGGAACGGTCACATGTTACAAATTCCATAACAAATTTGGTTTATGCAAAAGATTCAATGTACATACAATGTGCACTTATCTTTACTTGTCACGATCTACATTATATGGAAACGTCTCTTAAGCTCTAGTTCCTGATTCCAAAGTGGAAGCGGAATCAAAATCGCCCAGAAGCGCTTGGAAGCGTGACGGAAGAGTGGTTCCAAAAATCTCGAATATGAAAGTATGAGGAAAGCGGTGATTCCGATTTGGAAGCGTCATATTCTTTATGGACCCAATTTTGGAATAGTAAACAAAGAAATAAGTTTGATGAACCCAATTTTGGAATCGTAAACAAATAAATAAATAGGAAACGTTGAATATTTTTTTATATTTTGTTACCTTAATTGAAAATCCTAATTAGAAAACATAGAAACTAGGATCATGAATCGTCGTTCTTATCTCTTCTACACTTCATAATTTGATACTTTCTTCCTCCTGGCCTAAAACTCAGCAAAATTCAAAGGTTATAAATCAGTTTTATTCTTTAAAATATGATTCTACATATGGTTTATATATATATATATATATGTATATATATATTTCCAACATGCACCTGCTTCCTAAATTTTTGAAAAAAATCGTTTCTACGCTTCCAAACGTTTCCGCTTCCACGTATTCGCTTCTGATTCTATGCAGCTTAGATCAAGATTAGTTTCGAAGAATGAATTTAGTGGAAACAAAAGTAAAAAAAAGTCAACATCACTTATAAAGTAAACAATTAATTTATCTTTTAATAAATTCACATATTTTATGGTGAATGTCTTCGATAACATTCAACCATAACAAAAGGTACTATATCTTCATTAATTTCCTTGTTTGATAGATGTTAAGAGAGATACATAGATGGAATAGTCGTATTGGAAGCAGATTCAAGATATTCAAATAAGCATCGTCATCCAAAAACAATATAAGTTTTTTTAATCTATAACATTATTTTCTATGTATAACTAATTTCATTTGTTATTTCATTGAACATGTTTTCAATCTATTGGCCGAAATCCACTAAGAAACTTCTCACAAGTCTCAAATCATCAACCAAGAAGACTTACTATTATATTAAGGGGTGTATTAACCTAAATATTTGGAAATATTTTACTTTTAATGGACTTAAAAATAATTTTGATGAATTTTTGTGAATTAGAAAATTTGTTATTAAAATTCTCTAGAATTCACCTAAAACTATGAGATTTAGATTTTCGTATTTTAACTAAAAAACTTTACTAAATCAACCTTACAATCACTTCAAATGAACTACTTAAAAATATTTTTAATAACAGTGAATTTGATATTTAAATTTTTAAATCATTAATCTAATAACACTTTATTTCATCAAAAATTTTAAATTTCATTTTTGAATAAACTATATGATTTCTCATTTTTAATTACAAATCATCTTTGATTGAACACCTCCCTCCCCCCTTCCCCATAGTAGTAATCTTATATCCGGACTATAATAAATAATATATAGGTTTGGTCTGCATGCTAATTGCATGCAAGTTATTCACTGTAAAAAAAATAGAGTAAGAGAGTTGAACAACCAATAAATAAGTAAAATACAAAAAGACAACAAAAATGAATATGAAAATGAATCTCATAAATCATCAACAATCACCTTAATCTCAATTCTCCTATATACAAATAACCAAATCTCTCTCTCCCTCTTTCCACAAACACATAAAGATAGTCTATAATGGACTTTCAACAGAAGGCAAGAGGACTTGGCAAGTCCACTACAACAAAATAATTTTATTGCTACAAAAAATTTCGTCACAATAAAGATATTTTCGTCACAATAAAAATATTGTGACCAATTTGTGACAATTTTTAACGGTTGCAATACAATCGTCACAAATAAAATTTTGTAACAAAAACGTCACAATATTACTACGATAATATTTAGTTAGTATTTCGTTACAAATTGTAACGATAAATAAGAGTAACAAAAGTATCACGGTTACTGACTAAAAATATAGTCATAAAATTTCGTCACAATTCCGTAGATAAATTGTCACAGTATTGTGACATAAATTTTCGTCTCAAAATTTCGTCACAATAATAAAAAAAAATTTGTAGTGGTCATGTGTCCATCTCATAAGTAAAAAAATTGTTCTCTCTCCTATTTTTTGTGTGTCCCAAAGATTCAAACTTACTGAAGTTAAAGACCAAAATTTGTTTTATATGTTTTGTGTTATAGTAATTGTGGGAATTGAGAGATATGCATTCAAAGGAGTTGCATCAAACTTAGTGACATATCTAACAGATGTCGTGAAGATGAGTAATGGAAACTAGCACATAAAAGAGGCCCAAATCGATAAGGGATTGTGTGAGGAAGGTACATGGGTTGGGCTTTGTGCATGACGACCAAAGTTAGCCCATCAGTAGAAACCTTAGTTTCATTACCATTGGATGGGTGGTGGGGAGAACGCAGTGGCTGGGCGAAGACGCATCATTGAGCGGCCGAGTGGAATTCTGATCTGATAGAGTAGGTCTCAAAAGTGTTTGTGGTAAGGGTCTCATCATCGACGATGCTAACCGGTGGAAGGTGGGAAGGGTCCTCGCCATAACAACAAGTGGAGCCGATGACTTTGAGAGAGATCCGGAGAGCTCTCTTCTTCTTGAGTTCACAACTCTTGGAGAAGAAGATGAGTAGTTTTCCGAGCAGAAGTAAGTCGGAAAACGATCTCACCGATGATGGTGTCAGCCAGTGGAAGATGGAAACGATTCTCGCTAGCCAAAGGATCCGGCGGAGTAAGATAAATATAAGGCATGACGTGAAAAATATCTCCAACCACCAGATCTGATTTTATGATGAAGGAACGATGGTCGGGAAAGTTAAAAGAAGACTAAATTCAACTTGAGAGAAACAAAACAAAGGCAAGAGAACATAAGCTAAGGAGACACGGTCCGACGCTGGCAAGCTATAGCTTCACCGGTGTCGGAGATATGAGATATAAAAGTTGTCTTGATTATTGTGTATGAGAGGTTTCTTAATAACATTAAAAGTTAATGAAATTTTTTCTCCTTATTTCATTTTCGTTGTTCTTTATCTAATTTACCAAGAGAAATGACAATCACGAGGGGAAGCAAGAGTATAAATCATCGTTTACTAATCAAATGTAAAAAAAAACCATCTTAAGAGCAATACATAATATGGAATACACCATTTTCAGAAGAAAAAAATAAACGATGAATCTTGGAAATAAAAAATGTAGAACGCAATGTTATTAAGAATAATAGGTAAAACTCGTTGTTTCAAATATAAACTAAAATATACCGTTCGGATAATCAAAAGTCAAACTTACTGTTTTAAGAATCAAATGTGAAACGCATGGTTTGTGGGCATCTGTTAATTATGATTTTACTCTTGAAATCAAAATTATTTGATGATGACAAACAAAAAAAAATCAAAATTATTTGATCAAAACAATTACCGTCATCACTTGTTGTCATCGCTCACTGTTGCTCTTGCATCATTCGATGTCGTGTACGAAATAAAGCACTTATGGCATTGAGATATTTGACCTTTGTAGTGATTACCTTTTAGTGTTGTGATGATTAAGCTTTATTTCCATATACAGGCCGTGCCTACATTTCGAGAGCTTTATTTATAGAAACACAACTTTATTGTCTCAGGTTCGACTCCTACTAAGATGTATTTGAGAAAACAATACAAAATACTCCAATATGTGCAGTTATCAAATTTGATGGTGAATGTCTTTGATAACACTCAATCATAAGCAAAATCTTCTTAGACAGATGTTTGGAAGAAAATTCAAGATATTCAAAGAAGCATTACTATCCAAAAACTAGTATAAAGTGTTTTTTTTTTTTATCTATAACATTATTTTCTACATATAACTAACTTCGTTTGGATCCACTGCACATGTTTTCAATCTATTGGGCCGAATCCACTAAGAAACTTTTCACAACTCACAAGTCTCAACTGAGTCAACTCTCAAATCATAAAACATAGCCAAAAAGTCCTATTATTAGACTAAGTAAGAAATTTGAGCAACTAATCAGTTTGTAATTCTGGTTTATAATTCATGTTTGTACAATTTTGATCTTTAAAATCTTATATAAACCAGTTTCCTATGTAAATGTCTGAAGATTTACATAGATGAAAGAATTATATATTTGACTAAAATTCAAAAAATCCAGAGATCTCTTCCATTCTTGGACAACGAACACTCTCGTACATAGTATTAAAATAGTTTACAAAATAAATCTAACGATCAAATTGCATATTAACAGTCATATATCCGTTCTACTAATAATATCTAAATCACTATCTAACTCTCCCTAGTTTGGATAGGCACCAAATTTAAGATCGGACTGTTTTCGATTATTTATATATTTTTGAACACCTTCAAAAAAATTATGAAATATTTTAAATATACTGGATAATTTTAATAATTCGAAAATAGATTATAGATGTTTCAAATATTATCGTCAACTCGCATTTGTTTTTGTACATATTAGAATAAATCAAACTATTTTAAACAGACAAATACTTTAATAAGTATATCTAATATCGCAAAAAATACGGGACAAATATGGAATACGGGCCATGTAGGGAAACTCGTATCCAAGTGGACAGCCCTACAAGTGAAGTGACTATAGTCTAAATCCTATCCACAAGAAAACGTATGAATATAATGTACTCAATTTTATTCAAACAGTCCAAAGATTACGGACCAAGAAAAACATTCAAATATTTATCGTGGAAAATATGAACAAATATTTCATGTGGTTTCTAATTGAGGAATGAGCCATCAGGTTTCACGTAGGCCCATTAAGATATCCCACCGGCCCAAGCTGCGTATCTTTTTTTCAGACTTTTCCGACTCTTTCTTTCCTAGTTGGTTGATAACATAAAGCGGTACGAATATTTTAGTAGAAATAACAAGTAATAAATGATATTTATAAAAAAAGTTTAAACGGTAAATAAATAGTTGTGAAAAGTTAACAATATAAAAAAAATTTAGAAACGGTACATAAATAGTTGTGAAAAATTAACAATTTATAATGTTTTGAGAATACTGCTTTTGATTATATTTGTTTGATGCAATATATATATATATATATAATTGTTTACAACGAAAATGGTATAGTGACATATTGCAGCGTACAGAACAACATATATAACGATTTGAAAACTTTTTGGAATATATATGTAAGAGATGTGCCTGAATGAAAATTTCTTTTTCAGCATTTATTTTCAATATTTCCTTTTTGGTTTTATGCATACAACTACTAGGTGATTACCATTGTTCTTCTACGCATGAGTTTCGTTACTTTTTTTTTTTTTTGTTAAAAGATATATGAGTTTCATTACTTGAGAACGTGTTTGATCACGTTCTTGAAATATTGGGTAATTAAAAAAAGATGGATTACAAAACTTAAAACAGTGAGGGTTATGTTTTCGTTTCCCATTATATATTCTCTCGATAAGAGGTTTTGGCACTAGTGTACTAAATGCAAAATTAAATGGACCCACGAAAATAGGCAACTTGAACTTTGATAGATTCTTATTCTTATCCAAAAATGAAAAAGTTTACCTACATTTCTCTAACTTCACAAAGAACTATATATTATGTCTCTCTCGGATCTCTCCTCCTTTGTAAAATCTAAAAATACGAAAATGCAAATGGGAATATTAAATGGACCCACGAAATGAAGTAAGTTACAAAAACAACGACGACTATGTGCTAATTAAATCTTCTAACGACACAGATCTTCCATATTTACTAAAATGCCCCTTTGCCACGTCAGTCTGACTTGGACTTGACCCTTAAAAGCGTTGGAAAACTTATCTAATCCAATAAAGCATAAATAATGTTATTACGTGTAGGTTGGTGGTAGAATCACCAATATTACTTTAAACCCCTCATAGTCTTATGTTTTTCATCGATTATACCAATATTTGTTGTAATTAATATAACCCCCTTACCATCCTGTTCCAAACATGGAATCAGATAAGTAAAATAATTGTTGATGTTTATACTTTATACACATGGAATCAAGTATTTTGAAAAGGAGACTGCATTTACAATAAGCTTAATTTGGCCCGATTCACTGTAAATAGATTGAGGCAACAAAAAAATGAACAAATTCTACAATAATTAGACCAAATTAATTTTAACACGGTTCTGTATTTTTTAAAATTTTAATTCTTTTTTTAATTCAAATGGTTATTTTCATTTCACCATCAAATAAAAACTTTTATTTCACATATAAAACCTAATTTTAAAGTTACCTTTTTGCATCTTTATTTTTTTTTCTTAAGAATCTTAATTCTTAACCATCAATTAATAAAACATTAAAAAATCATGTGAATTGGCACATGTTGCATACACCTAACCGTCTTGAGCTAAGTGTTCTTTTGCACATCTTCCGCCTAACAGTCATGTTCTTTTTATGTTCCTATGTGCAAAATAGTGACTTTATAGCATTAAATAAAAAGTTCTTGGTGTAAATGGGAATACACTACTCTTGTCGGGAACATAGGGGTAAATTTGATAATAAAATATCCTACAAAAAAAAATAAAGTTGAAAAGAACATAATATTAAAATGCAAAGACTGCCCAATCGGATAAGAAGGAACTGCAACAAAGTATAACTTATTAAAGAAAACATTTCAAAAAAAAAAAAATGGAAAAAGTTTTCTCAGTCGAAGAAATCTCCGGTAACGATCTTTGGCCGGCGTTATCAAAAAAATCAAATGGAACGACGGTGATGAATCGTAGTGAATCCGAGTGGGCATTTCATCGCTTCATACAACAAACCTCCGCCAGTGCCGGAGAAGCTCCGACGGCGTGTAGTGTTTCCGTCACCGGAGATATTTCTCTGAATGTTCCGGTTGATTCTGAAGAATACAGAGACTTTCTGAAGAGTAAACTCAATCTAGCTTGTGCTGCTGTCGCCATGAAAAGAGTAATTAAAAACTAAGTCTCTGCTCTCAACGCTTTTTTTGTAGTATCTTTTTTTGTTTGAATTTTTAGTTTCCAAATTTGTTTTTTTTTTCTTCTCATTACTTAAACATATTTGCTGAGGAGAAGGAAAATGTAAATTTTTTCCTAGAAAATCGGAAAAATCAAAACTTTTTCTCCAAGATATGATTTGAGTTGGAAGAACAAATGAAAACGTTTTGTTATGATCTTCCTTCAAGATTATATAACTCTTCTTGGTTAAATTGATTTGTGTGATGTGGTGTTAATATTGAAACTTGATAGGGATCTTTCATCAAACCTCAGGATATTTCTGGTAGATCTGACAATGGTGAAGCCACTGCATCTGAACAAGGCTCTCTAGCTTCTTCCAGAGGTTTTTTCATTGCTCTAATGTTTTCTGAATTTGGTTCATCTTGCTAACTATCATGTGTGTTGATTCCTTTACCTCTATGATGAGTCATTAATTGTTGTGTTCTTGTAAAATGTGTATTTAACAAATCCCAAATCTACTCATGCTAATGGACCAATCTGTATGCCTATCATTTGTCAGTTACACCAATGATGAGTAGTGCTATAACAAGTGGATCTGAGCTCTCTGGTGATGATGAAGAAGCTGATGGTGAAACTAATATGAATCCTACTAATGTTAAACGTGTGAGAAGGTAATAAATTTACATCCTTTCTTCGATTATACATCTATTTCCCATCTTGCTTGAACAAGAACATTTGTTTGTTTGTTTATTACAGGATGCTCTCTAACAGAGAATCAGCTAGACGATCCAGAAGAAGAAAGCAAGCACATTTAAGTGAGCTAGAGACACAAGTATGTTAATCTCAACTCAATCTTAATTCTTTCTCCTTAACTTTTTAGCTCATTTGTTACAACTCTCCATCTTTGTTTAGGTTTCACAGCTGCGTGTAGAGAATTCAAAGCTCATGAAGGGTCTCACTGATGTAACTCAAACATTCAATGATGCAGCTGTAGAAAACAGAGTTTTGAAAGCCAATATCGAAACATTACGAGCAAAGGTAAAATTCATTTTCTTCTCTGATTAAAGAGTAAGCCAAACCTCACTTGACACGATGTTTAAGATTGTTGAACATGTTGTTTTTGCAGGTGAAAATGGCTGAGGAGACAGTGAAGAGAATCACAGGTTTCAATCCAATGTTTCACACTACGCCTCAGGTTGTTTCTGCTGTCTCTCTTCCTCCTTCAGAGACATCAAATTCTATAGACACAAGTAGCCACGTGACCACATCAGAGACAAGCTCGAGGAACAAAAGCAAGGGCTTGGTTGGGTGTAAGATGAACAGAACAGCTTCTATGCGTAGAGTAGCGAGCTTGGAACATCTGCAGAAACGTATTCGAAGTGTTGGAGATCAGTAGCAGCTGCTGAGAAGAATCTTGATTTGTAACAAAGAGAGATTCAGACTAAAGTTATATTTTCTGTAAAGAAATTGTTTTGAGATTATATTTTAACTTCGTTTTTAACCTTTTTACCTCGTCGATTGTTTGTGTTGAATTTCTAGTTTAAATTCATCTCCCAACATTTGCAAGTTTGTAAATTTTACAAAGTTCTTAAAAAACAGCTAAGAATACTACAAGCTTCATCCATTTTATCTAGTGAATCTATTAACTTGATGCAGCCAAAGTATAATGATTGTTATTAATTTTAGTAGAAATTGGTGTTCATTGATGTCAAAAATTAAAAAAATTGGTGTTCATTCTGAATTTCGTTTTGGTTTGACCTTTTCGGTTTATAAATAAAATAATTCAAAATAAATTTACTCTAATGTAGATGGTTTTGTACGTTTCAATTCAAATTCTTAAATATATCTTAATTTTCAAAAAAATAAAGAAAAGAATTATACCAGTTTTTCCTTTTCTTCAGTTGGTTTCAAATTTTGATTTAAACATTTTTGATATTAAAAGTAACTCTGTTTAAACTATTTTAAAATATAATTCGGGTTTTGGATTAATTGTTTTAGTTCGGTTCGATTTTGGATTATAATTTTTTTTTTGGAATTAAACTCTTATTAGTAGAGTTAATATATTTATTTGCAAGAATTGGTGTTTAAAAATTACTTATATTGATAAAAGTTAGTTTTTTTTCATTTGATTATATATATCAAAAATGATAAAGAGTAACCTCATTACATACGCTTTAACTTCAAAAACCGTAAGTTCTAACTAAATTAGCTTGGACTTTCAGGAGACATAGCCCGCAAGTTCCAACTAAATTAATTTGGACCTTGGGGAGACAAAACAACAACATGAATGCGCTAAAATGAGATTATGCTAACTACAACAATCAAACTTCAAACACCGATCTATACCCAAGAATGTAAACAAATCAGACATCATCGGAAACCCGTCAACACTTAACTGTGATTTATGCTCTTTTTGTCCTCGCTTGATGTTTGTAGACTTTAGAAATTAGAGAAATTACATTTACTTAGGATGGTAAGACGGAAACTTCATATAGAAGACAAGACCGTCAATGTTACCAGAGCCGGTTGAGTCCATATAGCTCGACATAGAACCGAAATGATGGACGCAAACACTAATCAGATCTCGACCGAATCTGATATTGACTTCAAATAGAAGTTAGTTTATATAATAAAAACTTTTTGTAGTGTTTTTCATTGATCTCTATAGATTTATTTTATGTATAAAGAAGAGATTCGTAATTTTGTATATATAGTAGGTAAGAAAATATTATTTTATTTTAGATGAGAATCTGGATTATATTGGATAAAAGCAGAGATCTTTTGAACCAGAAGAAAAAGAAAAAAAAAGAAATAGAAGCAGTAATGGCGACATCTGTTGCGACTCTATCTTCTCCTCCACCAGTTTCTCTACCTCTCTCATCATCTCGCTCTGCCTTCTTCTCCAATTGCTTCACAGTGCCGACCCGACCAAAGACCCGTTCTTTGGTGGCGATTCGACCAAGAATCCGACCAGAACAAACGAGAAAGCCACTGACTTGTAATGCCCTGTTTGGTCTAGGTGTGCCTGAGCTTGCTGTGATTGCAGGAGTCGCTGCTTTGCTTTTTGGACCTAAGAAGCTTCCTGAGATTGGAAAGAGTATTGGGAAAACTGTCAAAAGCTTTCAACAGGTTTGTTTATAGAATTCGTTTTTGAAATTTCAGTTTTGATGTTATAAATTGATTGGGTTCTTCACTTGAATTATAGAACATGATTGAGAAAAAGGTGGAATTTATGCAATTTTGAAGTTTCTTGTGTAACTTCATGTGTTGATTGTTTTGGATTTTTGATGAATTGATAAGAACATTCAAAAGTTTATGCAATTATGGAGTTTCTTATGCCAACTCATGTGTTGATTGTAGTTGGAATTGATGTAAAAGGTCTTAAGGAGGAATGTGTTTTTTGGGAATTTTATGTTTCAAGTGCTTAGTTAGTTACTGTGGATTTGTATGGAATTGATAAGAATACTCAGAAAGATTGATAATTTGAATTGGTATGACTTTATTGTATAGGTATAGATCAAGAACAAAACATTCATTTTTTGCTTGTGAAACAGTAAGTTCATTGATAGCTTTCTTGTGTA
Source organism: Cardamine occulta (assembly GCA_028015245.1). Classification (NCBI taxonomy): domain Eukaryota; kingdom Viridiplantae; phylum Streptophyta; class Magnoliopsida; order Brassicales; family Brassicaceae; genus Cardamine; species Cardamine occulta. The sequence continues at coordinate 11,023,634 of CM051384.1, forward strand.
TTGTATTATAGATCAAAACATGTTATGTTATGTTAATCTAGCTATGTAATCTATACTGGTCATTTGTTTTGGCTCATAGTTGTTGTCTGATATATATTAGATTCTTGTTCTCTGTTTTTTTGTGTTCCTGTGAACTTTTTACTTGTATTGATGAAGTCTTGTGGCTTTTTGGTATAAATACAGGCTGCAAAAGAGTTCGAGTCTGAGCTTAAAACGGAACGTGAAGATTCTGTTACTGACTCATCTTCTCCGGTAGCAATGAGCAAGAAAGAAGAGGAGAAAACTGAGGTTCCCTCAAGCTCTAAGGAGAATGTATGATGATGAGACTTTAGTGTTTACTTTTTTTCTGTAGCTACAACAATGTATGCAATGAGTTTAGATCAAATTCTCTTTTTGGAGAGGAAGCAGAGTAGCCTTCCTATGAAAATTGGCTACAGAAATGTACTCAGTTTGTGTTTGAATCTATAAAGCTTGCAAAACATGCAAATCGGTAACGCCTGATCTTTCGAGTGAAAAGCAAAGAACTTTAAGAAGCTTCACTAAACAATAGATTTAACAAAAACAAAATACAAAATTCTTCTCTAAGTTCTTGTTCTGGAGATTACAATTAAAGTCTAGTTCCAGAATCACTGAAGCATAAGACGAAATAGTCTATAACAATTATTCATTGCATAAGCTTCTGTCTCTTTATCCTCTCCAGTGCACCCAATTGCTTAGCTGCACCGTTCTCGCTACTTTCTCCAGCTTCTTCGCCGTCTTCATCTCTCTTTCTGGCAAGTCCTCCAAATACAGCAGCAGGAACTTCTCTCTGAGAGATCTCTACTTGGTCTTCTCCATCAGACTCATCATCAATTTCATCGGGAAGCTCGATGTCTTCTCTATTCCCTGTCACCACTTTCCCCTCATTCTCACCAGACTGTGCGATGACTCCTGCGCTCACAAACCCAACTTTTCTTCCACCATCTTTCACTGCATCAGTGGTGGTCGATGTTGTGGTCAAGAGCTGCCTCTCTAGAGCAGCCATTTCGTCTTCCGGTAAACCTGCTTTCTTCAGCTCGTCTTTGGCCTCGTCCACATCTACCATCTTGTCCTTTTGCATCATGTTCTCTGGCAGAATGAAATGAGTCTGAAACAAAAAAACGATCAAATATAGTCAGCTTCCAGTTCCAAGTCAAAAACTACAGCAAATGAATTCTCAGAATAGACAAAAAAGTTCTTCTTTGAGAGATGTAAACTAATGCTTTAGGGATCAAAGATCTAACCTGACTGTAGCTTGCAGAAACACTTCGCTTGATGCGGAGCATTTCTCTGTAGGTGTCTTCATTCCCGTGCTGAACCTCGAACTCGTGCCACTTGTTCCAGAATTCGGGGTCTGATCTGGGATCTGCAAACTGAGAGGCATACTTGTAGAGTGCACGAGCACGATCGATTTCTCCCAAGCTTCTCTCCAGCTCTGCAAATTTTATGCACATGATCTTCACATCCTTGTGTGGAAGCCCCGATTCTATTGCTTGCTCATATATTTCCCTTGTTCTGGGAACACCAAATATCTCTGCTGCACGAGAAATGTATATCTCATACATCTCAAGCTTCTGGCCTTCGGGAACCTTTTTGGTGGCTTCCTCATAAACCTTCATGGCTCGCTTGGCCAGACCATAATCCTCTTCTAGCTTAGCATATTGAAGGTATAAGGTCCTGACAGCATCAGATGGAGCCTGAAAGAAAGATAAAAGACAAGTTAAATCACACACAATATCACCAAATCAATAGACAAGTTCTCTGAGCAGTTAAATTTTGGTGCTCGTTTCATAAGATATATGGTCGGACAACACAAAACCATCATTTTATCCAGCGTAAGTAAAAGGATAGATGAGCTTACCATTGAAACAGCATGTTCAAACAACTCTCTCGCCCGCTCCAGCTTTGTCTTCCCATATCTCTTGACAAACTTTGTAAGATAGGTTACCCAGATATCTTTCACATGAGGATACTTGAATATCTTGACACCTCTTTCATAGACCTTGAAAGCATCTTCGAAGTACTTATTTTCCTCAAGAAGGAAAGCATAATTCAAAATTATCTGAGGTGTAGCTATTCTCAAATCCAATATTTTCTCATATACTGCTCTTGTTGATTCTAACGTCCCCAGGCTTTCCTCCAGATCAACATAAAAGGACCAAAGCCTCAAGGACTTATGCAGCTTCATCTGGACTGGTTCATTGCCATCAGCAGCGACTCTGCGTCTAACTTCTACTGTCGGTACAGCTGTAGCACGTCTCATCAGCTCCAATGCTCCTTTGAAATTCTTGTGTCTCAGCTCCATCTCAGCCCACTCACACCACACACTGGCTAGATGGTCTACGTTTTTGTAGTTTACCTGGACTGCCTTGTCAAAAATCACTCTTGTATTGACGAGGTCTTTGTGGTTTTCATACAACTTGGCAAACGCAACCCACAACGTGTGAGGCTTCCCAACTGCTTTCATACAATCCACAGTCCTCACTGCTTCTGTGTATGTGAGAATCTGCTTTGCTGCATTTCCCTCGAATATTTTGACTCTACGATGCCATTGTTCAACATTGTGTGGATTTTGCCTAAGGAGCACACTATTTGCTAGTGCAGGTCTTCTGTTCATCAATTCTTCCAAGCGAGCTAATCTCAGATCAACATCATTATCATCGTTCAACCAAAACCCATTCAGTATCTTCCTCTGCAGCTCTTTAACAGATAGAGAAAAATTGAGGCGTACATCCTCATCATCGGCCTCTACGCCATTCTCTTCATTCTCATCTTCTTCATCACTTGAGCTCATCATCTCCATCCTTTTCGCAACAGTACTTTCCTCAAATCTTGAATAAACATCAAATATAACACTGAAATCTCTCACAGTAACCACCTTCATCATCCCCTCCTCATATATATCCCTAGCTTTCTCCAGCAAATTCTTCCTAATGTAATAATCCGCAAGAGAAGTCCACAGCATTCCCACTTCATCCGTAAACTTCCTAATACCTCCTCTAATAATAGCATCAACATTAAGACCCGAAATAACATTCGCACGGTGCACAAGAAGCTCACACAACTCCATCCACAGTTTATGCTTCGTCTTCCCCTTAATCGAATAAAACTTATCATCATTCAACACAGAAGCCAATCTCTCCGCAGACTCTTGCCAACGCTCTGACTTCACAAGAAACTCAATATATTCCTCAATATGACTAGGATCATACATAAGATACCTCCTATAAACCCTAAGTGAAGTCTCAATAGGAATCCCATCTTGACTCACAAATACAAGATACGGTTCCCAAATCCTCTCATGTTGTGTAACAGGCAAAGCACAAAGCGCACGATCGAAATTTCTACGAGTCCTAGTAACCAATTTCTGAATCGTAAGTGTCTGAAGATACATAACCCAAATCCTAGGCATCTTATGCATAGTAACAAGAGCTCTTTCAAAAGTATTATTGAGAGAATCATACTGAGGATGAGTAACAGGTAGATTCCTAACGATATCGAGCCGTTCTCTAAGATAAGCATACCACAATTTATAGCTTCCAGGAAGAGCTTTAAGAGCTCTCTCGTAGATAATGAATCGCTTCTTAAATGGAGATTCAGCTTTAGCAATCAGATATCTCCACCATAGCTTTAAGCTAAATGGATTCCGTAGAATCTCTTCTTCATATACGAGATCTTCCTGAGATGGATATAGATCTTTGGAAATCGCCATATCCGTAGATCTACAATAGAGATAGCGGTAGGAACTTGTGAGCTCGTTCGATGAAGTCACAGAGAAATTGAGGAAGTAGGATTAGTGTAAGAAGCTTTACCTGCGACTGTGAGGAAGTAATCGACGGCGATGTGCTGAAGAAACAGCAAACGACGGTGAAGGTTTTTGTTTCTCCGGCGTTAAGGTTTTTTTTAGGGTTGGGGGGGGGGAGAGGAGAAAAAAGAAAAGATTTACTGTTATGAGCTGTGTTATAAATTTTATATTTGTAATATTACAAAGTTACCCCTGAAATGATCGATTCGTATAACCAATAGGACTTGATATAGCGGACCTTAATGAGTAATTTCCGTTTCTTATAAACGAACGATGTAGGCGCAATTTGGAAATCCAAGCTCTACTCTATTTTACTCTAGAACTATTGGGCTAGTAATATTGTAGATATAAGCTAAAATCTAAATAAATTATATATTAAATACATTTCATAACAATTTAAACATATATCAAATTTTTAATTAACGAAATCACAATACCTTTTAACTGGTTGATTAAATTTTAACACATGTCAAATGCTCAATTTTTAAGTTTTCCTATTATTTGGTTTTCAAATAAATTTTATATGTGTTATTAGATATTTAGTATCACTTATTTTATTTTTTTTCAAAACCATGAGAAAACTACTCTTTTTCCCATTTAGAGTGATTTTTCGTTTTTCCTAATACTATTTATTTTAAAACCTTAATAAATTATTTTCTAAAATTTGAATTAGGTTTACTTAACCATATTTGAATTTTTTGTAGTCGACATTTTCTTAATGTAATAAAAACTCTATAAATTAATACTTGATAACTTAATAATAACTATAAAATAATAAAACTCTCCAGTTCTGAATCGGATCAATATAAACCTTAATAAAATTCAATAAAATAATAAAATATATTTTTAAAATTTTCTATGTAAATATATTGTCCTATTAGTATCATAAATTAATAATCAATATTTTTATATATATTATACATAAGATAATATACTAATGCTCAACCTTAGTGGTATCTATGAATTTCTCCCTTGGATACCGTTAGAGTTCGTCTCTAATTTTTATTGTATCAAACAATTGTTGTGTTGTGTTTCAAACTGTGGAGTTGTAGTATCATCTATAATTTCATCATCAAAGTAGCCAAAACAATTTGTGAGTTTTTATCTTCTGAATATGCATAATTTTTACTTTCATATTATAGGTGGTTAAAATGGAAAACCTAAGGTCATTATTCATAAATTTAAATTTATGTACATCTCATTTGCATAAATGAGTAATCGGCAGCTTTTGTTATATATCGTTAAAATATTTTTTCTTTTAAATATTAAATGTTCAAGTCTAAACTAGAAATTTATAGCATCCAAAAGTTAATTTTATTTAGATTTAATTATCTCAACTTATATTTTAATTTTTTTAAAGGTAAATATTAAATTGAAAAAAAAATTGAACTATTTTTCTATAAATTAATATTTATTAAGTTATAGATAAATTATATCATTACAAAATTAATAAAAATGTTAGAGTCCCAATATTGTTAATTTATATACTATATTGTTATTCCTTCAACATGATATCAGCTAAAAAATGCGTTTTGTAATTTAAAATAACAACATAAACTATTTAACATTAGATTATATAATTTAAATTAATTGCATAGAAATAGTGTTTATTGTTGAATTGTGTTTTATTTGTAAATGGAAAGCCAAAAAAAAAAAAACTTCTAAAAATAGTGAGTTCATTGGAATAAATTTTCTAATACTTTATAAGCCGATAATAGAAAACATACAAAGATTTGTTTTCACATCTACTGTTACACATGTACATTGCTTTCACAAGTAGAGCTACGAAAGTTTTAGTAAAATTTCATTGATACTGATTTAAATTATGCTCTTAGGTACATCCTGATGAATTATACAAAAATCAGTCGTATCCATTGATCCATGCATGGATAATGATGAGGATGATGAACATGAAAATAGCCCTAGTTACTATAATGATGATGATAGCAATGAAGATCTGGTACAAATGGGTGGTGAAAGAAATGATGACTATCCATATATATGGGAATGAGGTTGTTATTTCAGGTCTAAATGATGACAAATATATTTCATCTACATATGAAGATGAGGATAATGAAAGTACAATGAAAAAAGATTTTTGGAATTTTTGGAGAGTACTAATTTATAAGCATTTTGGAATTAAAAACGTAAAAGAATTTTCAGTCATGCGATGGAGTTGGCGAGTAGATGAGCCAGAGAATTTGAACCCATGGCGATTGCTAGATTTCGAATTGCATGCATCGGTCGGCGAGTTTGAGATCCGAGAGTCTGATCAAATTTACGAAGAAGAGATGAATTAGTGTTAGAGAAGAGACAACAAAATGGTGCAAGAGAAAATGTTGTCAATTTTAGAATTTGGAGTTTTATCAAGTGCATGATAGTCAAGAACGACAATCTCATCAATTTGGGATTAATTATAAAGAAGGAAAATAACAAATTTGATAACTTGTTAGCGAGTAAAGCTTTCGCTTCGAAATCATCGTGCAAATTTACTTTTTCATATATCGTTCATTGTTAGGATTATGGTTGTCCTTTTGTGTAGTTGGTTTTGTATTTTTTTTGTTGTAAATTCGATGCACTCTTGTTTCCGAATTAATATCAATGAAGAAGTAGACGTATTAAAAAAAGAAATTCCGAATTAATACCAATGAAGAAATAATAGAAGTTTTTAAAAAAAGAAAAACTTTATGCTCGTAGCTCATCGTGTGAGGAAATAAGATAGATATGGTTTAAGAGTTCTTCCGATTCGTGTTTTATAAAACACTATATATAGCTTTTATGGGTGAGTATAGGAGTTTGGGTTTGGGTAATATGAAACTTTAAAACCAATATTTTGAACTCTTTTCTTTCCACTGATACTTAAAGTTATACACAAGTATTATCAAAATTATTATAAAGTTAAATCATAAAGCCATGCATGGCATGACTCATGAAAGGTTCTTACCAAAATATGGAAAACATATATATTGTACCTCAAAATATTTTTCACTGTAACCATCAAATCAAATTCACGACCTTATATTAAAATTTTATATGCATACAGTACATGAATAAGAAAGGGCTTCATCGTTTCATTTTGTTCCCTTTGCACAAGTATATATGTAGGGAGAGCTTAATCGCTTACTCTCTCTATCTTTTTTCTCCAAAAATTTCTCTATCTTTTTTGGTCTTCCCTCTTTCAGAGAGATCCTACTTAGTAGGATTCTTGCTCTGTCCTATTTCACCCACAAAAGTAAAACAAAAAACAAAAAAAGTGCTTTAAGTTGAAACTTAAGTCACAACATATACACTCATCAGTGAGATTGCATCAAAGAACATGCAACAGCTTGTGCCCAATGCCTTAGTCTTTGTTTCACCTGTTGAGGATTGTCCCCTGCACAACTCAAATTCACAGTGATTAGTCTATGCATATTTATATGGACCATAACAAAATCAAATCAACATTTATAAGAAGATAAAATGGAAGTTTTGTTCTACCAGGGCATAAGATCTTTAATGAATCCGAGTCAGTTTTTGGGCTACAAGGTATGCTGCTCGAAGAAATAGAAGTAGAAGACAAGGAGCCATCTCCTCCATTGCTGCTACGGCTGCTACTAGGTGAAGGAAGAGGCGAAAGCTGCCTATTCACAGCAAAGTAAAGATCTAATGCTGGTAATGTGTTGCAAAGCTTCTGTCCAGCTTCTTCATTGAAACCAAACCCTAACTCGATTGACCCTTTAAGCTCTCTCAAGTCTTCATCGGTTAGATCCGGTGGATCATTATCAGTTTCAGAGACGCCTTTGTGCTTCTTCTCCTGAAGTCTTAACATTTGACGACGCCTTCTTTCCCAAGCAACATCTCGTGGTGTTTCACGCATTGATAGTTGCTTCGATAACCGTTGTTTTGGTTTCTGTGAGCCAAATGGAGCCATTGTTTTATCAGGTAATGCTTCGGGAAGGGATGGCGATGAAGACGAGATTGGTAAGGTAAGACATTCTCTTCTTCGCACCATTTTTTATCACTTTGAATAGGTGGCTTGTAATGCAAGGCAAGGGTTTAAAGCTACTAGAAAAGAAACTTTGTGGTGCAAATCAGGGCTTTTCGTTGATGAATTTTGTGACCTCTTTTATGAGAATATCAAAGCTTTGGCTTTGCTTCTGGGTCTAACTGTATGTTCTTCATCTGATGGCCGCGTGTGACACCAATTTACGCGGCCAACAAAGAAGCTTCTACGGGTCGGGTGGGTCGAGTTGATCAGAAAATCTTTGTGTATGCCCTTTACTACCTGAAACTTTTTGCCGACCCGACCACATAAACTCTCACAAAAGAGGGGCAAGTGTTTTAATGAAGGATTAAAAAAAATAGATTTCACCATTGATTTATGCAATGTAAGGTTGAGCTATTTTCCTCCATTGTTTAAATTTGATACAAAGACTCATCCCATTTATTTTGGGACCTTTCTTTGTTTAGATTCTTGACCCCCTAAAAGAAAACAAGCTTGAGAATTATCCTACTCTAGAAGAATATCAATTGACTAAACTTGTTAATTTTCCTATTTTAAGTATCAACTCAAATATCAAAATTCTACTGCGAGTTAAAAAAAACATGGCTTAAAATTTTCTATATTTGAATTTTAGCAAAAAAAAAAAATCAAAGTCATAATTTGAGTTTTAACTCAAAAAAGTTTAAAATTTTCCTCTTATAACCAATTTGCTAAACATAGCTTTCTTCGGTTAATCCTCTCCTCCATAGATTCAACAACTACTTTCTGTTTCTCTTTCCGACACAACACCCAAAAACGAGTGGTGTTTTTTTTTTTTTTGTCTTTCTGATGTTTCTGCTTCCGTTTCCATGGCTTTGATCAAACATCGTTAGGTTGCAGAGAGGAGAAGAAACAATCCTCCAGTTTTCTCTGCTGGTGCTTGAGGTAAGACCTACAAACAAAACTAAGCTTTTTTATCATTCCTTTTCATGCACGCTTGCGAATTTTAAACACATATTTTTACATGTTTCAGCCATGGATGAGAAAACCCGGATTCTGTTCTCCTTCCTTTGTTTCTTCTCTGTTCTTCTCGTTTCTCCATCTCAATCTAACGGCCAAGATTTCGCATTGAACTGCGGTGCGTCAGAACCAACCGTTGATCAAGACAAGAAAAAATGGGAACCGGACACCAAATTCTTGAAAACGGGAAACACGGTTCACGCAACGGCTACGTATCAAGATCCTTCACTTCTCTCTACGGTTCCTTACATGACAGCAAGAATCTTTACAGCTCCAGCAACATATGAGATTCCTGTTAAAGGAGACAAAAGACATTTGCTACGTTTACATTTCTATCCATCAACATATACAGGACTCAACATTACCGATTCTTATTTCTCCGTGGTAGCTAACGATGTTACACTTCTTAGCAATTTTAGCGCGGCTATTACATGTCAAGCCTTGACACAAGCTTATCTCGTTAGAGAATATTCTCTTGCGCCATCCGAAAAAGATGTTTTGAGCATTATGTTTACTCCTTCGGATAAACATCCAAACGCGTTTGCTTTCATAAACGGTATTGAGGTTATTCAGATGCCGGAACTGTTTGATTCAGCTACTCTTGTTGGATTCTCAGACCAAACCGCGGATACTAAAACCGCGAATCTTCAAACGATGTTTAGGCTTAATGTTGGTGGTCAGGATATTCCTGGAAGCCAAGACTCTGGTGGATTAACAAGAACTTGGTATAATGATGCACCTTATATTTTCAGCGCTGGTCTTGGTGTTACCCTTCAAGCAAGTAACAATTTCAGAATCGATTATCAGAAAATGCCGGTTTCTTCCGCTCCAGCTGATGTTTACAAAACAGCTAGATCGCAAGGACCAAATGGAGATATCAACATCAAATCAAACCTAACATGGATGTTTCAAGTTGATACTAATTTCACTTACATCATGAGACTCCATTTTTGTGAATTCCAGCTTTCTAAAGTCAACCAAAAAGCTTTCAACATTTACATCAACAACAAAACCGCGCAAGCGGATTCAAATGCTGCTGATATACTTGCTTGGACAGGAGGCAAAGGTATACCAACGTTTAAAGATTACGCGATACACGTTGATCCTAGTAATGGAGGAGAGGAGATTTCACTTCAAATGACACCATCTACATTTGCTAAACCGGAATATCTTGATTCACAACTTAATGGATTAGAGATTTTCAAGATGGAGTTAATGAAAAACCTAGCGGGTCCAAACCCTAAACCATCACCTATGCAAGCTAATGAAGATGTTAAGAAAGAGTTTCAAGGTGACACAAGAATCAAAGTTTTCGTCATTGGTTCCGCTGGAGGAGTTACAGCGGTTTTAATTTGTGCATTGTTTTTCACAATGTATGAAAGGAAACGAAAGTTTCATGGAAGTGAATCTCATACATCGAGTTGGCTTCCTATATACGGAAACTCACATACGTCAGCAACAAAATCTACTATATCAGGTAAGAGTAACAATGGAAGCCACTTATCGAATCTTGCAGCGGGTTTATGTCGAAGATTCTCATTGTCTGAAATCAAACATGGAACTCAAAACTTCAATGAGTCAAACGTTATCGGAGTTGGAGGGTTTGGTAAAGTTTACAAAGGAGTTATAGATGGAGGCACTAAAGTAGCAATCAAGAAATCAAACCCTAATTCAGAACAAGGACTTAACGAGTTCGAGACAGAAATCGAACTTCTCTCGAGATTAAGACACAAACACTTAGTATCCTTGATTGGATATTGTGATGACGGAGGAGAAATGTGTTTGATATACGATTACATGTCTCTTGGAACACTCAGGGAACATCTTTACAACACTAAGAGACCTCAGTTAACTTGGAAACGACGTCTAGAGATTGCCATTGGAGCTGCAAGAGGATTACATTACCTTCACACAGGAGCAAAGTACACGATCATACATCGTGACGTGAAAACAACTAACATATTGCTTGATGAGAATTGGGTTGCGAAAGTTTCAGACTTTGGATTGTCTAAAACTGGACCAAACATGAACGGAGGACATGTGACAACTGTTGTCAAGGGAAGTTTCGGGTACTTGGATCCAGAGTATTTTAGAAGACAACAACTAACTGAGAAGTCAGATGTTTACTCATTTGGAGTTGTTCTATTCGAGATCTTATGCGCTAGGCCAGCGTTAAACCCTAGTTTGCCTAAAGAACAAGTTAGTCTTGGAGATTGGGCGATGAATTGTAAACGTAAAGGGACATTAGAAGACATCGTTGATCCTAATCTAAAAGGGAAGATTAATCCAGAGTGTTTGAAGAAATTTGCAGATACGGCTGAGAAGTGTCTCTCCGATAGTGGATTAGAACGGCCGACGATGGGTGATGTTTTGTGGAATCTTGAATTTGCACTTCAGCTACAAGAAACTGCTGATGGTTCTCGTCATCGAACGCCAAGCCAAGGCGGTGGATCCGAGGACTTAGGAGGAGGAGGCGTGGTGGTGAACGTCGGCGCCGGAGAACATGACGTAAGTGACTTATCCTCCGAAGAAAACAGTGGAATATTTTCTCAGATTGTAAATCCTAAAGGAAGATAAGGTAATTTCACAACGGAACAAAGAGAATTATAAGGTTTTGGTGTATTGTTTGTTTTTTTTTCTTCTATAAATGTAATATGATTGGCAAAGAAAAAAAAAAAAAGAGGATATGGAGACAACTAGAACTATTTGTGGTTAATAGCAAACTTTGTGATGAATGCGGGATAGGCAACAACATCAACAATTGAAAGATGATTTGGTTGAGCATATATGGCAAAAATTTAGACATGATCAAGATGAAGATTAAAAAAAAATTTGAATGTTAAATTAAATGTATGTTTCAAATTTTAATTATATATATATATATATTTTTTAAGAAACCCATAATGGGTTTTTTGCAATAAACATGTTTTTTTGACATTTCTTACCTAATTTTCCTAATTGTACTAAATTAATTAAATAATACCTAAAGACCCCTAATGGGTATATACCGATAAACATGCCCTTAGTTCTCTAATCGAAGATATACGTTTTAGACGAACCCTAACCTCAAGTCAAATGGGCAAAAGTTTAATTTTTTAATTAAAGGGTGGATAAACGTGGGATAGAAGCTGGTCCCTTCGATGGCTATTTGTTTTGTGTGAAGAAATTTATTGAGTTGTTGAGAAAAGGAACACATCAACACAAGAGTGCTTGAAGACTTGTGTTGCTCTGTGTGCTTTTGATACCTATCCGGTACTCGAATATTCCATTCCTTATTTTCCTTATTCCATTCCTTATTGCTACACTATTTTATGTTTAGTTAGATTCTTTCTCTGTTTGTGTATGCTTTTAGCTTCAGATTTATTAATGCGTAAAGATAATTGATTAACCAATACCTTCTTTGTAAGAGAAGTTTGGTTTTGTATTCTCAGTTCTCCATCTATGAAGTTCTGACCTCTGTATTTATATATCTCAAAGAAGCTTATGAGGAATTTAAGCATGTCCTTCTTGCACTCATCTATAATAAAAATGACCAATCCTCTCCAGTAGCAAACGAGCAGATCAAAATATTAAAACATTTAAGTTAATTACATGGAGCAGATCAATGAAGTAAAACATAAATTTTTGTGTTACATTGAATTAGATTAATTAGAGTCTTTTACAAATCCAATATCGAATTGTTTAATCGAATGAAATTTTATATTTTGTTTAACTTAATTATTTAATTTCTACATTTAAATAGAAAAACATGAACGCTTGTGAAGCAAAAAGAATTAATATTTTTACTGTAATATTTTATTGATTAAAAGTTATTTTATATTTAAACTATAAAATAAATTAATAATTGATTTTTAATTAAAACATCCGCATGCATAGGAACGTTGTGAAAGAAAAGGGTTAGAAAATATGTTGACCGTACACGTTGTAAAAATCTGAAATATAAAGCAAAAGAGAATTAGGGTTTACTCTTAGCATATATAATTCAAATGTTCTCGAGTGCTCCGTCTCTCTGAAGCAGTTTTGTTGAATATCGGAGAAAGGTGGCGGAGAGTTTCTTGATCTCTTCGTCGACGGAAATCGAGATCGGATTCCTATATTGGAGCTCCGAAAGATTCTGTTAACGAAGATGCTCAGGGAAGAGCCAATATGGCTGGATATAGCGGCGGTGGAGGAACAGATCGGATAGATTCCGTTATATCGGTGATGCACCGTACACTCCAGCTCATCGAAGGGCTCAGATCTGACCCAATCTTCAAACAGGTTAAATCTTAGACTCCGAATTTGGTTCTTGATTCTGTTAAATGCTTGAGGAGAATTTCAAATTGAGTTCCATATCTCAGCTTGCTATAGCTTTTTGAGAAAATTGATTTTGTTCCATATTATTTGTAAATTATGTTTTGTAATGAAATTCATAGAGACATAGGATTTAACGAGGTATCGGTTGGTTCTTTCAAACCAACCTCTAGTCCTCGGCTTCAAAAATACGTTTATTAGATTGTGAAAAGAAGACAATACAAAATATACTTAGCAACTATAACAAGTTTTAATACATTTATTTAAAGAAACATGATCTAAGAGATAATAAGTAAATTCAGTTTACTCCCCCTTAATCATGACTCTCTTCTTCATGATTAAGACTTTGCTATGTGTGATCCACACCAACCGCAATCTCTTCACACGATAATCTTTCATAAACTTTAGTAGTGAACAACCTTTCACGATAACAATGTTTTGTATTTCTCTATTAGAACTGATTCAAAAGGCTTGAGGAGTTGTGAAAGTTTCTTCAGCATTTATAATGAAACTCTTCCATCGATATCTTGACCTGTAGAGAATTAACATTTAATCTGCAGCAAATCTTTTCTTTTAAGTAAAAAAAAAAATCAAAATATCTCATTAATATAATTTATATTAAATCATGACTTAACCAAGTCATTCTTAAAATGTAAATATTCCAATATTAATTATAATATCAAATCCTAGAATTCTCGATTCTACAATCTCTCCCTTTTTGACTAACTAACTCATACCAAAAGCTTAACAAGGAGATTAAGTAAAACATACTAATAAGTTCCAAAAGCTAACATACTAGTCAACTGTCATATGACAGAGAACAGAGAAAATCCTAATAAAATTTTAAAATAGACATCGACCCCAACAGACATCGACCCCAACACATGAACACTTTAATACTTCCATACTGCTTAGTCGAATACTCCTCCTGTATGACTTACGTTAGTCCAAAACACAAATGAATAAAATGATTAAGAAAGAATTAGGGTGCAAAATTCAAACAGTCTTCCTTGAGTTGAAGTAAAATTGAATCCACTCAATATTGTAACTTTTGAAGTCCACTTGACACTCAATAACCGTGTGAATGAGCTTGTCCTTTAGTGACTTAGGGAGGTCATCTTGAGCTGCAGCGTCGGGGAGGTCATTGATTCGGTTGCCTTGAGTTAGACGTTCGTTTGTGCCGATGGAGCCGGGAATGAAGGTGATGACATCAATTGAATGGAAAGGAACAAATTGTTGCTCAAGCCTCCGTGAAATCAAAACTGGGTGAATCAGCTTCTTTTGTTTGTGAGGAGTGGCCCTTTCGACAATGATCTCATGAATAACTGCACCAATGCTTAGATTTTCTGGTTCAATTATTAGCATATAGAGAAACATGGCTTCCCGTAGGTTAAAGCTTGAATGATGCGCTGATGGAATCCACTAGAACTTGCAAAGCTTTAGGAAAAGTGCGAATTGAGAGCTGAGATGAGAGGCTGCTACCAAAGATGTCCCTTCAGGCCAGGATTCAACAACGTTCTTGGTGAGGAAAAAGACAAGAAAAGACGGTGGAATATGTGGTCGCTAAAGCTCCGGTGAAAATACAGTTTCAATGTCCAGAGATCCAAGAGTCTTGCTGATTGCCAGTGGTGAGAAATCAACCCAAACTCTCCTTACAAAGACTTTGTGATGCATTGGAGACTCCTCATTAACCACAAATTCATTGATGTTGGCATAAAGTTCAGCCACAATCGTTTGGTTGAAGGTCCCATCAAAGAGAACACATGTATCGAGTTGTCTTTTCTTCAAAATCTCCAAAACCACTGGAACGTCGATGCTGAATGATTTTTCAATGAGGAATTCTTTGGCTAAAAATGAAAACCAAACCTTTTTGTGGCTTGAAAAAATCCATGGAAACTTGTTGAAAACTAGGCTGAGCTTCTTCTCAGGGTTTCAAGCTATTAGCAATCTATTCTTTTGCTTGATACCATATAAGGCCTTCTTTATATGAAAGACTGTATAAGGCCTTCCTTAGATCATGTTTATCGTTTAAGGAAGGCCTTATATGGTCTCAAGCATCCCCTAAGGGCTTGGTGTTATAGATTAGCAAAAACGTTTTTCGGAAACGACTACACACAAGGGGGAGTAGACAAAACTCTATTTTAATTGCATTCCTCTTCTTCACTCTGTGTAGTTCAGATATATGTCGATGACATTGTTTTTGGGTCCACTTCTCAGGAAAATGTGGAGCAATTCATCGCAGCTATGACCCAAGAATTTGAAATGAGCATGGTGGGAGAGTTGATTTATTTCTTTGGTCTACAAGTCAAGCAAATCCCCGAAGGATTTTTTGTTTCTCATGCCAAGTATGCACGCAGACTTGTTAAGAAGTTTGGGCAGGACAACAGAAAACATGCAAGAACTCCAATGAGCATAATAGCTAAGATCACTAAAGATGAAGACGAAGAGGACGTTGATGTCTCCACATATCGCAACATGATAGGGAGTTTAATGTATCTTACGACGAGTAGACCGGATCTATGTCTTAGTGTAGGCATATATGCACGTTATCAAGTCTGTCCAAAGCGATCTCACCTCAATGCAGTCAAACGGATCATCAAATACGTGAACGAAACCCTCGATTACGGTATTTTCTATACTAAGTGTACTCATGATAATTTTACTGGTTTTTGTGATCCTAATTGGGTAGGTAGTGCTGATGATCGAAATAGCACTAGTGGAGAATGTTTCTTTCTTCGAAAAAATCTCATTTCTTGGCATAGCAAAAAGTAAAACACTGTCTCATTATCCACCGTCGAAGCCGAGTATATTGCATTAGGAAGTTGTTGTACACAACTTGTTTGGATGAAACAAATGCTTATGGATTACGGTAAAACTACAAACACCATAGCTATTATCTGTGATAACACAAGTGCTATTAACATTGCTAAAAATCCGGTTATGGATTCTCACACCAAGCATATAGCCATTAGACATCATTTTATTCGTGAATTGGTTGAGAATAAAACGGTTGTCATTGAACATATTCCAACTGAGCAACAACTTGCTGATATTTGTATTAAACCATTGGATTATCCATGGTTTATCACCCTAAGAAAATCCTTGGGTGTTTGTTTTCTGTAATTTCTAACCATCGCTTGTCAAAAAAGTGAGTTTTTCAGTTGTTTTTGCAGATTTGAATGAATATCCAACAAGACCAATCCCACTTCTCCAAATGGGTATTATTTTTGTTTTTTCTTTGAATTTTAATTATTTTTATTTTATTTAAAAATAAAAAAAAGGTAAAAGTGGGAGATGCGGTATTTAATAAATTTACCCTAGATCTAGTTTTACTCTCTTCTTCACGCCGTCTCTTTTCGTCTTCCTCTGTTCTCTGTCGAGATCTTCTTTGAAATTTCCTTTGAATCTATGTCCTTGTCTTCGATTTTTTCTCTGTCTTCTGTTTTTCTGTGCAGTCAACATGGACTCCTCAAGCTTCGATTTAATATTTTCCTCTCTCTTTGACTGCGCTAAATCCAAGCAAAAATAGTGCAACCTCGAAGAAGCTCTAGACGTGACTCTCGACCATCTACGCAAGCCCCTCTCGATCGATCTGTTCCTTAGGCATAATCCAAAGCGTCGAGAAAACGCCCAATACAAGCGGAAGAAGAAGTTCTTACTCAAACCCTAGAACTCCGTTCAAAGCACCGTCAAAAAGTCTTCTCCACAAGACCCTTCCATCCCGATTTTTTCGAAGCAAATAGCAAGAGAAGGTTTGGCGAACACTTTGCAGCCAAAGAATTCCTCATTGAAAAATCATTCACCATCGACACTCCAGTGGTTTTGGAGATTTTGAAGAAAAGCCAACTTGATACATGTGTTTTCTTTGATGGAACCTTCAACCAAACAATTGTGGCTGAATTTTATGCCAACATGAGTGAATATGTGGTTAATGAGGAGTCTCCAATGCATCACAAAGTCTTTGTAAGGGGAGTTTGGGTTGATTTCTTACAACTGGCAATCAGCAAGACTCTTGGATCTCCAGACATCGAAATTATATTTTTACCGGAGCTTGAGCGACCACATATTCCACCGTCTTTTCTTGTCTCTTTCCTCACCAAGAACCTTGTTGAATCTTGGCCTAAAGGGACATCTTTGGTAGCAGCCTCTTATCTCAGCTCTCAATTCGCACTTTTACTGAAGCTTTGCAAGTTCCAGTGGATTCCATCAGCACATCATTCAAGCTTCAACCTACAGGAAGCCATGTTCCTCTATCTGCTAGTAACTGAACCAGAAAATCTAAGTGTTGGTGCGGTGATTCATGAGAACATTGTCGAAAGGGCCACTCCTCACAAACAAAAGAAGCTGATTCACCCAATTTTGATTTCACGGATGCTTGAGCAATAATTTATTCCTTTCCGTTCAACTGATTTTATCACCTCCATTCCCGGTTCCATCGGCACAAACAAACGTCTAACTCAAGGCAACCAAATCAATAACCTCCCCGACGCTGCAGCTCAAGACGACCTCCTTAAGTCACTAAAGGACAAGCTCATTCACATGGTTATTGAGTGTCAAGTGGACTGTCAAAAGTTACAATATCGAGTTGATTCAATTTTACTTCAACTCAAGAAAGACGGTTTGAATTTTGCACCCTAATTCTTCCTTAATCATGTTATTCATTTGTGTTTTTGACTAACATAATTCATACAAGGGGAGTATTCGACTATGCAGTATGCAAGTATTAAAGTGTTTGTGTGTTGGGGTCGATGTTTATTTTAAAATTTTATTAGGATTATCTTTATTCTCTGTCATATGACAGTTGACTAGTATGTTAGCTTTTGGAACTTATTAGTATGTTCTACTTAATCTCCTTGGTAAGCTTTTAGTATGAGTTAGTTAGTCAAAAAGGGGAAGATTGTAGAATCGAGAATTCTAGGATTTCATATTATAATTAATATTGGAATATTTACATTTTAGGAATGACTTAGTTAAGTCATGATTTGATATAAATTATATGAATGAGATATTTTGAATTCTTTCCTTTACTTGAAAGGAAAGATTCAGTGAAGATTAAATGCTAATTCTCTGCAGGTCAAGATATCAATGGAGGAGTTTCATTATAAAAGCTGAAAAAACCTTCATAACTCCTCACGCCTTTTGAATCAGTTTTAACAGAGAAATACAAAACAGTGTTATCGTGAAAGGTTGTTTGCTGCTGAAGTTTAGGAGAGATTGTCGTGTGAAGAGATTGTGGTTGGTGTGGAGCACACATAGCAAAGACTTCATCACGAAGAAGACAGCCATGATTAAGGAGGAGTAAACTGAATTTACTTGTTATCTTTTAGATCATGTTTGTTTAGATAGATGTATTAAAACTTGTTATAGTTGCTAAGTTTATCTTGTATTGTCTTCTTTTCACAATCTGATAAACGTATTTTGCAGCCGAGGACTAGGGATTGGTTTGAAAAAACCAACCGATACCTCATTAAATCATGTGTCATCTCTTTATATTTATTGTTTGATTTAATTTCGGCACTTAAACAAAATCAATCTAGTCTCTAGGAATTTCAGTAACAGTTGTACTATTCTTACTGAAATTTCTATAGAATAATCATTATTGTTGCGTTAACAATTATATTCTATTATTCTATAGAACTTCGGGAATGAAGTAAACAATAATTCCATAAGTGAAAGTAATGATCCAAATGGATTTCAAGGAGTTGATTGCAGATGAACAAGAGTGTAATAAAATTTCAAGAACCAAAGTTTTCAACAAGGTTGATTATGTGATGGTATTCCTTAGTAAGAAGAGGTTCTCATTTGGTATGTACAAAAAGCAGCAACCTAGAAACTATAGTCCATTCAAGACAAATGTTATTTGTCCTGAAAAAAAACTATAGGTACAACAAGATAAAACCTAAGCACTATGGTCCGCCGAAGGAAGATGTGGTTTTCTATCTTGAAAATAACTTGAGATCGAGTTCTTCAAAGGTGGAGGAGACTGATGTAGGAGACTAGCATTTTTTTCATTTTTTATATTTATCTTAAGTTTTCCTTTTCACCTTCTAGAGTGTTTTCTTTTTCTTTTATTTAGGATTTATCTATATAGAGATATCTTAGGTGTTTCATAAGAGATCCTTTTAAATATTTTCTTAATCAAAACCAAGGGTTTTCTCTGTTCAAGTGGATTTTAGTTTATTTGATGGATTCTAGAGTATTACCCTTGTTGTTTATCGCTTCTAAACTTGAGCTTTGATATAGGCTTAACACTTGCTTAACCTACGAATTTCTAACTGCGTCATTTTGCATTATGATTTACCCTTAAATTGGCACTCCCTTGCTTGTTTGATTCACTAATGTTGATCTTGAGTCCAGATTTCTCATGTACTTCATTTTGCCTTCATCAATGAATAGACGATACTATTATTTGATTCATTGGAATCCTGAGTCCACAATTGTCCATACTTGGAGGGCGGACCCAGAATTATTTTTCACCCGGGTTAAAACATAGTTTTAAAACATATAAATATTTAAAAATCATCAAAAATTCAAAAAAAAATCTTCTTTATATCAAACGTCCTACAAAAGCACTCTCCTATCATTCATATTTTGAAATCTTTTCATCATAATATCATTTGTGATAGTCTTGAATACATATTTTTGACATAACACACTAAATAATCATTTAAAAATGATCTCCAATCTGATTGCATCTTACAAAACAATAATTATTAACTAAAATTTGTACTTACTTTGTTAAATACAGACAAAATTTCAAAAAAAAATTGAAAAGTCACATCAAGTTTGAAAAAGAAAAATATTTGTATCTATTACATTTATTGAGAAAGATCAATTAGGTTTTAATTGTTTAAAAGAATTAAGAAATTAAAATTAGGGTACTAAATAATTGGGCTTCTTTAATATATGGACTCAGTTAATTATGATAAATTATATCAAAAATCAATAGCAATAATTTTTTTCAATTTTATGTGGTGTTAGCTGAACCCACATTATTGTTAATCGGTCCGGCTTAAATGATCTCCTCTTGATATCCCAAACTGTCTCTTGTGGTTTTTCTTAGGCATACTATTTAGATGTTCTTTTTTTGGGACAAGGAAACTAATGTAGAATTTCCTATTAATCGGCATCATCCGAAGATGGACCAAACTTATTCTCGAGGCACAAACTTGCCAATCCGATGCAGTTGATAAGAGCTTACAAATACCAAATATTTACATAGTGATAAGTTCGTGCTAGATGGGATCCAACTGAAGTGCAGATCCATGTCATTGTCGAAGCTTCAGTATTCCGCCCAACATCAAAGGTACAAATTGTTTTCCATCTTTTCAGAAGTTTTGTTGATGGGTTCCTCAGTTTTATACAACTTTTTAGTGTTTAGAAGTTTGAAGATTCACTTGCTTATATAGAAGTGATATGTCCTTTAGTTAAATTATTTTGTATTTCTCGAATCATACCACTGTTGAATTTGCCTCCTCTTTGTCGGTTTAAAGAGAAAGGTATATGGGAGGGTACATACAAAGTTCCCCACCCGTATTCAAATTGTTTACCTGCTTTGGAACATAGAGCCCATGAAGAAGAAGAAGAAGAAGAAGAAGCCTATAAGGAAAAAAATTGGAAACAAAGAAGAGTCTCAAAAATGGTTTCCTCCAAGAAACGATCTGGCTTTGTCTCTAAATCAATTTCCTCTCCCGAGACTACTAGAGAAGAGAAATTTGGTATCATCTCTTGTTCAGATTTCAATCTTATCTTCAAGAGTGATCTTTGGACCAGATTTGACACCAAATTTCTCTTCTTTGTTAGTCTTGGGAAAGGAACATGATTTAGATATAGAGCTATATCATTTCTTGGAGGAAATCATTCTTGAGTTTCTTCTTCGTTTCTGTTTTTTTCCCCTTAGGCTTATTCTTTTTCTTTGTCTTCTTCCTCATGAGCTCTCTTTTCTGAAACAGTTCAATAATTTGAATATGGGTGGAGAACTTTGTACCCTCCCATATACTTTTATCTTTAAGCCAACAAAGAGGAGACCAATCCGATAGTGGTATAATTCGACAAATACCAAATTATTTATCTAAAGGACTTATCTTTTCTATGTAAGCAAGTGTTTCTTCAAATTCATAAACACCAAAAATGTAGGATAAAAATGTTGAAAAAACATCAACAAAACCTCTGCGCTTTAGCCGATTCCTATCTCGAAAGAAAATATTGATAAGTAAAAAATAGGTATTTTTAAGCCTTTAGGGACTACATCATATTGGTACAAATTTTATGCCCAATGATCCACATGGTTTTATCATCCGATGAGGCAAACCATCAGAAGAAAACTAATCCCTTAAGCAACAATAATGAATTAAACATCAAGCTTCACTAATACCTCATTGTTGCTATATGGATTAGAACCAATTAAGGTTTCAAGGAATGGAAAAATCGTTCTTTTATTCTAAGTGAAAAATCTGATTCTGATGAAGAAGAACCCAAGAGGAAGAAAATGATCAAAAAATCTACAGAATAATCCATTATTAATGTGTTAACGATGATATTCCATTTTTCTATGAAACTTCGGATATGAAGGTGATAATAATTCCAGAAGGGACAGTAGTAATCTTAAAGTATTTCAAGGAGTTGATTGCATATGAATGAGAGCGTAATAAGATTTCAAGAACCAAAGTTTTCAACAAGAAAAACCTCTTGATAGCTTAAATTGTCTCTTGAGATTTTTCTAAGGCATACTATTTTCATGTTCTTTTTTTCGGGACAAGGAAACTAATGTAGAACCTCTTGGTAATCCGCATCATCTGAAGGTAGGACCAACTGATTCTCGAGGCACAAACTTGCCAATCCGATGCAGTTCATAAGAGCTTACAAATACCAACTTTTACATAGTGATAAGTTTTTCCTAGATAGGATCAAACTGAAGTGCAGAGCCATGTCATTGTCAAAGCTCAAGTATTCTGCCCAACATCAGAAGGTACTAGTTTTTTTCCATGTTTTCATAGGTTTTGTTGATGATCTCCTCATTTTTATTCACCTTTTTGTGTTTAGAAGTTTGAAGATTCACTTAGTAATGACGATAAAATATATTTTACAATTAGTTACAAACATATTATAAAATATACTCCTTCTGTTCCTAATTGATACTATTTCTAGCATTTTCACACAGATTAAGAAAACATATTAAAAACTTGTTATAAATGCATTGTTTTGTGTGATTAACAATTTTCAATAATTCTAAACCAATAATATTCAGTTATTCTTCTTGAACTTTACAATATATCATCAATGACTAATAAAAATTACATAGAAAACCTAAAAATTGTATATTTTTGAAACAATTTTTTTTTTTAGAAATATGATCAATAAGGAACGGAGAGAGTATTTAATTGTGCTTGTAATGACGATAAAACCGTTACAAAATTAAAAACTTTTATTGGAGCTATTTCATAATAATTTATGTCACAATCGTATGCTACAATAAAACCTCTGTAAATACTCAATAAATTAATAAATAATAAAAAATAATAAAAAATAATAAAAAATAATAAAAAATTTTGATTCCAAATCAGATAAGTGTAAAAATTAATAAAATTTGATAGGATAATAAAATAATAAGATAATATTTTTAAAGAAACTCTATGTAAATATATGGTCTCATTAGTATCTTAAATTAATAATCACATATTTATATATATATATATATATATATATATATATTTTTTTTTTTTCTAGTGTAATGGTTTTATATATATATATATTTTTTCTAGTGTATGGTTTTAGTATTTTTTTTAATATGTGTTGAACTTTTGATAAAACTCATCTTTAATTTTTATTGTATTCAGTATTTCTCCTATTGTGTTTTCAATATATTTTATTTTAGTGTCATTAATAAATTCGTCATGAAAGTAACCAAAATGTTTTTGTAAATTTTCAACTTCTGATTACACATCATTTTTTTATTTCCATTGTTTTATAGTTGTTAAAATAAGTCAACTGATGTAACTAATCATAAATTTTAATGTATGTATCCATAAGTGATTTGAAACAATTTTTTTTTTTAGAAATATGATCAATAAGGAACGGAGAGAGTATTTAATTGTGCTTGTAATGACGATAAAACCGTTACAAAATTAAAAACTTTTATTGGAGCTATTTCATAATAATTTATGTCACAATCGTATGCTACAATAAAACCTCTGTAAATACTCAATAAATTAAAAAATAATAAAAAATAATAAAAAATAATAAAAAATTTTGATTCCAAATCAGATAAGTGTAAAAATTAATAAAATTTGATAGGATAATAAAATAATAAGATAATATTTTTAAAGAAACTCTATGTAAATATATGGTCTCATTAGTATCTTAAATTAATAATCACATATTTATATATATATATATATATATATATATATATTTTTTTTTTTCTAGTGTAATGGTTTTATATATATATATATTTTTTCTAGTGTATGGTTTTAGTATTTTTTTTAATATGTGTTGAACTTTTCAAAAATATAGTTGTTAAGGTCATGTATGTTTGGCACTTGCTGGCGACTACCACCAGTGACCGCCACCGGCGACTGTTCCTTTGCTAGTTTCAGTGACCAGCGACTGAGGTTTTTAATTGTTGAGTTTTTAGCGACTAAAATCTCTCTATAAATTAGTGGTTCAATGAGTTTAATAATCATGAATATTTAGAAAATTATTTTTTTATAACGGAGTAAATATTTGTTTAACAATCAAAATATTTGAGAGAAATTAGCTATAGTTTTAACTAATAATTATTTTGTTATATAACATGAAAAAACATCATATCATATGACATATATGGATTAATATTTAAGTTATGATTTAACATGGTATTAAATATGTTGTTAACATAATAATATATTTATCTGGCTAATGACGGATAAATTTTTATCGATAATTTATTTGTTAATATAATATATATTGTGATATACTGATAAATATAGTTACAATGTTAACAAATAAATTATTGATAAAATTTTTATTATTCCTACAAATCACCACATGATTTCTCCGTGTTTTGGACAAGTGATGGAAGTGATTTTCGGTATCGTGCGAGTGAGGCCAAAATATGTGAAAATATCATGTGATGATTTGTAGGGATAGTAACAAGTTTTTCGATCTTCCCAGAATAACAAACCGGCCGTCGAACAAGGGTAGGGCCAACGAGCCGAGAGAAGGTGTAGGTGTCCATGGTCGGTGGTGATCGAAATGTTACAAGTGATATCAGAGCCAAACCTAGATAAGTGTAGAGACATTTGGGCTCACACCATCAGGGTGATAGTCTTGCTACACAACAAGGACGTTGCGCTCTGTTAGTTTGGATGATTAACTCCCAAGTTTTGGTATATGTTGGTGACTAAGGAGCGCTTAATAGATTTCATTTAGATATCTATGTCACCAAATTGCTTTTATCTTTCTGGTCACTTGTCCAGAAATTTTTTAGCTGGAGCAATTTAAGGTTGGGTGACCAACCGGGAAGTGATTTCTGGTACTGTGCGAATGAGGAAAAAAACACTGTAAAAAAATCACGTGATAATTTGTAAAGATAATAACAAATCTTTTAAGCCTCACAAGATAATGCATTGGCTGTCGGACGAGGGTAGAATCCCATGGACCGAGAGAGGGCATGGGATCCACGGATTTGATGCACGAGGTGTTATAGATTCGACGGCATTTGCTCGGTGGTGGAGGTCATATTCAGCCAATCTTTATCAAAGGTTTGCTGTTCCGGCGTTGGTGAGAGGTTTTCTGTTTCTGCGGCAGGGTTTGTGTAGTTGGTTTATCCCGGTTTGTGTCTGTTAGCCGGTTTTGTTTTCGCTTCTATTTCAATTCGGTTAAAACTTTCCAAACCAGCCTTGACTGGGATTGTGGTGGGCTCTTACTCGGTCTACTATTATATTAAAACAAAAAACCCCGTAAATTTTTAAATACTAAAAAAATTCCATCAACAAAAATATATATTTAAAAAACATGTTAGTGGCTTAGGAATCTGTCATTTGTCATTTGTCATATAGCACAAAAGTCAAATCATAATCATCACGAATTCACGATAACATGCGTGTCTTAAACCAAATTAAATTATATAACTATGCAGTACACATTTCACTACCTAAACATCATTGACTTAGTACTAAATTAGAGGATAAATTTCTCATTAGTTTAGGAAATTGGCAGAAAATAATACATACAATTGTTTTAACAAAAAAAAAACAATTTAGACAAAACGAGACTGTTCCGATTTCTTAGACCATCTTTAGTAGTCATCCTCAAATGGTCTATGGCAAAACACAAATATTTACAATTTAAAGATACTTTCCTCTTTTTACTCAAATTTTATTAATTTTATATTTAAAAACACCCCATCAATTTAATCGATGAAGATGCTCTTATGTCTAAGCCTCGTTTATTTAGAGATCCCGATGGTACTAACTAAGAGCATCATTATTGGGAGAAACCCAAATGGGTTTCTAAAGTAGTATTTTAATATAAATATGAAGTTAAGAAACTGTGTTAAGAAATTTCTATTTTTGCTGGTTTATTGGTACAACCCTTAATGGAATTCTTAAAAAAAAAATTAAAATTAATTATTTTTTTATAAATATAATTTATTTTATTAATTAAACATAGGTACATAAAAATATTTCATTTTAAACATAGATTTTGAAAAATAAAAGTAAAATAACATTCAATTATTATCTTGATCACGTCCAAATTTTTGCCAGATATGGTCAACCAAATCAGCTTTCAATTGTTGATGTTGTTGTCTATCACGAATTCTTGTTCTAACACCCAACATATTTTAGAGGTTTGTAGGCATTTCTGTAGAAAAAGTAAGATCCACATGTGCACTTCTGTTTCTTTCTCCGTGTTGAAATTCGGAAACATCATATTGAGTGTGTCCATCGCGTTCGTCTTCTACTATCATATTATGGAGTATGATGCATGCTGTCATAATTTTTCCTATTTGTTATTTCTCCCAAAAAAGAGCTGGGTTTTTAACAATAGAAAATCTAGATTGCAAGACTCTAAAAGCACATTCGACGTCTTTTCGGGTAGCTTGTTGATGTTCAGTAAATAAAGATGCTTTTGGGCCTTGTGGAAGTGAAATAGATTGGATAAAAATTGCCCATTTTGGATAAATCCCATCTATGAAATAGTAAGCCAAATGATATTCTCTACCGTTGACGGAGAAATTTACTTGCGGAGCTTGACCTTTTATTATATCATCAAAAACGGGTGAGCGATCAAGAACATTTATATCGTTTAAGGTACCTGGAGGTCCAAAAAACGAGTGCCATATCCAAAGATCATATGAAGCTACAGCCTCCAAAATGATTGTGGGTTTTCCAGAACCCCGTGAATATTGCCCTTTCCAAGCGGTGGGACAATTCTTCCACTCCCAATGCATACAATCGATGCTTCCTATCATCCCGGGAAATCCGCGTTGCTCTCCAACATCAAGTAGCCGTTGAAGATCCTCCGGTGTGGGTCTTCTTAAGTACTCATCGCTGAACAAGTTTATTATACTTTCGACAAAATTTACCAAACAAGCACAAGCAGTAGTTTCACCAAGCCGGAGATATTCGTCTACCACATCAGCCGAGGTCCCATATGCCAAGATACGAGCTGCGGTACACTTTTGAAGTGCAGAGAGACCAGACCTTCCGGTAGCATCTTTCTTATGTCGAAAGGATCGAACATCATTGGAGAGTCAATCAACAATATGCAAGAACAATGATTTGTTCATTCTAAAACGTCGGTAGAATAAATTGGCAGGATATGTTGGAGTGTCACTGAAGTAGTCGTTCCATAAACGTATGTGACCTTCTTCGCGATGTCTTTCGATAAAAACTCTTTTTTCCGTGACTTCCTTGCCTCCTCATGATTAATGAATAGATCATCAAACGTTTCATCAAATATTTGATCAAAATGTTGATCGATTTTTTCATCAAATGATCCGTCAAAGGTATTATGGGAAGAAGATGCCATAAGTGATTTATATTTTGATGAAAGAAGTGGATTTGATATGAATAAAAGAAGGAGAGTGATAGAGGGTAGAAATAGAAAGCAGATTTGAACAAAAAAAATGCAAGAATGTAAAGAATATAAAGAGAGGAAAAGTTCGATTTTATATAAAAAACCCAAAGACTGTAAAGTATATAAAGAGACGAAGAGTTTGAGTTTGTGGTACGAATATAATGTGGCTTACGTTTTCAGACAAAAACCAAACACTTTGTATCCATCCTTATTTTGTTATATGAAAACATGTGGCTTACTTTTGCCAACAAAAACCAATCATAATGTATCAATCATAATTTTGTGGTAAAAAACCTTGTAGCTTACTTTTTCATAGAAGAACCAAACAAAAATATATCCATCCTTATTTTGTTATATTTCATTATGTTTGATTATGCCTTTCATATTGTAACCAAACAATTTCAAGTGTGTCAAATTCTTCATTTAAATTTCTATTACATAGATGTATATATATATCATACTTTAACTTGTTATATATATATATAATACATTTCATAATTACCTTCTTTTTATCTATATTCAACAAATTAAAGAGTCATAATTACATTATATATATATATATATATATACATATGTTAACAGATTTATAATGGAAAAAACACTCAAAACACTCAAAATCATATCATCTTCCTCATCACTCTTGAAACTGTTGATGCAGATCTACGAGTAGTTTTGGTGAGAGTTTAATTCAGCAGACACTTTCTTCTTATTGGAAGCAGTGTCTTCGGCATCTTCATTTTGTTTCAGCGTTCCCTCTTTCCTTTCTCTCTTTAATCCGTTGGAGTTATCTAACAATTGCATTTCTTCAACCTGCACATAAGATTGAAACACATAATCATAATAATCTTGCTATGCTTCCCTAGTTTTTAATCTGCAGAAACAGGGAATGATTGATGTAGTCATTTGGTTCAATCAAGTGTAAAAGTTTTATGTTTTAGAACTTATTTTAGTTGCTTAAGTTATTGTACATTCATAATACAACCATAACAAGACAACTTCAAAAATGCAAACAAAGGAGATGAGATTAAGCTAAATATCCAACATATCCCTAATCAGCTTCTGCTTTAGAGCTTCTTCACTCTCTGAAAGAGGTTCTTTTTTGCCAATTAGACTGTCAAGTAGAGACATCTTGGAGAGTTTTTCTTTCATGGCCAAATCCTTCTCCTTGATGGACCACATGGTCTGAAACTCTGAAAGTTTTTCACTTGTCGGCGTGTTAGGCTTCTTACCTTTGGCTTTTGATGCCTTCACACCAGATGGCCGAGTATTCACATCAGAGTGCTCATCATCGAGATTATCTCCTCCATCAGTGCGAGTGCTTGATGATTGTGAATCATCATCTTTTCTTCTCCCTTTGCAGCTTCCTTCACTTTTTGTTAAAGAAATGTCACACCATTTCTGGTCATTCCGGAGCTCCTTCTAGGCGGTTCAAGGGTGAACTTCTTCTTATGATCGTTGTAAAAGATCTCGTGAGCTCGTTTTAGAACATCGTTTTCACTCTCACCACTGCTTATCTCTCTTCCTGCCGCTTCATACGCACCGCAGAACTTGCATACAACATCATTTATCTTTTGCCACCTTTGCTTACATTATCCCACCTCTCTGATTTCACGGCCTGCGGCCTTAGGACTTGCAGAAAAGTAGGTTGCGATGCGCTGCCAAAAGGCACCAGATTTTTGTTCGTTTGCCACCACCGGGTCCTTGCTCGTGTTTAACCATAAGCTGATGAGCAAGATGTCATTGGTGGGCGTCCATTTCCTTCGTTCTCTGCGCTCAGCAGGAGTGTCTTCACCGAAGGTAGAGTCTTGTTGACTGGTAAACAGAGGAACTTGTGATGAACCAAGTTCCATGCAAGTAAAGGGAAGACTTTCCTGTTGACTGTTCAACAGGTCAAGGAAGTTTGATGGCTGACTAAATGGATTCGGAGAAGCCATTTCAGAGAAGGTCAAGGAAGAGAGAAAGATAAAAGGAAATGTTTTTGAAAGATGAGAATAAATTGAAGAAGGACTGTGTTTAAAAGATAGTGGAAGAGAGTGAAGAAGCTGCGGGTTTAAAAGAAGAGAATTAACAAAGTCAAAAGCAAGCATTGAACACAACCAAAACGAGCAAACATATATCTACCAGCCTTAACCATTCATCACAACCATTTAATATGCCTAACACAACCATAATGTAACACTAACATGCATTTATTAACACTAACAACCTAACTCAACAATGAATATGGGACTTCCTACAGTTTGTTTCAATTCAATCCTTCTCAACTATAATAGACGAAAACCGATGCACAAGACTAGTAGAGGGTTATATATATTAGTACCTGATGAACATGGTCTAGTACTCTCTCCCTAACATCTTCAAGAGAGATGTTCTTCATGACTTCTTCACTCATTGTGAATGCATCTTCTTCTCATGGTTTTTTAACTGCCTGATCCATCAAAATAAGCAAATCAAGAATTCGAACTAGCAAGTAGTGAACTAATATATCAAGCGTTGGAACCAGGAACAGAAAAACTCAACAGCATAGTACCATTATATACAAATTTTAACCCAAAACAGCCGTGCTATGTAATAATCAAACTAAAAATGAAGTCCAAAGCTATGAGCCCTACCCTCTGCCCAAACATGATAGTGCTAGTTGTCTCCCCTCGATGTCGCGGTGATGGACCAATTGTAATAACTAAGGAGGTTCTTGCAGTGCCTGTTGAGATCATAGGCCACATGTCAAGCAAGTCAACACAGTAAAAATTGGAAAGGATCATATAATACTAACACATACAAACGTACACAAAAAGAAGAGACGAACTTGCCTCCAAATGAATCTTTCAGCAATTTAGTTAGCTTTGAATCACGGAATGGAACATGAGAACTATTTTCAGCAAGTGCATTGATGCATTTCCCCAGTGCGCTTAGAGAGCGATTAATAGATTTGGCTTCCTCTAATGTATGTCCCTCACTTCCTGGTAAAATTATATAAACAAACATCAGTTCAGATACAAGAAAAGATAATCATAAACACAAAGTCCATTTAGTAAGAATATCTACCTGATTTATTGATACGTTCTGACCCAGCAAGATCCACCACAACTAATTTTCCCTTCCGGACAACAGGAGGCTTGAGAGTTTTAGTCATATGGGAGTTTCCACTACTTTCACTTGGCAAACCATCTCTTGTTTTCAAAGAGCGCTTGACATTTACCTGCAACAATGTAGATGAACATGAATATGCAAGTTGTTTACGAACAACTCTCCAAGCAAAATCAAGAACAATAATCTCACCATTAAGATAGCATGACTACGGGATGACTCGGTGTTTAATTTGGTTTTAGCGAGAATCCTACACCTATCAAAACTATCTTCATCCTCATCTTCAGAACTCTCTTCTTCTTGAATTCTCACTTTACCTTTCTCAATCTCATTCGGAAAGAACAATTTGTTTACTCTGCCTCTGTACCCTTTATCCCAAGTGGCTTGCTTTTGCTTTTTCACTGAATCTCCAGGGGAATCTTCGATTGAGTATTGACTGCTATCGAAAACGGAATCGCTGATTGGACCGTCTTCGTTGACGGAAGTGGGTTCGTCTACATTAAGCTGTGCTGAGTAGAATCGGCGAAAAAAGTTTTGAGCTTGATGAGTTTTACGAGGGTCTGTTGTTCGTGAGATTGAAATTAGAATTCTTAGAGATCAAAGAATTCGGACAATGGTGAAGTATCGATCTCGGACAAGTATAGATTTGATGAAAAGAGGCTTCGAGGGTTTTAGAGACGAGTAGCCTCCCGTTTTACCAATTTCTCAGAGTCGGAAAAAGATCTCTCATCTGATGATCTTGAACAAGAAGGAGCTGCTCTTGATGTGAGCCAAACGATTCGGCCGGAGACGAAGGAGACGGACATCACGAGGAGAAGAAGAGAAAATTGATTTCCTCGAAACACAACGTCGGCCCAATGACATTATGCCACGTACAACTTAAGAACCGATTCTTAAGTTGACATTAAGCTGCTTTTTTATTATTTAAACTATATTATATTCTAAAAAACCTTTTAAGAAACTTATTAAAACTGCCGATAATGATGCTCTAAGGTTGGAGTGACGCCAGAAAGACATCGTAATTTTTATTTTGTTAAAGGATATTTTTTTTTCATTTATGAGTTGCAGAAAAATAAATGTTACAACCCAAATTGGACAATTGGCATGGAGTCGATTTAACATAACCACGTTACAAAATAAACAAGAGACAAAATAAGAATCCGGTAGATTTAAACCATATGAGAAAACCCTAGTTACAACCAAGTGATCCCCTCTACAAACGGAGCACATCTCGGCGGGTTCGAGCTCAACTGCCACCAAGAGCCCAATGCCGAGTCCAATCACCACAGCCAGAGGAACCGTCTCTTGCTCCAAGACGAAGCTGATAGTGTGCTCACCACGATAAAGACTCTCTTGACAAGCCACACAAGCACGAGATTCTTTAGCTGCAACTGCGAGATACCTTTTCTGATCAACCAGCCATACTCATTCCAACCCATAGCAACCACCGGGATTTCGATGACTGGCCAAAAGCAGAGTTACCTCACCGAAAACTGGAAGAATAGCCAACGCACACCTCAGATATGGAGCCACCATGAACCATCTTTGACTGCTAAGAAGAATCTGCTGCTCGATTTCCACCATGGAGGAAGACAGAGCCGCAAACCTAATTTCGTTTGCTTTGTCAACACAAGCCACTTTCCTCAAGCAACTCCAAAACCGACATAAGAAAACCGAACCGCTATGCGATCCCAACCTCCTCAGCCTAGAGCCATAGAAAAAAAACCACCGGCAATACTCCTATGTTCCGTTAGACCAACCCTATACCGCATTGAAGCTCACAAGAATGGAGCCACCCCTGGGGAGAAAAACAATAAAAACCCTCGACGACTTTAGAAAGACTCGAGAGAAAGAAAGAGAAAGAGAGAGAAAACTATCTCACTTCTTTAGTGTTAAAATTTTCTTCTATTTATTTTTTATTTTTATTTTTAACATCGTAATTTTTTAGATAGAAAAATTTGTAACCCTTAATTATAAAACTTTTGGATAGAAATATTTTATTGGATAAAAGATAAAAATTCCTTCTATTTTTTTTAACATCATAATTCATCGTAAATTTTTAATGCTTACGTTTTTTTTAGTTCATCTAACATCAATGTTAGACTTCTCCATAATAATATATATATTTATATATATCGAGGTGTATAATTTAGTGTCCATGTTATAAATTAAGTGATTAATTTAAGATCAACATGACAGTCAACAAATTAACTACTTAAATCAAAAGGGTGGTAAATCTGAAAGTCTGAACTAACTCAACTATTTACCACTCTTTCCGTTTAACACAAAAAAAAAATTAAGTTTAATTTTGTTTCAAAAAAAATTTGTATTATGTTTTCAATAAAAATTTTAACATAAATCTTAATATTATCCATATTTTTTTATTTTGGATAGAGAAACATTTTTAGTATATTAATAATGGGCATAAAATAAAATTACATAGTTTTCTTAATTTGTGTAAAAAATATTAGAATGACACTTTTTGTTAAACGGAAAAAAAATAGAAATATTCTTTCTCTTCTACCATGAGGGGAATTGGAAAAGAGAATTTGTACCTACATTTGCTCTATATACACCATCATAAGCCCATGAAAACAATTTCATATTTTCGAGATATTCACTCTAAGGGTTGAAATATTGTCTCTTACTCAATTATCTCATATATATATATAGTGCATATATAATGGCTCAATGATTTTTTGTTGGGCATCATAGTCACATTCAGTAGTGGATGTGGTAAAGGTCACTACCAAAGTGGACAATGGTACTAAACTCATATTTTATGCCAGTTATTGTTTTTTTTTTTGTTTTTTTTAGATGCCAATATTTCTTTATTATCCAAGTATCCTAGGTATATAATACATGTTTTTAGAAATAATTATGGGAAAACCATAAAATCAAAGTACCTTTGTCTCAATAGGCATAAAAGATAGAGTACGTATAGAATTAGGCATTTATTCCCTTATTGTAATGACAAATTTATTCTTCTGAAACAAACAAGCTTACAATGATAATGAACAATCCATCAAGAGAGTGATTAGCTTTGCTTGCAAATAGACGTCCAAGTGGTGTTTCTAGTGATGATATTGTGAGTATTAATATATATATATATATATATATATATATATATATATTTTTATAATTATCTACCATTGTTTAAGTTAGTAAATTTTATTTTAATCGTATGCAATTTAATCAAGCTAAATCAATGCTAAGTGAAGATTCAAAGTACAAAATGATATATTAGTATTTTATCCTATTTTAACTAGTCTTTTTATCTTGTTTTCGAGTCTTTTCTAGTTTCTTTTGTGTCTTTTCAGGTATTTGAGGCTCTGAAGCATGTATTGAAGATATTTGAGCGCATTGGAGCAAAAGAAGCAATTTGGAGCAAAAAGATGATTTTTCACCCGAGCGGGTGCTCGCCAGGGTGCTCGACCTATTTTACCTAGACACGTTTTTTATTTTATTTTTAGAATAAATAGAGGCCAGCCGCCTCAGACTTGTATCATGTTCATTCTCAGACTTCAGTTTTTCGTTCTAGGTTATTTTTGGTTCTAAGACACCACCACTTTGTTCTCTTCGATTTGGATTCGTATTACTGAGCTTTGGATCTCTATTCTCCTATCATCGATCATTCCACAACTCTGTTTGAGAAATTTTCCTGAACCTTATTCTTTTTAATAAATCATGAATTCATCTTATTGCTTTGTTGTGTTTGATTTTGCTATGTGTGAGTAGATCCCTAGCTATGTTAAGGTTTTCAATGGTGAATTAGGTTGTTAATGGCTGAGCACAAATAGGATTGGAATTTATATGTCTTCGCCAATAGGGGTTCTTAATGCTTAGATTAGCTTGACAACCTAGTCTATGATTTTAGGTTAAACTTATTCACGAGAGTGCTCTAGGATTGCAAGATAAATCATTGGTGAACAATTGGTGCGTAGCCAACGAAAGGTTATTGCTGCGATTGATTGTGAACATATTGAACCCGCTTGTTAATGCTTATCGTCTTTGCTAGGTCCAGACGAGAGTTTCGGTATCTAGGTTGTTAGATAAAGTTGTCGATACATCACGAGAGTGGGGCGACATTTATTTATGTTTGAGTTCTAGACCGGTAGTTAGTTAGCCCTGAATAGTTGCTCAGCCTTGTCTCCGAATCACCGGCGAAACGCCTTAACCTAGTGCTTTTTATTAATTGATTTTACACCGATTTATTTATTTGTTTGCTGTTCTGAAAATTACACAAAACCCATATTGTCTTAGCTTTAAATTAAAATCTATAATTTCATAGTGTAACCTTGGTCTATGTGGATTCGATACCCCATATACTACTGCGTTTGTCTGTGCACTTGCAGAAAATATTTTGGGTTAAAACTCGACATATCACAAAACAGGTTGGCAATTTGAGCATGTTTGGAATATTATTAAGAACTTTGAAAAGTTTAAAGATGATGTCGCCCCTCCTAAACACGTATCAATCCCATGTGGTTTCGAGAATACATGTTTAGAGTCAGAAAATCTTACCTTCGATTCTCCCACACAAACATCTCGAGGTTTGTCTTCATTTTTCTTAAATTTAGGTGATGGCGACGAGATTATTGGCGGATCTCCCTCTCCACGACCAAGTGGAATAAAGAAATCCAAAATGAAAATAAAACTTGATGATCAAACAACATCAGTTATCAACACCTTAGAAGAAAGAAACAAGCAATTTTTGGAGCAACTAAAGAAGTCTAGTGCACAACGAGAATATCACTTGGAGATTCAAAATAAGAATTATGCTTTGAATGAGCTGAAAGAGGAAAACAAAATTTTATTTTGTGATTTAAATTCAGTGCAAGATCCAAATGTTCGTGCATATTTTCAGTCTGAACAAGCACGAATTTTACAAAAGCGATGTGGCCAACAACATGATCAAGAAGCTCCTTCTCCATCTACTTCATTTGGGCAATATTTTAATGATCTTGGTGGATCTGGAAACAATTTACCGGATTATTAAGTCACTACTTTTGTCTTAATTTTATTGATGTTGCTTATTTTTAATTTTATTTTATATTAGTTATTTTTAATTTTATTTTATGTTACTTATTTTTATTTTATGTTACTTATTTTAATTTCATGTTTCTTAATTTTATTTTATATTTTTATTTAATTAAGTGTGTGACATTAGGAGATAAAATACAAATATTCAAAACATAAAGAATTAAAATATAAATAAAAAAGTTTAACTCTAAAATAGAGTAAAAAATAGAGTTACTCTAAATATAGAGTAATTCTACCCATTTTTCTATTTTAGAGTGAGATATCTAGTTAGATTGGAGATGATTTTACTCTATAATAGAGTTTAGAGGGAAATATAGAGTTAGATTGGAGATACCCTTACAATATATATATATAGTAATTTATATAGAAAAATGCATGAAAAACAATAGGGACGAACTAATTACGGTTACACATTTAATATACTTCGCATATCTCCTAAATTAATACAACAGAACCAGTGCAACCCGCTTGGTATAAAGACTATCGATGGATATATATAATTATTGAAGTGTCAAGCTATAGATTCAAGCATTGACAAACTTCTTTGTTATGATTGAATTTTCTAATAAAGAAGTTTGTCAATGCTTGAATCTATAGCTTGACTACCACACAACAAGTTACTACATAAATTCATTTCTCTCTTCATTGTATTTCTAATCTCCTCTTCCATGACTATGTAAATGATTAATAAAATTAATTTTCTTTAAAAAGTTTTAGAAGTAAGAAACAAACTGAAGAGGACAAATTGTTATAAAGTTTCGCAAATGCATCACCAACATTAGAATCTATGAAATCAAAAAATTTGTTGGACCCGAATTTGAAACGACTTTGCGTTCATTAGAGAGTAATTTTTATATCTTACAAGTTCGGCACATAATATTACCAACTACTAATCTCGTATCTAAGAAAATTTATTAAATATAGATTCAAATCTTTCCAAATAAAAAATTTAGTCATACCAATCGGATAACCCAATTTGGTTATTATAGTCTCACTTTTTTAATACAAGTCATTTCACGATTCGGCGCACATCATTATTAAAGTTGCACATGCTCATCCACGAAAATTCGGCCATTTTATATTTGAAGTTAAATTATGTGTTGAATTTATAGATCAACTATATTTATATGCATTTTTATATATAAATTAATAAAAAATTTATATTTGACTAACATTGTTAACTTACAGTTAATTCTCAATAACATGTAATCTAAGTGAAATGCCGAACCTATGACTTTTAACACGTAACTTAAGCAGAATACCAATTATGCTAGCACAATTTTTAATATTTCTATAAGCACAAAAATATATATAGCTTGAAAAATTGTAAAAAGGAAAAATTGTGTATGAGATTGCTGTAACACTTTTGACATAGATCCTAACATGAGTAACCTGTTAAAGGTCATGGATTCGAATTTTGGTTTAGCCCAAAAAATTTTGTCGTTATTGACGTAGATTCCATGTCATCAAAAGTTAACGATAAAATATATACGATTGCACAATTTTATTAATGAAAGTAATATATTTAAATTTTTTATTAGTTCATATATAAAAATATAAAAATGTATAGTTCAAATATAAATTCAACACATAATTTAATTTTAAAGATAAAATGACCAACATTCTTTACATGTATATGATTGGATAGAAGTAAAATCAATGAAAGCAACGGTGATAAGATAACGCATCGTGGGTTTGATACGAAATCCAAATTTTAAAAAGGTAAATGGAAAGCTTCATGCGTCAGAAAGATTATTGTCAACCAAATCATCGATTTCCTTTTTGGCTTTTGCTCCTAATGTTTTTGACGGTTTCGAGAATCCTAGACTCCTAGTGGAACGATGTTTTTACATTAAAAGTTTGATATTTGTAAAGAGATGGAGTTGGCCAATCTAGTGTGATGGTAATAGTGGTTTTGTAGGTGTAAAAATTTGACGAAAAGGAATCGGACATGCCTACTTGACCTAACGCGTAGAAGACGAACATACAACGACAAAAAAACGCCTATAATACATAAAATATTACTTTGGAGTATACAAAAGTTGAATTTTGATAAAGCAGAAGTTGAATTTTGAAGTTTTACTATTTACAATTTGAAAATGTGAAATACTAATCTCTAAAATCTCAAAAGAATGTCACTAGATGAGATCTTTAATATAAAAATAGAAATTTAATTCAAATGTTGATCAACAGTTAAGAAAGAAAAAATAATTAACATAAATTAATTATTTCAATTTAAAAAATCTATTTATTTACATTTGATTTTATAAAATTTGGAAAACTTTAAATAAAACTATGTAGATAAATTTTGAGTTTTCTAAATCTAAGAAACTCTAACCAAGGATTTATCATAATCTTATAACCATTTTTTCTATGCAATTTGCTATAGTATAGTTGTGTTTAAGTACGTACTTTTCACCATATCATCGAACAATTTTTTTTGGTAAAGGGTTTATCGATCATCGAACAATTTGAAATGCCAACATCCTAACTCTGAACTATTCCAATTATGAATCATAAATCGTAGTTATAAGGCACAACATATTCTACAATTTTTTTTTTTTTTGGATAAAGGCCATATTCTTCAATTTTTTACTAATGAATGAACAAAATTTAAACTAGCAAATATGAGTTCTTACATGAACAAAGGGAATGATGACAATTTCTCTTTCAAAACAGTCTTGTGAAGAAACAAACAGGTCTTTACATAGCAAAAGGCAAATACATTGAAGAATTTTTTTGACAAAAAAAAAAAACCAATAGAATTTTATACCAAAATCTAGACTAATTTCTTGAAGTGTATGTAAATCTGGATTTTGAAAATCCGATTTTCTTACTACTAAAAGCGTTTATAAGTGATCAAAGATTGAAATTGCATTAGAAAAATTCAAACTCTACCAAAATAAAATATTCAGAACTAATCTTTAAACTAATCTTTTATTTTCTTCATATGTTAAGTGTTTGTGTAATATTACTTTACGAAAATTGAACAAAATGACTTTAAAAAAAAATGAGTTCGATATAAATAATTTATTGTCTAAAAAGATACGAATCATACGCTATTATTGTCTTTTTCTTATTTTATTCACTGTCACGGACCACGGTGACGCCAATCTCATTATTACGAATTTAGGATGCGAATAATCTATTTATCTTTTTATACCCAAATTTGTTTATTTTTTCACTGCCAGCCGTAATTTTCTTGTGAGAGGAAACTGTTGTCAATGGTGGGGCAGGTTCCACCTCTGTATTCTTCAAAATCTCGAGCATGCAACTTGGAACGGCTCAAATCGCAACACGTGTCAAGACATTTCTATCTCTCGTAACACGTGTAAACTAGAATGTTGACTGAACATGCAATGTTGTCTGTTTCTTGTCTTATCTTGAAAATGGAAACTTTTATACCCTCTAAAATATATATATATATATATTAATTTTAAAAATGACTTAAATAACACAAATAATGACTAAATTTGCAGTAAAGAATACTCCCTCTGTTTCACAATACATGATGTTAAGGATATTTTACATAAATTAAGAAAATAATCATTACTTTTTTAATATATATTATTTTCTCTTATCAAAAATTATTTTAATAATTATAAACCAATAGTAACATAATTCTTTTCAATCATTACATCTTGATATTTACAATTTATCAATAAAATAAAGTAAAAAGATGAAAACATCAAACTTTCTGAAACAAGATAAAGTAGATAAAATATCATCTATTCTGAAACGGAGAGAGTATTAATTAAATTTCAAAACTAGTAGAAAAACTCTTAAATTCTCAACATCTATCATATAAAATTAGTTACATTTTAACTCATTATGTTTACAACTTTACATCAACTAAAATGTGCTTAAATACTAGTTTATTAAAACAGAAAAACAATTTTTTTATACATAAACGGGATCCTTTTATATAAACTATATGTACTACTGAACTATTTTAGTAACCCAAACAACTCACACCAAATCTCACACTAAAAAAATTAATATTTTCTTTATTTTTAATAGTTAGACAAATACTAATTATTCGTATAACAAGTTAAATATAAAATTGTAATATAATATATTAGAAAATAGATAGTAAAAAGAGTAAAGAAATTCTTTAAAATATCCTCAAATGAATTTTTTGTTCACAATAGCCCCCAAAATATTATGAGACATTTATATTATTTTAAAAAGTTTATAATTTAATTTTTTTGGTTTGGATTAACTATTTAAGATTTAAAGTTAGATTAGAGGATTTGTGCTATATAAGATCATTGCTCTCTAATAAAATATTATATGTGGCATAAATAAATGTGTATGCTAAATATAACACAAAAATTTCATTTTGTGCTATTTAAGAGAATTACCCTAAAAATATCTATTTATTATTTAATTTTTTTTTTAATTTGTTGGTTTTCGTTTTTGATTAAAAAAATAAAAATAGCATAATTTGTTGCATGTATCTGAATCTTAATCAAACAACCGAAATGTGTCGTGATTTCATGAAATGATTCAAAATTTCTATAATAAAATATACATAATCTAGTAAAAATTAAATTCATTTATATTACCACTTGATAAATACCATAAAATAGTACATAGAATATTTTTTTGTTATATGAAAACTAATATTTTCTTCTTAGATAACATAACAAATACTTTTATAAATATTAAAAAAATAAGTTTTCGAAAAGTTTTAATTTTGTTTTTGAAAATCTTTACAAGTGTTTAGGAATTTATACGTGTTTAACATATAACAACATCATTTATAGTTTTCATTTAAATGATAAATTTTAACAATTTTTACATATTGAATGTGTAATAGATTATCTGTTATCATTTTTATAAGAAAAAAATCCTACAGAGCGTATTTAAAAATAATATTTTAATGCAAAATTGTTTACATAAAAAAAAAAACGTAGATGCAAAGTAGGACCAGCAGTGGGATCCACCACGAAATCTTTTACAGAGGACTGTTTTTTTTTTTTCTTCCACTCTGACTGTGACGACCATCTCTGAAGACCCAAACTCCACTCCACTCTCTCTTCTCTTACCTTTCTCGAACCAATAAGAATTGCTTTTTATTTATATCATAAGTACTATTTTTGTTTTTCAGATTGACAAAATAGAAAAATAAAGATTTGTATTTTATTGGTGGTGGAAATATTAGTGAAAGAACCTCTTCTTCTCAGACAGAGAAAGCAAGTCATAACCTTGGACACCTCTGGGTTTTTTTTTGTCTTAAAAGCGAGATAAGAAATTTCTGATCTGAACCCTTAACTTCTGGGAGATTTCTTGTTCATGAGCTAATTTTTTCTTATTTCAAATCATATAAAGATCTCACCTTTAAACCCCTATACATTTTAGAGTTTCAATGTTTGGGCTAGCCCATGATGATTCTTTTCTTCTTTTTTTCAAAAGGGTTTTTAGGATTTGAGTTCTGAGTTTTCTCCAAGCTTCTGACGAATTGGATTTGATGTTATCATGTCCAATCGATTAGCTTCACACTGATTTTGAATTTTAAGTTTTTTTTTTTTTGTGTGTGATTCTCTCTTAATATAGTTTTTTTTTTAATCTCCTTGGTTCTCAAGAGATTTGGGTGTGAGGAAAAATAAGTTTTTTTTTTTTTGGTTTCTTGTGCGGAAGAAAATGGAAGAAGTTGAAGCTGCAAACAAAACAGCTGTGGAAAGCTGTCATGGAGTGTTGAATCTCTTATCACAACAAACCAATGATTCTAAATCCATAATGGTTGAAACAAGAGAAGCAGTTTCCAATTTCAAAAGAGTCTCTTCTCTTTTGACTAAAGGGTTAGGTCAAAGGAAGATTAGGAAACACAACAACTACAACAACTTCAAGTTTAATGCTTCTTTGTTGCCTCGACACATGTTTTTGGAAAGTCCCATTTGCAGTAATAACGCTATAAGTGGTTGTATTCCAGTTCTAGCACCAAAGCCTCTTCAGATTGTACCACCAGCTGGTTATGGTGAAATTGACCCGAAACAGAAACTTTGTCAACCTCCTCCATTGATGTTGCTTAACCAGAAAATGTGTGTTGAGAAGTCATTTCTGGAGCTAAAGCCACCGCCTTTTCGACCTGTTGATCCAAAACCTTATCAGTTTATCCATAAACACCAGCAAGGAGTATACTCAAGGAGCAATAGTGGTTTAAATCTGAAGTTTGATAGGTCTGGTGGTGGTGGTAGTTGTTATTCCCCAAGTATGTCAAATGGATCAAGATCGTTTGTTTCATCTCTTAGTATGGATGGTAGTGTGACGGATTTCGACAGAAACTCGTTTCATTTGATTGGATTACCTCAAGGATCTGATCATATATCACAGCATTCGAGGAGGACTAGTTGCTCTGGTAGTTTGAAATGTGGAAGTAAAAGCAAATGCCATTGTTCCAAGAAAAGGTTTTTGTTAGTTAGTTTTTGTCTTCTTTGAGTAAAATGTTCCAAAGTGTTTGTTTGATTCGATGTTTTGGTGTTTGTTTTACAGGAAACTGAGAGTGAAACGATCGATCAAAGTACCTGCAATTAGTAACAAGATTGCGGATATACCTCCAGATGAATACTCATGGCGAAAATATGGACAAAAGCCGATAAAAGGCTCTCCTCATCCTAGGTGAATAACATTACAAGAAACAAAATTCTAAGACTTATTCTGATCTTTTGGTTTATAATTTGTGTTTTTGTTGTTGTAGAGGTTACTATAAATGCAGTAGCGTGCGAGGTTGTCCAGCGAGGAAGCATGTTGAACGATGTGTAGATGAAACTTCAATGCAAATTGTGACTTATGAAGGTGAGCATAACCATTCAAGAATACTCTCTTCTCAATCAGCTCACTCCTAGATTGATTAAACCGGCCTTGTTAGCTGCGATTTGTAATTGTATATTCTGCTTTGGTGAACTCAGTTTCTCTTGCATTACAATTTGGCTGTACAGCCTTATCTACTTATAGATTTAGTTATATAATGCATAATCTAGAAGCTTTTTTTGGGCTTGTATCAGATGTTGATTCAGTAAGTTTGGCTATGTTGAGCAAACGATTTGGTTCCTCTGTTTCTCTAATTGTTGTTAGTACACAAAGCTCATCAGAAGATTTAAGCTTCAGGGCTCTTTAATTGAAGCTAATCTTGAAACTACAGAATCAAATATTCCCAAAATTGAAACTTAAACCATCTGCTCAGAAAACACCAAGATTAGTCTATGAGATTTCCTGCGAATTGTGGCAAGAACAGAACAAAGAGGTAAAGAAACAAAGGAGAAAAAAAAGAATGAAGACGCACGAGATTTACAAGTTTAGATCAATCAGTGTAATTGATTATACGTCTTGGCCAGATCAGAAATTTGTGGAATAGCGAATTCCACAATCCGGAGATTTCTCAAAGATATGATCTTGACGATCAAAGTTTGCAACAAATGAACAAACTAACAAACCTAAGGTTTTCTTGCGGTTGAAGAAAACAAAGAAGAAAGGAATTGTAGAACTAGGTATGGTTGAATTTAGAGGCAGAGATAATATTAAAAAAAAAAAAAAGCCAATGAGAACATAATTATCATTTCCTTCTTTTTAACTCTCAAATCGCAAAAAATCAACGACCAATATAATCGATGCAAACTTTAGCTCCAAGATTCCTCAACACTTAAATATACAATTTCAGATTTTAACGTTACGTAGAATTAAAACCGAAATCAAGTAGAGACAGACGTAAAAAAGGAAAAAGAAAAAACAATCAGTAAATCGTTCGAGGAGAACGATTGTGAAATCCGAAACAAATACCGGAAATCAAATGTTTGGTTTGGTTTAGTTTTCTCCGGTTTAATCATATTAGGTCATGGAAGCTTCTTGAGAGCTGTGGCGGTTCTGTGTAGAGACTGACTTCAGATTCTCTTCACCGGAAGAGCTAATCGTATCACCGCAACTCTTTCTCCGAGACAGATTGAGTTTAGGCGACTTAGGTCGCGTCAAAGGAAACTACATATAATTGTCGTTAAACATAAGTTTGCTTGTCACACAAGAAAAATGTGAATCCTAACAAAGATGAGAGACTTTCATGAACTAATAATACCTTCTTGAGCTCTGGTTTCACAGGAGGTCCTTTGTAATAGAAGTCCGGAACAGGATTAGCCTTAAACTTTAGGTTTTTCCTAAGCTCTTTAATGGCTGCTTCTTGTTCTTCCTGCATAATTATGTTCCCATTTTAGATTTTCAGAATTCAGTTTCTTGATTTAGTTACTTAAACGATTCTTGCCTTTTGCCTTTGT
Source organism: Cardamine occulta (assembly GCA_028015245.1). NCBI lineage: Eukaryota > Viridiplantae > Streptophyta > Magnoliopsida > Brassicales > Brassicaceae > Cardamine > Cardamine occulta. The sequence goes on from CM051384.1 coordinate 11,067,186, forward strand.
TCGAGCTCGTTCTTTTCAGCTTCTAGGGCTTGGTGTTTCTCTTCAAGCTTTTGGTAATACTAAACCCACAAAAAGACTTTCAAAATCAGTGAAACAAAAACAGAATATATTTAACTTATTGTAGAAGATTGTTTATTAGGTAGTATGAGTTTATGTATAACACAATTGAAGTTACCTCTTTGCGTTTCTCTGCGCGTTGAGCACTCCTAAATCGTGGAGCGGTTCCATGAGTTACTTTAGACTTAGCATTCTTTAACGAAGAAGCAACAGAACAATCATCTTCTTCATCCAAATGATTCTTGTTTTCGGGTTTCAACGGTGTCTTCACATCATTCTAATATAATCAAAATACAAAAGTGTCAAAACCAAATTTCATATCTCAATCAATTACAATCTCTCTTTATACAATACCTCTGAAGTTACATCAGAAGATTTATGATTCTGAGAGAGAGAATTCTCCTCAGTACATTCCTTAACCTCATAATCTTCCTCTGCAGCTATCTTGGGAGCCACGTGAACCCTTTCATTAGATGCATCGGTGCTCATCAACTCAACAACGTCTCTTCCCATTCCAACTACTACCATATTTCACCAAAGTTAAAAATAAATTCTCTATTATATTATGCACAAAACCCATTTTAATTAATGCGAAATGGTAAAGGTTTAAATCTGTTTTTTTATTTTGTTTTGGAAACCCATAAAAAATTTTCACTTTGGCCTATCATCTTTGTGATTGAATTTATAACAACCTAAAAGCTTTGTTCATAAGAGCAGAGATTTTTTGTTGAGTTTTATCAATCAGAAATTAGAGAGAAAGACATTAAATAACCAGCAAAATTCACATAGAAACACAGACATTGGATAATAAAACCCTTTTCAAAAACAATTTGAGAAAAAAAAAAGGAATTAAAAAAATCAAATTTGTGTAAAAATTTAGAAATGGATTCGCATTTTCCTCGAACAAAATACAAAAAAAAAACAGAGGAGAAACAAAATTGAAACAAAGAACAATGAAATAATTTTCTTACGGATCTTGTCTGATTCAAGAATTATTATTCTGGAGGCTTATTTCCGATCTGCCGTGAGGATTTTTCAGACAAGAAAGAAATATTTGTCCTTCAAAGTGTCTCTCTCTTTCTCCCAAGAAAAGAAAGATATGCTTCTGTTTTTGTGCGGTGACTGTTTTGGAACTGTGTTTCGTTTGTTAAGTTGTTGGATATTTATCGGCCCTGTTTTTTTTTTTTGTTTAAAGATTTGACTGCTTTCTCATAATTTGTTTTAACAGCTTTATCTATTTCTATTATAGTCTTTTCAAAATATAAATTCGTACTCTTGTCAATGTATTCTTAAGAATTCTGTTCAGCCAAAATTTTTTATTTTTTTTGGATAAAATTTGTTGCATATTTTGAAATTTTTATGGGTTTTTTTATTTTATTTTATTAAATAATCAGATATAAATTAAACCACAATTTCGTACCGGACCCAACCGGTACATTTGTTGATGAGTTGAACATAATAAATGTACTCACGCTTTAATTTTCTGAACTGAAGTTAAATATTAAAAATAGAATTGCATCTTTATATTCGATGACTATAGTCTTTAAATCTGTATTATATGTTAATTTACATGTGTCGACAAATTTGAATATAAAATTTGTCGCGTAAAATAAAACATCCTCGGATAACACGTGATTCGTCTTTTGCTTTTGTCTCGCTTTTAAATTCGCGTCGTCAATGTTGACGACGTTAGTTTAACGCCGACACGGGAAATAACACCCTCCGACCTAACTCTTCTGATTTTCGAATCTAGCTTTGGGTCCTCTTGTCTCTAGCTTTTAACATTTTCTACAACTTTTTGGGCACTTTTGTTATGAAAATGTTTGACATGTTTTAGCATTGAATTGTGGCTAAGATTCGAGGTTTTTTTTTTTAATTCTCTCTCACAGACATAATACAGAGCTAGACTTCATTTTTTGAGATTTTAAAGTGATGAAAATATTAAATGGTGGACACAACGCAAGGAGATATCCATGTTTTTACTTATTTCTAATCCACTTTGTTTTATGCGTTTTTATTTTACTTATGTATCGAATTTACACAAGCCAATCATGAGTCTAGAGTCGATTTGTATAGCAAACCGAGACTTAAACCAAGAGGCCTATTATGATATCGATTACATAAGTAAATTATACTTAAAATGGTTTGAAATGTCTTGACACTTTCTTATATTCAAAAGGAGGAAAAGTGAATGTTATCCACTTTGGGAAAAGATAATACTTTCTCTCCTAGTCTCCTTAGGACTTTGCAGCTTTCTTTAATCTCGTGGGTTATGGGATGACCACAAATGATGCTCGTTATGATTGTTAATTATATTCAAACACGCACAGCGACGGCACAAGCATGGGCTCTTTGATGTTTTGATCTTTGCTTCAAGGCCTCAAAATTCTAGTGATGTCAAGTTGTGAATTACATTTACCTTAATAAACAAGCTTAAGTCTTTAACAAAAAATTAAACAAACGATTGTAATATTGTTCAAGAAAGAATAATAACACACAACATTTCATCAATATATATCACAAAGAAAGTATAAGAATGAAAAGCAAAGAAAAAAGAATTTAACAAACAAATCGAGTCTCTTTCCATAATTCGACCATTTTTTTTTTGTATTTTTAGTCAGTAATAAACATTCTTTCTTATTTGTGGCATAAGCAGAATTTGCTCCTTGTGGTTGATTTTCCTGTGGTGTGAATTTGTTCCGATGCTCATTCCTTGCCTTCGGCTTCGGCTTCGGCTTCGGCTTCTATTGGTTTCTCCTCCTCCTCCGTTTCATCGGTCACATGACTCATTAGCGAATCGAACTTCTCTAATTTTCCCAATACAATCTCAATCTGTATATGTCAAATGCAAAAAAAAAAAAAAAAATCATCGGACAATAATGTATAATATTATAACCCTATATATGGTCTAGACTTAAATGGCAAAAAATGCTAGATTTCTATAGAATCTGAGGGATTAGTAATCTAGATATATATATATATATATAAAATATGATTATGGCTTAATTAGCAATTTGAAAAGAAAACTCGCCTTAGCCTTCTGAACTATTTTCCCTTTGTTCTCGTCTTTCATTCCCACTGTCGATGTTAGAACTTCTGTATTTAAATGAAAATTAGAGTCAGAAAAAATAATATTGTTAATGACGAAAGATCAATAGAAATGTTTTATAATTTATTTATTTATTTTAACTTACTCTTTTCTGTTGCAAGTCCATTGTTCTTCAATATTTCTGAGATTGTAACCACCGTTGTAATCGCTGAAAACATACAGAATTAATGAATTTATATACCCAACAAAAAATAAGCGAAAAGAAAATGAAGCTTTGTTTGTTTTGTTCAACATGGTAAAAAATCTACCCATTCCAAGTGCAGAAAGTTCGACCTCATTATGCTGTTGTATGTACCTCTGCATCATATCATATACATTATTAAAGATCGCATCGATTGCGGAATTTAATCAGATTATACAATGGAGATTGATAAATTTTCCGGTATATATACCTTGGCGAGATTAACATAGAAGAACAAAGGTTTCTTGGTGTTAGAAACTTGAATCCTGTTCTTCTTATGAGATTCCACGGAGGTTATGATGAGGTTGCCCCCCAGAGATGGTACTGGTGCATGAATCGGAGTTGCTACTTCCATCGCCATAATTAATCTCAGTTTCTAGATCTTGATTTTAATTTTTTTAACCCTAATTCTTGTTTCTAGCGGGAAAAAAAGAGAGTTATCTGTTGTTATGAGGTGTTTAAGGATTTAAATAAGAAAGCCAATAAATTAGTGACGCGTGTTGGTCGCCGGATTGTTCGTTGACCAAGTATAAGAGAGATAAACGGATCATCTCGCTTTTGGTAATTTGGTTATTTGCATTTCTCACCATCTCTACTTTGTGGACTCCATGATTATAATTTTTTTTTTAAAAACAAATGAGAAGAAGATAAATATTAGAGAAAAAAATATTAAGAAATTTTGAAAAATACCACTTCTTAAGTACTTTTTCAAAAATATCACCGTCGGAAAACTTTTTTTAGAAAAAAATACTACTAGATATTAGACAATTTATCCCAAATAACCTCCTTTAAAATTAAACAAAATATATCTAGCTATTTGTTTCGATCTCGTTAATGCTTACCATCGTTGCAAGCTCCTCCTCATCATCTCTTCTTTTTTGATATCGCTCAATCTTGTCGTCGTTGAATCTCAATTAGAACTTTATAGATATTGGAAATTTTAGGTGTTGTCATTGTTTTGTTTCAGTTTTGCTTGGGTTTGTTGTGCATTAATGAAGATTTTTTGGAGACTAAAGTTGTAAATTTTTACCAAGTGTCTTAGCTCGACTAGAAAAGTACCATAGACAAAGCTTACAGATCAATGCACAAGTGTCTTAGATAGAATGACGTTTGAGATGAAAATAATATTACATGATGTGGTTTCAGATCTAAAGGATTATAGGGTTCGGTCTAGAACTTCCTGGTAATCAAAAAAAAAAATTATAAATCTTTATAAACATTTATTATGTTATTAGTTCGTAATGATTTCGTTTTAAATGTGATAGGTCAAATATGTTAATTTTGGTCTGATAGCTTATAATGTGATAGGTAAAATATGTTAAATCAGTGAAAATTATGGGCCTAGAGCCCAGTAAGAGAATCTAAATAATGCTTCAGTCTTCTTGTTCACGTGATAGTTCTGGCCCACGTCATAAACTACAAGTGAAATATATGAAGTGTTGCCGCCATCTCCAAAACACTATCATAACATATTTATGCATTTTCTTGAAACAGTATAACTTCTATAAATTAATAATATTAAGACCAATATATTTTACAATATTTTATTAATTTATCGAATTTATTAATTTATAAAAATGATATTTGGATCAAAATATCAGTTTGAAACCGAAGAAAATTATTGATTTATCGAAATATTAATTTATCGAATATTAATTTAAAAAAGTTTTGCTGTATGCTGTATATAGTCATTTGTAATGGTACTTTATTCGAATGGGGATGCTTATGTTTGTTCTCTAATCTCTACATCTTTCGTCCTATATTAATTTGAACGACATTTATGTGGTCAAGAAACAATAATCTAATCATTTTGGTTCATAAATAATTATAAAATTTTATGTCAAACTGAATTGATAGCAAAAAAAATTCGTATCTTATACATAAAAGTCTAGAGAGATTAACATTAAAACAAAGAAAAACAAAAGTCTAGAGAGACATGAAGAGTTGAAAAAACGGCACGAAGTTAGATGGTAAAACAGATGGATAGAGTGATGGGCCATTAACGTCTTAAATTTCATGAAAATGGAGATGAAGATGTGACGTTTCAGCGGAAGAGGAAAAAGCTTTACCCAAACCAACATGGCATGTGAAGTTATGTCCTTTATCTTTCTTTTTCACTGAATTCATTCCCATGCTCCTTATCATAACCTCTAATTTCGTATACAAAATAAGAGTTGTCTAATTATTCTCAATTATTCTTGTGAATAATTAGGCATGATTATCAAGATGCTGAACACAAATAGTTTTTGATTCTTGTTTTCTTTTTTAAGTGTTTTTTTTTCTTTATTATAGGTTGAAAGGATGGGATTTGTATAATTTTTTTTGTTTGGCTATTTAATTGGTCAATATATAACTGTAAGAAAATAGGGTTTTGAGTTTTTATGGAAAAAATTACAAATCTGATTGAATGGTAAACAAAAAAAAATAAGGAAAATAATGAAAATACTACCACACCATTAAATGCTCTAGATCTTTATACAAAAATATCAGATAAATTCAATTGTTAGTAGCTTCACGATAACAAATTAAAATTCTGATTGAATGATACAAGTCAAAAACTTACAAAAATTAAAAACTATTAGATCAAAGTGATTCTAGATTTGATATAATACTCCACCATGATTACCGAACATTTATTGAGATATAATATTTTTTATTAGAGGAAAAAGAGACAAAAGAAGGTTTTAAAACAAAATTAACGAAGAGAAAACTTTAGAGGTGTGAAAGAGGAGATGAATGGGTTGGAAAGTAGGGTATGTTTCCTCGGGGAGATCCTAAATTATTTTGATGTCACTCACTAATCATTAATGCCTTCATACCCACCCACATGTTCCCTCTTCATGTAATTCCAATCAATTTGGTTGGACAAAACACAAACACGAAGCAAAATCAATTCAATGGTAACAACTAACAACTATTCTCAAATCATTGTTTCGTAAGACTCATTCACTTTCTTTTCTCTTTTATCATTACTATTAAAAATATTACTTTTCTTATGTCTATGCAAGTATGGTTCGAGTTATTTCTACTGTCCACTACCACCAGCCAAAATATGTAAGAAATTTTTTATATATGACAATACTAAAAAGTCTAATATGGAACGTCATAAAGTATATATGTACAGGATAGAATAGACAATGTTAAATTCCTAATTCTCTTATGTAATCTCCTATAAATATTTGTAACATTAGCTCTAATAATAATCAAGTCATTACATTATTGGAGTATTTTCACAAGTTCAGAAATCAACAGTGGTCAATCATAACAAGGCGTATGTGTTAAGACAAAATATTTGGAATCGAAGTAAAAAAATGCGAATTCAGGTCTTCTAATCCCAAAAAGTCATTTGTAATCACTGAACCATGTGGACCTGTGGAGCGTCGGGTCAACAACTAACATGCTTAGTTTATATATTTTACTATAAAAAAAAATAGCCATATAATTTCATAATACAAAAATGGGGTATGCGTTAGACAAAAGAGGAATGAAAATGAGAGCGAGGGTCTCCCTAACCAGCCATCATTAATATAGGCCTATGATAGGTCCTTTTTTGGGACTTTCTTTCATTTTTCGTTCAAAGAATACTTTGTTTGTTTTTGGGTTTGAGATTTTGCTATAATATTGTTTTTTCATATTTTTTAGTTAAATTTACCAATTAGCAATGCAAAAACCGATGAATAACATTATATGTTTCAATGTCCTGTGTGTGAGTTAGGCTTTTCTGAAATTCAAGTATTTTAGATATGAAAACTATTACTCAGGCGAAATAAATTGCTCAGAAATTTTCTTATGTAAATTCTGTTTTTTATTTTTTTTCTTTTGATAACAGAAATTTTTGTTTTTATCAAGTTTCAAATATTCATTTTCTATTTGCAGCGTATGACTAAAATATACAAGGATATTTGAATTTATATTATTTTTTAGCCGAATTACATCATTTACATATCAGGAGAAAGAGTTATCTAATAATTTATGACTTGATATGCTGAAAATTCAGATGATATGATATATATATATATATATATATTTTCATTCAAGTTTCAAATCTTGAAAACTATATCTAAGGATGAACATATTAGTTGTATTGATAGGTAAATCTAAATTTTTTTTTTATTGACTAAAACGTTTTAGACCTAGATCTACATATTTTTTCATGCCAGAAATTAGAATATATATAATATAGTATTTGTACACAGTCTAAACTCCCCACATCTGGGTTTAAAGACCCTTTATTCACTCATATATATATTGGTATATTGAAACTTTGTTGGTTATGCATATTTAGATTTAAAAGTACCTCCTATGATATTGAGGTTTTATTCTTTCTCAATACTACATTATTGTGTGATATATGGTGATATTTATATTTTCTTCATTTATTATATATAATAATTAAAAATATACATATAAGCATGTAACTATTATGTATATATTCTAAAAAAAATCACCATCTATAAAATTAATTATATGCAAAGATAAATTTTATACGCGATCACAGGAGAAATATTTATTAAACTACTTAACATAAAAAAATTTGAATCATACTGTTTATATGCTATCTCTCCTAAAACAAGAGTAAACTGAAAAAAAACATTTATAATATAGCAATTATTTAAGATTTATATTGAATAACGTAATTGAAAAGTACGTGTGAGCGAGCTTATTATATATATATTTATATATAACATATTTCAAATAACGTTTCTATCTTATAGTCCAAAGACATCGCATACAAGAATTCGAAGTTGGGAGTAGTGCCACTGGATAAGTTTGGTTTATGTTTCTTTTATATTATTATTTTGCGATATATTTCGTAGGAATCTTGTTCTAAGTATCAACTTTTAAAGAGGAGTCCTGTCGCTAAAAAAACAAAAAAGAAAAGAAGAGTCTTGTCAACCACCTTATTGCAAATTTTGAGAGATGGATTGGACATGACTTTCAGAGATCATGTGAACTTTTGGGACCCAATTCCTTAATTATTGATCCTCCATTTCTCACATGTATAAATTTTCTTGAATTTAAATTCTTTTGACAAATAGCACTACGATTCTTTCTGCCACAGGAATTCGAATATCATAAATCCAATATTGTGACAGAAATCATAAGGGGTCTTCTTCATTTTGTTTATCTGAACAATAACTATTAACAGTAGCACTGGTAATAATATTTGTTTTGATTGGCATTCACTGTTTTTATGCCGTTTGACCAAAAAAAGAAGCGCTGAAAGATAGAAATAAAAAAAGAAATCGGTTTGTGTGATGAAATGGAATGTTTTTTTGTTGAAGGAAATGGAACGTTTAACTATTGGTTATGATGTATTAGTGACCAACGGTTATATGTTACATAATTATATAAAACTAAGCTAAACATAAGAAATAACAAGAAAAGGAATATTTTAGTTTCTTTTGGCAAATCTAATTTGTTACTAGAATTTATGTTTCTAATCTTTTTGTTTTTGTCAAACCTTGCATCAACTAGAAAGAAACAATTAATACTTATCTGAAACAAATGTTATATACGCCGATTTGTTTCAACTCCTAACTATTTATTTAATTATTTATTATAATTGTATATTTTATTATGTATTTTATCTATCCGTTTAGTAATCGAAAAAGCGGTTTAACCTCCAACCATCTAGTACTACTACTACTACTACCTAAATGAATCTAGTTCAAGGTCAAACTAGAAGAGAAACAATCTCCAAATTTAATCATTCTTGTGCACCAAAAAGGTAAAGATCAGAACAAAAGTAAGTTTTTTTTTTCTTTTGTTAATTTAAGCAAAATAAGTTGTTCAAGGCTACCGATATATATACTCTGGTGAAACGCCATCCCATAGCCATAATCTAAAATGTGAGACGTGGTCCAACAAATCTTGTAAAGTCAATCAAACGCCCAGAAAGGTCTAATTTTCAAACTAGAAAGAAACTTATTCACTATTGTGAGCAACAACGTTCAAGAACTCTGAAACAAGTAGCCGAAGCTTCAAAAGCTTCTTTCGTATCCAAGAATGAAAGAAGAACTACAGGACTAGACCAAATAGTTGTCACAAAGGTTTTTTTTATCTGAAATTAAATTTCATTTATATGTTATTATAGTTAGAAAATACATATTATATAAACTTCATAAAAAAATACATATTATATATATGGTATAATACTTTTAGTATTCGACTACTTTATAATAAGGTAGGATCTTTTACATATTCGCCCAATGCTGGCCCTACGAACACACCAACGAACAATCACAAATATATATTATACATGTATAATATGGAGTATGAAATATTTACAATTTGAAAAAATAAAATAAAATATGGAGTATGAGGCCACAGACTGATAACTAGATTACAAGTGACGTCAAAAGAACAAAAGAAACATATAAATTACAAGTAGCACGATGGTAGTTTCTTTTTATGCATCAAATATATACCTAAAGTTAGATTCTCATACCTCATTTTTTTTTTAATTTCAAATTTATTGCTCAACCAAAAAAATGACTACTGTGACTCGACTCACGAATCTCTGTTGTAATTTTTAAAGCATACTATATTTATTTTATGGATCTTTTCTAAATGTTACTTACCAATTCATTTATTAAAAACAATTATTGAAAAAATACTAATTTTATAATTAAAAAAATTCTCTTCTTTGAAGAAATGAAAATTATAGTTTTCATTTTTCAAAATAAAAATAAAAATTAATTTGAGTGCCTACAGAACATACATACACAATTTGTAGCCCTTTCAAAACTTTTACCAATAGTCTACAAAAATAATAATATGATTACAGTAGTTTATTTTATTACAGGCATTTGAGAGTACATATTGAAATTCAAGGGCTGATTACATATTGCTAAACTTGTTATATACAGTAATTTTTCGTTTTATTTTGATCAAATTAAGATCATGCTATAAGGTTTTAACCATGAATATAGACAGACGAAAGTTAGTTGGTTGGTGGAAAGCAAAAATTGTATTTCGATAACATTACATGAGAAAATAGTATTCAATACAGAGCACGTTTGCATATAATTATTGTCAGATGTAGAATATAACCAGAGCCATTCCTAGAGATTTTAGGATCTTAGGTCAAAAATAATAATACTCTACATGATTTATTAATACTAATTTTAAGATTAAAATAACTATAATTAATATATTTTCTATTTGATTATGATAACGAATTATGAAATTTGTGAATAATATTTTTATAAGAAAAAAACTATAAAAGGATCATAAAAAAAACTAAATTAATTTTTTAAAATTATGTTTGTAAAAAATAATTAAAATAAATTATTGGTAAAATTTATAAGTAAGAGTAATTAAAAAGTGAATAAAAATAAAAGTATGGCAAATACAAGAAAATAAACATGTATTAGCCGCAAAAATTAATTATGAATAATGAAATATTTAAAAAACCAATGATAAGGATTTGAAACTGAATGGGGATATACTTTGAGGTAACTTTAAAACTATTAGATCACTAAATATTTTGATATTTAGGACTCTAAAATTTTATAAATAAAACAGAACCCTAGGGAAATGTTTAAAATTTTCCTTCCTAGGCACGGTCCTGAATATAACATTTGGTAAAGAGAAATATATATATACTATGATACATTTAGATATATGAAAGAAAGAAAAAAATTAGGTGGAGTTGTTCTTGTTTCTATTTGAAACTGAAAGCCAATAGTACTGCACTTGCCATTAAGCATTTCTCTTTAGTTATTTATAAACGGACAATTAACAAAACTTGCCAAATTTTAGGCAAGAAAAGACATAACGTATACGTGGACATCACATGTTTGACACATCCGAGTTATGTTGTTATGGTCGTTTCGTTTGCATGTAAAATGTGACTTCCTCGTTTCTTTTCCGTGCTCACAGCTCACTTAATGTAAAAGATTTTATTTGCTTTCGATAAAAAGGTTAAAATTCAATCAATTTTCCTGGCATTAAATAGCAGAAGAAATCTATTTAGGTTGAGTAAAATATATATGATACAACACATTTTTGGTATGACTACGTTAATTGTTTTCCACTATGCATTTTTCTCGCCTAAAAAGTGTCGCAAAAAGAAATCAGTTTCAGTTCTATCTTACACTTTTTCTGAAAATAAAACAAAATCAGTTAACATTATTTATTAAAATTATATCATATGAAGAAAAAGTATCACAAAAAAAGAGGAAGTAGAAAATGAAAGCGCGTGAAAAGGAGCGCGTGGGGGAAGCTAGAATCTCGATATGATGTCATACATCTGCATAACTGACAAGAAGTATTATTTGGACAGAAGCGGTCTTTAAAACATCGACGAACATATTCTTCTTCAATGTGATTCCACCTTTTGATTTATTGTTTGTTAGATTTTTTTTCGTAATTTCATGTATCTAACCCCAAAAATAATATCTCAGCTCAGTAACTACAACTTTCATTATTATCTATCTACCCTACAATATCTGGCTAGATTTTCATATTGTAATCGTTCAATATTGTAAAAAAGTTACATGTTGCTAACAGTTCTTTTCATGGAAGAAGATTCTATATCAACCTCAAATTAAATTATATAAATATGTAAGGTGGACTTAAGAATAACGCCTTAAGTAAAAAAATAATAATCAATTTTGATATTAGTCTGACAAGAAAATAGCCACTTGTAAAACCAACAAAATAAATAAATAAAAGAAAATAGCCACTACAAGACCATAATCTAAATATATTAATTATGTTTGATATGAGAAACTTTGATATAATCTCAATATTAGAACAGTTTATTTGCTAGTAATTAGTTTTACATATTGTACCAAAATGAATGGATGATTTGTTACGTTTTGAAAACCGACCATGCATATATTTCATAATTTCAAATCACAGTTTGCAAACAACCTTTTGTATGCTTTATTAAAAAAATATTTTAATTTTGTTCTTAGTGTTTTTGGGTTGCTTTTAGTATATATAGTGGCACGGAAACACTATTGATTTAATTACTGTCTATTAGGCATAATTAATTGGGAAAAGAAAACAATTCATTTATCCATGCAGATTAATTTAATGTTTATTCATAATACTATAGTTTTGGTATTAATTTAAACAAACAAACATTAAAAGTTGAGCCTCCGTGGTTCATATATGCAGAAGGAATATCTCGGATCCATTTTTGGTATCAACGAATAAGGTGTTAATTAATATTTAACTAATCTACTAGATGGTTTAACGTGGAATAGATATAACCACGAAAAGATAATCCAGCTGTTGAATCTTACTCTTTTAAAATTTTACCGACCACCGAAACGTACTTCAAGAATTCGAACAAAAAATAATGAGAGGGACTTATCAAATAACTCCAAACTATTTAATTTTTTTAACAAAGTATTTTGAAAACTTTAGAGATCTTTTTGGTCAAGCGTCCTCAATATTATACCAAGGTGGCATACGAGTATTAAATCAGAACATCTCACGCGGGGTATAGAAAATATTATGAACCGAAAATCCGAATCTCTCGCTGTTAGAAAAAAAAAACTATTCAATATTAATTTCAAGCCAAGGGCAAATGGTACAAGCAATGTTTTTGGTGGTCAATATCTCTTGTTAGTTTAGATAAGTGATAGAGTTCCATGATATGTTGATTACTTCACTATTACGCTCGGATAAATTTTGTTTACTAGAGGGTTATCTCTGATACCAACTTAATTTATTAAATCAAATTAACTTAATTTGTTCATTTCTGTTTAAAATAGTTAAAATAATCTATTAAAAATTTTAAAAATATGAAAAGAAAATTTTCGAAATTACCCTTGATTGTATATTTGCAAACTTTCTAAGTATTTGGTAGATTCTCCAAGTATTTGATAGACTTTATGAGCATATGAAAAGCTTTGCATGTATTTAGCATACTTTAACAAAAATGTGATTTTTTTTTTAGGGATAATTGACACTCTCTATTGAATAATTGGCATACTATGTAAGAGTGGCATATTATGTGTAATAGCTCGCAGACTTTTGCATAATAGTTGGCAAATTTTGTAAATATTTGAGAGATTTTACATAATATTTGGTAGATTTTGCATATGTTTGACAAACTCTTCAAAATAGTAAACATACACTACATAATAGCTGGCAAACTATGCGGTACTCTATAAGTATTTGCTAGCATTTGACAGATTTTACGAACATTTGTCATATTTTGTGAGTATCTGTCCTTTTACAAATATTTGGCAAACTATGTTGTTATACAACTGATTCTGCAAACAAAAGACAGACTTTGTGAACATAAGACATATTCTGTGAAAATATAACAGACTCTGCAAAGATATAACAGACTTTGCAAATATATGGCATACTATGCATATATTTAGCAAATTCTTCGAATATTTGACAGAGTCTGCTAGTATTTGCATACATATGTAATGATTTTTAATTTTTTTTGAAAAAATATTATTCTACGATCCTAATCAAATGATCTGGTTGAGAAAATTACTTTTAAAACAATTATAATTATAATTATGAATAAAAATAGTAAATCAAATAAAATATTTATTTATTAATATTTTATTATTATTTATTAATTAGAAATGCCAATTTTGGTATAATGAAAAATCTAATCCAGAATTGATCATTTTAGCAATATTTTTTTAAAAGATTATCCAATACTTTCCTTAATAATATTAGGTTATGTTAGTCAAAAAATTCTATCATTAGTTGATAGAACTTGATACATGGATTTTAGGTTACTATAACATCTATTGAAGATTTGCTTTCTCAATCAAACTAACACAAATCATTACAATTTCAAAGAAAAACTTATGATGAATCATTTACATTATTTCTAATATAGAAGATATTATTACGCCAGCTAAACAAATACGTTTTCTTTGATTACATGTTCTACAACTTTAGTTACACCAAACTAAATCAACATATGATTCTTGCATAAAACTTCCCCATCACATAACATGGTAATCCGATAAAAATAAAGTTATAAATACTACACTTAGTGTCACTTACAAAAAATCAGATTCGTTCTTCACCATGGAAACACCTAAAACCTAAAGAACAACTGCATATCACCTCATGTGATTTCTTCGTAACCTACATCCTTTAATCTCAATATAAAATAAGTATCGGAAGATCCTCAGAATGCACCATCCTGATATTTCAAGTGAATTTTCTGCATCTAAGAAATTTGCTACTCAATAATCACTATTCAGAGATATCATACTGCAATCGCATATGTACAACAAATAAAAATTTTGCATGAATAGTTTGGCGCTAGAATCGGAAGAGTATTATTCCATTGTACCATATTAAATGTCACTAAAAGGACTATGTGATCTTCAAAATAAAATCACCATCTATGGAAGTTTATGAAAACATAGCAAATTCGACTCGTATTAGGTTACCAAGAGAGAACAAAGAAATATCACAAAGAAACTAAATGAAGATTTGCAAAATCCTACTAACGCCAAGTATATCATAATATATAGGGGAAAAGCCATCACACATTAACAAAAACTTTCTTGAAACAAGCAAAACACGGTTGATTCAGGGTGTTATACTATTGTACCACATTAAATGTCACAAAACAAGGACTATGTGATTCCCTAAAGAAAATTAACATCTATAGAAGATTTTAAACATATAGCAAAGTCGACTGGCACCACATCACAAAGATTAGAGGACAAAGAAAGATGCGACGAAGAAAGATGAAGATTTACCGAAGCAAACATAAAATCATGATAATACAAGCTAGTTCATAGTAGATATGGGAAAAACAATCATGAATTAACAAACTCTTTCCTAAAACAAGCAAAAAACGCTTAGTTAAAGTGTTACACGTCTCAATTCGTAACCTCGAATGGTGAAGGCTCTATGTACTTTCCATCCACCAAGTGATGCACATGAAAACTAAAAAAAAAGAGAGGTTCACTACAAATAAAAAAATTATAGAAGCCTAGAGTTTTGAGGAGAATTTCAACAAGAAAACTAAAAAGGGATAGAACAAACACATTAATAACCATTCATTAATGACATGTACTCAAAAGTTAGATCGATAAATATTGTTTTGCAAAATAAAGAAACCAAACTAACAAAAGGGTGTTCCTTTCAACAAAAACTAAAGGTCACCAAAAGATATAATGCAAGAGAAAGAAAAAAGGAAATACATTACAAAAATCTATGAAACCCAAACAAGTCTCACAAGGTTAAAAAAAATAAAAAGATGGAAGTTATCCCCTTAGGCTCTATGGAAAAATAACACATCATGAAGGTTTTAAAGCGTCAACATGGATGGTCTATCCAAGGATAATGGTAAGTCTAAGGAATTTTCATAAAGTTTAGAGCCATGTATCTGCCTACAAAGACTAATCCTTTGATCTCATAAATAGTTGAAATCACCCCATACTTTGCGTAAACATGCCACATCTGTTTGAAATTGTTTTTGTCAAAGTGGCTTCGCCTATTTTCGATGGATTTTATGGTGAAGATGTTCATCGGAATGAACGGTTATTCGGCACGATGAAATCGTAGTCGCGAGCATTATGTGATGGTTTTTTGGAATGTCAAAAATGAAGTCTGTTTGAATGAGAAATGGAGGTCTAATGTGGATAGCTTAAAAAACTTAATTTTTTTTGACTAAAGGTCAAATGTCCCATTTTGGAAGTTAAAGGAAAACCCAATCGCAGATGTGGCCAAGCCAAGCTGTGTTATACCGTGTCGAGCCGGATGAAATTGGAATTTAAAAATTGTTGATTAAGTCAACATCTATTTCTTTTATGTTTGAATTTTTTATTTAGATAATTTTAAAAAAGGAAAACTATTTAGCCATGGGTCTTCAATATTTATAATAATTTTATCTAAATAAAAACTATTTTCTTAATATATAATTTTAATATAACAGTGTTATTATTTTCTGAAACTATGTTTGTAAACATTTTTCCTCCAGTTTATACTATCAATTATGAAGTGAGTTTCTAATATTAATATGTGGTTGGTAAAAAAAATTAATATTTTTATTATTGTAAATATAACATTTAATTAATGTAATATTCATTTTTGTTTAATAATTTTTATTTAGAGAAGATAATTTTTATTGTTAATAATAAAAAATATTATTTTTATTGTTAATAATAAAAAATATTATTTTTATTATGTTAACATTTTTTAAATATTATTTTTTGTTTTATTTTATTTTTACTTAGTTTTAGTTTTTTCGTTATGATTTTTTTGTTTTTTCTAATTAAATTGAAAAATAATAATTGTTTTACAAAATAAATTGATTTTTGTTAACGATGTTAGATGTTGACCGTTAGTCAACCCAACCTTACGCACATTTTAGATTATTTGAAAGTTTTTTTTGAAAAAACAATTTAGTTGGAGGTTTTAAATAGAAACACAAAAAATTGGATGTTTAAGTTGGAAAAATATTCAAAGTTGAAGGTTTTTTATTGTATTTTCCCTTAAATATATACCATCTCAATAAATAATATATATATATATATATATATTAAAAATAAACTAATCTAAAAATTTACTTTATTAAAAAAATCACGAAAAAGCAAACTAAGCTTAGAAATTGTTTTACCAACTTTACATAAATTTTTGTTTCTCAAAAATGGATATCTTAACATATACTCCCTCCGTTTCAGAATAGATGATGTTTTATCTATTTTATCTTGTTTCAGAAAGTTTGATGTTTTCATCTTTTTACTTTATTTTATTGATAAATTGTAAATATCAAAATGTAATGATTGAAAAGAATCATGTTACTATTGGTTTATAATTATTAAAATAATTTTTGGTAAGAGAAAATAATATATATTAAAAAAGTAATGATTATTTTCTTAATTTGTGTAAAATATCCTTAACATCATATATTGTGAAACAGGGAGTATTTGTATGATTAAATAATAATAAATTTGCATTGATAGGTTAAAACATAATTAAAGATATCCATTTTTTGGTATAAAATATATTTTTATATAAAATAGAGGAGGAAACACTTTTTTTTTTTTAAGTTGAAGATATCTTTCTTTTTGTTCTCATCTTTACGCATATATACGCGTAAATAATAATATGCATACATGTAAATAAGAATACGGACTAAATAATCTTATATAGCTAAGGGTTCAAACTTCAAAGTAATAAATAAATATATATATATATATATGTATATATAAAGGTCTCACGTCTCTATAATAAGCATGACTCGTCACGTGACCTCCTCTTCTTCGCAGGGACAGAGATAGGATGAGACAGAAAGAAACCAACAAAACCAAACCCCAAAACCCAAGAAAAAGAGAAATAAACACTCTCTATCTCTCTCCTCTCTCTCTCTATTTAAGAGACTTCACTGTCTCTCTCAGTCTTTTAACGCAAAACAACTTTTGTGGAGGAGAGAAAGCGAGATAACACACACACACAGATACACATCTTCAATAGTTAAGAGTTTTCTATATACAGAAGCAGAGAAGAGAAAGAGAGAGACAGATACAAAAGTTAATATCTCTTTCTCTCTCACACTTGGTCACTTCTCTTTTTCCTCTGGGTTTAGTGGCGGGGGTTGTCTCTATATTTTTATTTATAAATATAAATAAATAAGAATTATCAGTTTTTATATAAAATAGCAAAAGAAATGCAACAGCACCTGATGCAGATGCAGCCCATGATGGCTGGTTACTACCCCAGCAATGTCACCTCTGATCATATCCAGCAGGTCTTCTTCTTCTTCTTCTTCTTCTTCTACTTCTAATATATTCTCTTTTAACTTTTTCATATATTTCTTTACTATATGTTTCTTTGAATTCAAAAACAAGTGATGAAAACTTGCTTGCAAAGTTTCTGAGACCCTTTTCTTTTGTTCTCATAGCATATTTGAATGATGGGTTTTCTCATGGGTGTAATTAAAAATGAGATTTTGATTATTGGGTTCTTGTTTCTATGTCTCTTTCATAGATAAATTAGTTTTAGTTTCAATTAATCGGTTTATAAATGGTTTGGTCTTCTCTATTGTGTATATATAAAGCTTCAGTTTCTTTTACCATGTCACTAGATAATTGATTCAAGTTTTTTTTCTTCTTGTCAAGAAAGATTTGGTGTAATCATTTCTTACATCTCTTGTTTAAATGAAAGTTGATTTTTCTTTTCTTAACCGGGGAAGCTTAAGAAATATTCTTTCTATGGAAAATCAAATTTTAGGGTCTAGCTGTTTTGAGTTCTTGAAACATTTAATGAAAATTAATATGTTCAAAAACAGACAAATCTTGGGGAACTGAAGATTGTTAACACAAATCTCGTTTCTTCTTTGTCTTGGTTTTCGGGTTTCTGGAAGTTTTCATTGATGGCAAAAACTACAAAGCCATTTATGTGAATGTGGTGGTCCTATTAAATTTGTTGTCATTAGATCTCTATGTGTATTTTCCAGTCCAAGTGTTCCTTTTATTGCTTACATGACCAGATATACTTTTGTGGTCCGAATGACATCTGGTCCTAATCTCAGTGTTCTTTTTTTTTGTGGTCCTTAAAAATCTTTTTGAAGAAAATCTTTCATACACTTTTGTGTTGTTTCAACGTTTTTGTCTTTTGATAAGTCGGAATCTAAAACTACTGGGGTCTCCTTAAACAGTTTTCTATGTCTTTATTCCAACCAAAAAAAATAAAAATAAAGGATGCAACTTTTTTGTTTATACCATTATTAGTTACTGGTTAATGAAAATGATGATTTTGTTAATCTTTAGTACTTGGACGAGAACAAATCCTTGATTCTGAAGATTGTTGAGTCTCAAAACTCTGGAAAGCTTAGCGAATGCGCCGAGTAAGAGCAACGTTATCCTCTTGAATTTTAATTTTGTATTCTGTTGAAATAATATGAATTGATGATTAAAAATGGTGTAAACTTAATGTTACAGGAATCAGGCGAGGCTTCAACGCAACCTAATGTACTTAGCTGCAATTGCAGATTCTCAGCCTCAACCTCCAAGTGTTCATAGCGTAAGCAGTTAAAATCAGAGAAGTTTTCGTATTTTATTGTATGAAATTGAAAAACTTATTTGTATTGTTGTGTTATTAGTATGGATCTGTTGGTGGTGGGATGCTTCAGGGAGAAGGAGGGTCACACTATTTGCAGCAGCAACAAGCAACTCAACAGCAGCAGATGACTCAGCAGTCTCTAATGGCGGCTCGATCCTCAATGCTGTATGCTCAGCAGCAGCATCAACAGCCTTATGCAACTCTTCAGCATCAGCAATTGCACCATAGCCAGCTTGGGATGAGCTCAAGCAGTGGAGGAGGAGGAAGCAGTGGTCTCCATATCCTTCAGGGAGAGGCTGGTGGGTTTCATGAGTTTGGCCGTGGGAAGCCGGAAATGGGAAATGGAGGAGGCGGTGAAGGCAGAGGAGGAAGCTCAGGGGATGGTGGAGAAACCCTTTACTTGAAATCATCAGACGATGGGAATTAAAAAGAGTGTGGCACAAGGAATCTAAAATGAAGCAGCAGCAGAAGAAGTAATAGTAGTAATAGTAGGAGTCTTGAAGTTAGTGTCTTTTGGGGTTTAGTTGCTTGTTGAAGAAGCAAAGAACTCTTTGTTTACTTTTTAGTTTTATTCTCTCTGTTTGTTCCCTAAAAAAAGTGAAGTCTTTCGTGGTAGTGTACCATGTAAATCTGCTGGCTCCAAGTTGTGTCTTAATCTTATTATGATGTTATTTCTTCAGAAACCTGAGTCGACTCTTTTACATTTTAACCAGCAATGTTAGAGATCATTGATGTTAAACCGATCTGTAACCGTGTTGGATTTTATAATTGGTTCGGTTGATGTAAATTGATGTTAAACCGATCTGTAACCGTGTTGGATTTTATAATTGGTTCGGTTGATGTAAACGGAATCCGATATAACCGGATCTCTTATTGACCGAATCTCTGATATACAAAGACAAGTTTAATCATATATTTGAACATACTAATTTCGAAGTAATATTTTGTAGCAACATACACTTTCAAATTATAGAAATCTAATTCACAAATTCTTGATAGCAATTTCGGAAAGATTTATGAAAATAACTACAACCTTCGCTATTGACAATAGCACTAGTATTGAATCCAGCTGAATGACCATCCTTTTTAGTGAAGCTCCAAGATTTTGAGACTATTAAATTTTTCATATCGAACTTTTAGTGTTTGCTTTATTCCTAGATATAAAAATATCCGTGCGGATTATCTTGCTAAAAATGCAAGATCACAGACTTTTTTAATTTTATTTTTCCCATGTAAATTCGACAATTTCGAATTGGTTCACCCAAGTGAAAAGTCTTTTACCGCAATTTTAATATGTGTAGTTTTTGACCCCAAAAAAAATGAACAAGAATTCTATATATGTTAACCCTTACTGAATCCTAATAAACAGTTCAAGGCAAATCAATTGTGTTGACGTCGAAAAACTCTTCAAAAGAGTCTTCAAAACATATAAAGTCTGGGATGAACGTATTCAAATATGAATTTGTAATTGTCTTATACAATTATTAAAATTTGAAATCTATAAATTTAGTGCTACAAATTAATCTCTTTTTTTTATATGAATCTTTCTTTTATTACGTCTGTATAAATTCATATTTTCTATATAAATTTATACCCGCGAGTCCAACCCTAGTTAAACATATTTGGTTACCGATCTTATATACATGTATACTAAAATGTCAACAAGATTTAATCGATTATGCAGTTATATATATTTTTTTGTCAACTTGAGGATTAAATTAGAAATTTGAGACTTTGAACTACACCGGTATCGAGGACCTATACAAAAAAAAAAAAATTAACTCCCAATCTCGAATCCTCCAAACCCATTTATCAACTCTACAGTTGAGGGATTGGGGAATATGTTATCGCATAAAACAAAAACAAAAATCCCTACAGTTTCATCACAAAAAAGACAAAAAAAAAGTCATGGAATTACGCACTTGCATCTTATAGTATTAAAGTGTATCATTATATATATATATATTACCTATTTTGCTCGGTCAAGCTTGAATGAAGACTTCGTCCAAGCATGCATGAAGACTTCGTCTAAGCCTGACGAAGCAAAATAAATATATAAACTAGTGCTTTTTGGTTTATATGAATTGACTTCTTTATAGAAAGACATGAATTGACTTTAGTGTTTAAGTAAGACAAATGGTGTCTTAAGTTTAAATTTTTTTTTGCAAACATTACTTTTTAATTCGTTGGCGGTATAAAATTAAAAAGCTCCAAGCCAAAAAAAGATTTGACGCCTTTAATTAATAGTTTTTGAAAATATTTTAAAAACAAAAAACAAAAAATTGCCAGAAAGAGTCAAATCCGCCACCTCTAGTGTAATTGGTTTTTGGTATAGATTTAAGTTTTTTTGAATGGTAATTTGTTTAGTTTTTGCTTTTTATCTTCAATATTTAAAGAAATTTTTTATATTGTTTTTATTTTATAATAAAGATAATATTCTTGTTAAATATAAATATGTTTTTAAAATAATGTCTCACACAATTTTATAAGGAATAAAAATATTAATAAAATGTACATAGGTTTATTTCATAAAAAAAAATTAAAAAGTAGCAAGCACAATATTGCATTAAAAAACTTATGAAAATCTTGTGGGCATACTGTATATACTATATACTATATAGGTTTTTGATTAAGAATTGGTAAAAAAAAATATTGATTGATAAAAACAGTATTATTTGCAAAACAAAAATAAGTCTCGCATATGTATTTCGATAAGTGAACCGGTTTGGCTTAACTCCCGTATTCACACTAGCAGACCCAGAAATCTTTTTGACCATGTGCAAAAAAACTAAAAAATATTTTTAGAGAGAATTGAACCTCTTCCCTCACAATTTAAGGGTGTTTTTTTTTTTTTTTTGGCCTAAGACCAATTCTATAAAGAAAGTCAATGGAAAACCTAAAAGTTTTATATTTTGCCTAAGACCAATTCTATAAATAAGGTCAGTGGAAAAATTAAAAGTTTTATATTTTGACCGGTGCAGGTGCACCACCCTCTCTACCAAGGTGTATCCATCCCTGCGTATTCACAAGTAAAGCCGGTTATCGATTTCAGCTTGAGTTTCATTTTGTCGTGTTTTGTTTTTTGGATTAAGTTTTTGCGATACTCTATTTCGTTTTGGTTATGCTTAATGAAATGACAAAAACAAAACAAAATTCTCGTAATTATTTAAAATATATAAAACATGGTTTTTGGTTTTTGTTTAGAAATTGTTAAAAACTGAGAATTTAGATCCTCTAATTTTTACTTTTATAAAATTATGAATGGATAATAAAATCGTTTTTTAAAAAAAAAAAATTAAAAAATCATCGTAGAAACTACTAGGCTATTTAATAATAGAAGGCTCCAAAAAAATATATCGTATGTTAAATTACAAGCTCAGTCTTCTTTTGATTGGACTCAGTGCCGGGTCTACATTTCACAAACGGGAAGACCCAATTCAACGACTAGTATGAGACCACAACAACAAGTCATGCTAACACAAAATACAAATAGAATTAATACTTTCATTTGCATTTTACGTCTAATTATACTATTTACAAAAATAAATTTGATAAAGAAACTACAACATGAAAATATTTATGTACAGTATTAAAATATAAAACCAGTTAAAAATTACAGTCCATAGCATTATTGATTTTGTTGCAAATAGTCTACAAATAAACTTAACGAGATTGGATCATATAGTTAAGTGAAAATCATAGGTTTTAAATGGTAACACATACAAAAACTTTTGCTAAATTTTGTAATTCTTTGTTCGTTCAACAAATTTATTAAGATTAAGGTCCGAATAGCCTTTAACCCTGTAGGTTGTTACAAGCCAAAAGGAAAGTTTTTGCGGAAGAGTCTGGTAAATGATTTCTATTTCTAGGAATATAAGAAAAAACGATGGATGATGATAAATGAGCAATATCGGAGAGAAGTCCGTAGATCTCCTTTACCATTGATTTCGATTTGAGAGCTCTAACGAGCTGTTGTAAATCCAATTGTATCTAGATCTTCCACCATCCTCGAGTTCTCGTTGAAGAGAGGGCATTAAGCATCGCTAAAGCTTCCACCATCAGAGGAGAAAATACATGAAATTATTACCAAAACATTATGTGATCGAGATTTTGCAATTCGACTATTACTATTTAGATCAGTGTTCTAAAATGCTATAGGCGGTGGATGAACGCCTAGCGCTGAACCGTATATGCGGGTGCCTAGACGGATACAATATTTTAAACATATATATATATATATATATATTAATTTTACAATAATTTAAATTTAGATATATGTATAGTGTTTAACCATTATTTTCAAATAAATAAAATTTACTAAACATATAAAATAAATAAAAATATTATTTTAAATTAAAAACATTATTTAAAGGGATAATTACAGAAATTGGCATAAATTGGATACAATCTTATGAGATGGGCATTAGTCTGTTGGACTTATGAAAATAGGCATATTTAGAAATAGCAAATAACCAAAATACCCCTAGCTACACATCTGATGAAGATTCGAGAGTTGCTGGATTTTGAATTGGTGTCTAACATCTGAATGGACTAATGGTTATATCCACATGGACAATAATACTTATATCCACACATGTAATATAAAAAAAATATCCACACAGATAATATAATAGAACACATATCCACGAGATATTTGTACATATTTCATATGATATGTAATATCAATGTTTCTGTACATAAAAATATGTAGCCATCGAGTAAACGCGCAATATAACTAGTGCATTTACCAAAAAGAAAAATCATTAAATCGACAAAAGCTTAAGGGATTTCTTCTTCTCTTTCAAGTTATATGATCTTAACATCATATATAAGCTTAGGCAGCTTATTTGAGTTATTGGTTCTAGCAGTTGCAAAACAACATCATTATATCAGCTGCAAAACAGGAAAAAAGTTGGGTTAGGAGCATGAAAAGTTTGTGAATGAAAAGTAGACATATAAAACTATAACCTAAGAGATATAACTCAGCGAACCCAAGGGAAACAACAAAACGATTGGCCGAAGAATCAACTGAAGGGAAACCTATACGCGCTAATGAGGAAAGAAAACTATACCCTAAGGAAAGGTAGAAGAATCAACCCAAGAGAAATCCAAACGACGTGTTAATCACAAAGGAAAACTATACCCGAAGAAGAATGAGCATTTATGGGTTTTTTTTGTTTCTCTGTTCTTTTACCTATTTGCAGTTGTGCATATATATGTGAAACAAGCTTGCACACATTCACTTATTTCTTATTTTTATCATTTGTGCTGATTTGAAAGTTGAGAGTTTTAATCATAGATAAGTAGAAGAAACATACTTGAGCGAAGGCAAATTCCAAGAAATATCGCAGGTTATGTCGTGATCTCCAGATCCTAGTAGATAATAGGTGTACCAGATCACATATCATAAAACCTGAGTAGATAAAACCAATGATATTCGAAGCTAAACAGAACCTGCAACCAAAATTGGCAAAAAAATATACAGGAAAATATAAAACTGAAGAAACCATTTACATGAATTTACAAAGTAATCTAAACAACAGGTCAGTACATAACTTCATTAGCTTAAACAACTTTCATGGGTCATTTCAAGAGAAAAGCTTCAAATTCCACATTACGATTAAACGAAATGAGAGTCATCTACCCAAAAAAACTGTAACCTGAAATGAAAATCAAACCTAAACTTAGTCGTATTACTGGTCATTAGCAAGGCACCATAGCAGCCAAAAGTAAAAACCTCACAAAGCTTAAAGTTCAGCGCATTCATCATCTAATTCAAATCAAACACTAAATTCATCATCATCAGCAGCAATGAAAATGTACTAAATTGATAAAGGATTTGGTTTCATCAACCCACACTAACCAGTATTGCTGAAACTCTGGAACACTAAACATTTTTCTCTACCATCATCTTCTTTATCTGATATCCAATTAGTCAATTCATTCCCAAATTCAGCTATCCTTCGTACAAGCCTCTGAAGAAGATCTAACCGAAGCAAATCCTCAACATAGACGACAAGAGTAACAACGTTAATTTCCCTTGAGTTATACCACTCAAGGTATCTCCTCAAATGTTTAGCTTTCGCTCCTAACCAACCGAGAAGAACCACCGTCGTCTCTTTCCCATTTCCGCCCAATATCATCGCGTTTTCTCCTCCGTTTACTATCTTTGGAACTTTTTTACAGATGGTGAAGCCGTTGTTTGGTTTGTATCGAATTGGAAGCAAGAAAGGCCAAATTCCCTCATCAATTCTCTTTAGGGTAATCCAAAAACCCAAACTTTTCAGATGCAATTTTTAGAAGCTTGGACGGAAGAGATTAGAGAGAAAGAAAATGAGAAAAAGAAACAGACAAGAGAGATAAGGGAGAGGAGGAAGGAGAAAGGGAAGAGTGAGAAAGAAGGTGAAGAAGGAACGATTGGTAAGAGAAACACTTCTAAGAGATAAAGTTGAAGAGGGCAAAATAGTCATTACCAGGGAGGGAGATATATCTAATTCTATAAGCATTAGACACTTATGCTTATTTGGACAATGGCATCATGAATTTATGGTTTCCACGTAATTAATTCTTATTTAAAATTAGAAATTTTTGCACAAAAATATATTATTATTAAACTTTTTATTAAAAGTTTTTTTTGCATAAGCATCTACGTAAAGCGTATAATCTAACGCCTAGACCCTAATAAGCATCTAAATTATTTAAAACTGCATACTTCACCGTATATCATAATTAGACCCATATTTTTCACATGTCTTGGATCCCGATCTGAAATTATAATAACTAAGGAAATCATTAACTTACTTCGTTGCCAATCTATTTAGAATATTTTGAATGTTAAATTTGGTGATCCGATGACGTCCCCTTATAAATCTTCTTTGATCGACCGATAAGATAAATTGGAGTAATTTTTTCTCAATGTATTCTCAACTGATAATTTTATCCCTACAATACAAGGATGGAAGCCATGACTCGATTTTTTAACTTAATTTTACAATTCCATATCATTTACAATTCCATATCAAAGATCATATTTATAACTATTTACCACTTTATATACTAACATCCCATTCCAATGTTTGCAAACTTATATATACACAATCCATGATCCACCACTTGCATCTTATACTGTTGAAGTATATCATTAGATAATATGCTCTCAGATCTCAATCAATCTACTCGTTATTTTGGTACCAACACTTTGACTTCATCCAAGCTTGACCGAGGAAAATAGATATATAACATTGATTAGTGCTTTTTGGTTTACATGATTTGAATCCGTTATATTAAAAAAATCATGAATTGACTTTACTGTTTAAGTAAGACAAATGGTGTCTTAGTTTTTATTTTTTTATTTGCAAACGTTATTTTTTTAACTCATAGGCGCCAATGAAATTAATAAGCTCCAAGCCAAAAAAAAAACCCAAAATTTGACAACTTTTTTTTGGTCATCTAGAATGATTTTATTAAAACTTGGGAGATCATACAAAGGCCGGTCGAAAAATATATTTTTCTGAAAACTAAGCCAACGGTTAAAATAAAAACCTTGTAATTTAGAAAATACACCTAATGAACAAATTTCTTCAATGTATTGACAAAAGGACCAAACTAGAACATTATTATATTGCTACGACCAAGAACAAGAGAAACAAAGCTGAGCCACGAGGAACTAATCCAATCAATTCAACTAAGGGAAATTTTCTTCATTCATCTTCAAACCTTAGCCTAAAATTTTAATGCTTTTAATTAATAGTTTGTGAAAATAATTGTTAAAAAAAAAAAAATTGTTGCCAGAAAGAGTCAAATCCGCCACCTCTAGTGCTAGAAGAAAGACCTAAATAGACAACTAAATGGGCCTAAAAAATCTATCGTATGTTAAAAAATTTCAAGTTCAATCTTATTTTGGTTGCACTCGGAGCCTACCTCTTTCACATTGTTCCAATCCTAAAGACCCAATTCAACTACTAGAAAGGGACCACCACAAGAAGTCACGCAGACACAAACTATAATTGAATTAATAAACTTTTAATTGCATTTTAAGTCTACATTATATTGTTTACAAAAATAAATTAATAAAGAAACGAAAATATGAAATTTTTTAGTGCTGTATTAAAATAGAAATCCACGTAAACAATTTACATTCCATAACATTATTGACTTTGTTGCAAATAGTCGAAGATAAACATAACGAGATTGAATTAAAAAAAAAAAGAGACATATGATGATATATTCTCCACATGTATTGGATCGGGTCTAAAATAATAATAACTAAGAGTTCTGTAAATTATCTATTATCTTCGCTGGCAATCATTATCTACTTACTATTCATGATATTGATTCTGAATAATTAATTTTGGTGATGTCTACCTATAAATCCTCTTTGATTGACCCATATGATAAAATTGCAGTAATTTTCTCTCAATGTATTATCAACTGATAATTTTCTTTACTACAATACAAGGATGGAAGACATGACTCCATTTCTTAAATTTTACTTTTACAAATAACATAGCAAAGATCATATCTAAAACTATTTACCATTTTATATTTTAACACACCCATTTCAATGTTTTTTTTTTCCTTAGGAAAAATCCGATACACAGAAGATTAACATGACCTATATGCAAAGATGACACACAAATAGAGAAATGATCCAAATTTTCATCCCATTCAATGATGCAAAGATGCAAAACATGATAAAAAGTTTAAATTAAAAAATGACAACAAAGTGATCACAAATTGAATTTTCATTCTTCAAATGCTTCGGCGATCATTGTAATGAAAGCACTAAACTTGCCTCCTCCTTCTTCATCGCCACCATCATCTCCTCCTTCTTCATCGCCACCATCATCTCCTCCTTCTTCTTCCTCCGACGATGACTCCTCCTCCTCTTCTTCTTCTTCTTCTTCCTCTGCTCCTCCTTCCTCCTCTGCTCCTCCTTTTTGTTTCTTTTTTCCACCGTGCGGATGCTTAATCTTCTTAAGGGTGGCTCCAAGACCAACCATTGCTGCAGCTATTTTCTCTCTCTTTGATCCTTCCTTCTTCTTCTCTTCCTCTTCCTCATCCTTTGAGTGATGGTGGAGATGGAAGATTCCTCTATGCTTATGAGCTTTTTCCTTCGCTTTTCCCGGCGATGAGTATTGTGTTCCGATGGCTCGTTCAGTGTGAGAAGCCTCCATGGTTTCATGTAATTGTTTCTCCATACTCTCTCTCTCTATCTCTCTCTCTCTTTTTCTTAAACTTCGAAATCGTGCTTTGAGCTCTTTTGTGTATAATATACACACTTATATACACGACCCATTATTCATCACTTGCAAGTTGCAACTTATATTATTCATATAAAAATATTATATATAATATGATCTCAATTATTCTACTCGCTAATTTTGGCACCAAGACTTTGACTTTCATCCAACCTTGACCGAGCAAAATAGATTCCGAGTTACACATTAAGAACATTAGCATCGGTCGTGTCTTGCATTTGAATCTCTCAATTAAAATGTGAACAGTGTAAACAAAAATTATAATAATATTAAATTTAAAAACATATCAATTGGCCAATCATATAAATATAGTTGTGAGAAAGGTTTATTATGCATCTCTCTTTCGAAAGAATTTTTTTTTTCTTACTTCTTTTTTATGTTTTTTGCTCTTACTTTTTATTTATTTATTTTTATTTATATAATGAAAGACGATCATTTCTACAACCGATGGTAATACTCTAAATAGCGTTTTAATTTTGAAAATAAATTGAATAAAAATTTTAAGTAAAAAAAATTGTGCTTTATATAGTTTATTATTTTTCTTTCAAACATTCTTTTAAGTCAGAGACGGAAATGCAAATTTGAAGGTACGCACGCCTTAATTAAAAGAGAGCATAACAAATCAAGCACTTGTCACAACAGATCATGGTAAACAATCTTCCTTTCTTATTAGGATTACTTAGGATTTGAAGTATTTTATCTGTGTTAAATAATTAAAGCCTATTAGAGAATTAGGAGTTGGGGAATTGTGAAATAGTCGGGACGACAAACTTAACGAGATTGGATTTAAAATGGAAATGAGACCTGGTCAAGCGAGGATGATCATTAATCAGCATTAAATATATTTGGTAGTGATAGTTAATATTTATTGGTGAGTGGTAGTTATTTCCTTCTAGCTTTCTTCATAAAATTGAACTCCTACCATCATGTTGTATAATTTTAGAAAAATAAAATACAACTTGGAGCCAATTTACACAATCAATTTAAAATTAAAACCAAGAATTCAAAAATTTACAATGGAGCCAAAGTATGACGATTGTGTAATATTTGATCCTCGCATATAAATTTCAAACTAACAATGGTATACAAATGATTCATGGATTCCAATTTGATTTGAATTTTATAGCTTTAAAATATGTCATAAGAGTGAAGTTTTGTTAGAATTAAACAAAAGCCCAACGAGAGACAATTTTTGAACAACGGCGATAAAGTTTTTCAAATTCAAAGAATTTTTTTTTATTATTATTATTTTTTACTTTATGACAATTTTTAGAAGTGATCTCTTGTCTCTTAATACACCAAAACCAACAAGTCCATTGGTAGACGGATCTAATTATATATAAGTAATTTTCAACACTGTAGCTAATCTTATTGGAACTCAATTTTAACAAATATGTCTTAACCCAAATTTCCCTAGACTTTTTTTTTTTGTGAAGTCCATCACAGGAGCAACCGGATCTTAGGTATTTAGAATCTTTGTAATGAACACTATAAGATAATGTATTTATATGTCAAAATCAAAGTTAATTTGAATGAGAAATGAATATCTAAAGTGGATAGTTTGGAAGACTTATAAAACTTGTAATTTTGACCAAGTATCAAAATGAACAAATATCTTACATTGGATAGAGAGTGAGAGATGGATGACCATTATGCAAAACCACACACACCCGCCGCGCCGTTATGCCGAGTTGAGCTTGGGCTTGGGTTTTGGTGAATATAGGCCAAAAGCCCACAAATATCTTTTTTTATATCTTTTTTTTTGGACAAATTTCTATTAACATTTTAGTTAATTTTCTTTAATTTTTTTTTTGTATAATTCCAGATAAATCTAAAAAATTCAATATTGTGTCAAAATATTTTCGTAATATTTCTAAAGCTTTATCTTTGCGGAAAAAAATGGAATATTCTCAGAATATTAGCAAAATGTTGTATTCTTGCGGATTAAGGCGAATTTCGCAAAACTTATCTCTTTCTTGGAGATCAAGCTACTCCTCCCTATAAATAAAGTCTTCCCTCATTCTCTCGAATCGAATCCAATAATGAAAACAAAAACTTCCAACAATCTCCTTCTTCTCTTTTCACGCTGCACACCGCAGTAAGAGAGGAGTGTCGGGGGATTAGCAGCGGCCAACATAGGTGTCCACCGGAACAGCCTTCGGGTAGTAGGTTTGTCATCTTTGGAAGAGGGAGAGGGTGCATCTTGCTATTCGGCTTCCAAGAGAGGAGAAGAACACCAGGGACCAGGGGCTAGTGGTGGTGAAGCTCTCTCTAGCGGTGGAAAGGGAACGACGGAGGGGAATTCTGACCAGACCCTTCTTCTTTGAGGTAAAAGTTTATTTTTTGGGATACAGAAACAGAAAGTATGTGAGATCTATAAATTTTAACAAGGATTCAGAGCTGTAGTGGGAAAGAAAGATAGTGAAGAAACAAAGAAGCCCATCACCACTGGAAGCCATAGACGAACGAGAAGAGAGTTGATCTGGTTCTAAAGGCTCTCTAAGGAAGAAAAGTTACAGAGTTTGAACTTTGAATAAGAGAAAAGGTGAGAAAGAGAGTAATGACAGCAAAACATAGTTAATATGTGTTCTACAAAAGAGTCATTTCTCTCCAAATAACCAATGAAAAAATACTAAAATAACATATTCTAATATTTTAAAATTATAACTCAACATAGAAAAATTAACATTCTATAGCAATAAAATCATGCATTATATAACCAGTTAAAGAAAAACATAAACCTTCCAAATTTGTTTGTTATCATCACATCACTATTATTTCTTTTAAAACATTGCCAGTAGCTAACTACTAAAACAAAATGATATATATATATATATATATATATCCATTTATGAAAATACTATCCAAAAAAAAGTATCCGCAGAGCCACAAGTCAAGATACTGAAGTCAAAAGTTAAATCCAACGGCTAAAAACACATCTAAATCCCAGACGACGACAGCACGATAGTTAGATAACCTTCTCTTTATCGATGAAAAAAAAAGCATAAAAACCCTAAAAAGAAACTAAAAGAAAAAGAAAATTAAGCCAAAAAAAAAAAAATAACAATTTTATTTGTTTGCTCTCTCTATCTAAAAAGGAATGGAACCTAACGAAAGGCACCACCACCACCACCACCACCACCACCAAGACCATCACCAGCATCATCTCACTTCTCCTTACTACAATCCTTTCAACCACCACAATCCAACCACCGTCTCCGCCGCACCTTCCACCACTTCCGCCGGAAACTCGATTCCTTCCTCCAATAATGGGAATTTGCCATTATCGAACGATGGGTCTTCTTCTATTGCGGTTTATCCTCACTCTGTTCCGTCTTCGGCTGTGACGGCTCCGATTGATCCTGTTAAGAGGAAGAGAGGGAGACCTAGGAAGTATGAGACTCCGGCACAAGCCTTAGCGGCTAAGAAATTGGCATCTTCTGCCAGTAATTCGTCTGCTAGAGAAAGGAGAGAGCAAGCCGCTGCTGCTGCTGCTTCCGGCGGTGTTACGCCGACGTCTAAATCCGGGTCGAGAAAATTCATTTTGGGTTCTGTCGGTGCGTAATTTCAAAACCCTTTTCGCTTTCTCATCCACTTGTTTGAAATTTGATGCAAAGTTTTGATTTTTTTTCTTTAGGAAAATTTTGATCTTTAAATTGTAAATTCTTCGAGTTCTATGTGAATTATACTAATTCATTGGCTTTCATTGATATATTGTTTGGCTTACTGTTAATTTCGATTTTTAGTGATGAACCGAGTATTCTCAGTTTTGGTATATATAACTTTCTTACTCTGAGTTTCCACAGATACTCTCTGTGCTTCCAAATGTGTATATTGAAGAGACATTGAAGAATGTGTAGATTCTTGTTTCTAATATTGCTGGAACTTGTCTCCTCTGATTGATCACCTTTGTTTCCCATTCAAACTTGTGGCAGTGCCAATCATCTAAATCTTTCGATGCTAATGAGCTTCTTTTGATTGATTTTTTTTTTTAACATGGCTTCTGCGTTCATGTTAAAGATTCATATCAGTGTATAAGATCAATTAGCTTCGAGTGTGTTCATGATTGTTTTCTTGTTTCAGGGAAAACTGGGCAAAGTTTTACTCCTCACATTGTTAATATAACTCCTGGTGAGGTGAGTATTTGTCTTTGCAAATCTATTGGGTTTAAATGCAATCTTAGCATCCCTTGAATTTGGGTTTACTAGACCGTGTTCATCAGATGTTCTGTTGTTTCATTGATGCTAATACAAATTGGATCTATTTAGCTGTCTTCTTACGTGCTTTGCGGATTAATTTGATAGGATGTGGCGCAGAAAATTGTCCATATCGCTCAGCAAAGCAAGCATGAATTATGCGTTCTTTCTGCATCTGGCTCCATCTCTAATGCATCCTTGACCCACATGGCATCAGGAACCAGTGTTTCTTACGAGGTGATTTGTTGCTATCTATTCCCTCTTAACTAGTTCTTGAACTGGCTCCGCAACTTCCCTCAAACTTTTTTCTTATCTTACTCGTGTGCTGGTGATGAATTAAGTTAATTCTCCACTCACTGTAATTTTAAAGCCTATGAAATTCGTTACTTTTAGAAACTGTTTAATTACCTGGCTTTAGTTTCAGAACTCTTATGTTATGTACACTATGGCCTTGAATTATGTGTTTGAGCAGCAAATATCTGTTTGTTACAATTAAACTTCCATTACAGCTAAATAATCTTACTTGCTTTGGACATACATGCTTGAGAATTCTGTATGATCATCAACTTGCTTCAGAATTACAAACTTTTATTCAGGGTCAGTATGAAATCCTCTCACTTAGTGGATCTTATATTCGGGGCGAGCACGGTGGTAAAACTGGTGGCCTTAGCGTTTGTTTATCTAGTTCAGATGGTCAGATCTTTGGCGGTGGAGTTGGGGGACTCCTAAAGGCTGCTGGTCCAGTTCAGGTACCTTTCCTCTTGTCTCACTGTCTAATTTACATACAGGTTAAAAACATTTTCCTGTGAATGTAAAGTTTGTCCTGTTGGTTCCTCCTATACTACTAAGCTAATACCACAAACTCACCTGAATTTAGTAATGGGATTCGTTGATTATTTTCGCAAGTTTGATAGGATAGTGTCTGGTTCTGGCTGTGGTTTTCTCCTACAGGTGATTCTTGGTACATTTCAGCTAGAGAAAAAGAAGGATGGAAGAAACGACGTGAAAGGAGATGATGCTTCGGGAAGTGGAAACATGTTGCCTTCTCCTTCTGGCACAGAATCTTTGATTGGCTTCCATCCTGGTATGGAATCTTCGGGAAGAAATCCAAACGATGAGCATCATACTATTACTAGTAGTGGATTGGGTGGTGGAGCTCATTTCATGATGCAACCACAAGGCATGCAAATGACACATGCCCGACCTTCTGTATGGGGCGGTGGTGGGTATGATTTGTCAGGTAACAAAAGCTAACCATTTTGGTTTCATTAAGTGAGACTATGTATCTCAAGCCTAGTAAGAATGTTTTTGTTTCTGGTTTGGACTACTATGGTGGCTTTATAGATGTTACGTTGTGCAGGACTGAGAGGAAATGGGTCATCAGAAAATGGAGATTATGAGTAAATGGCAGATTAGTTTGGATTCGAGTTTCCAAAGAGAAATGTTTAGGGTTTTAGATTGAAACTGAAGTTGAGCATGAATCAAGGTGAGAGTGGACTTATGATCATATTATAATGGCTGAAGGATTTTTTCATTGCAAAGAAAGAGAGAAAGAGGCAGAGAAGACAGTGATGCTTTTGTTCTTTGGTTCAGTGTAATATTATCCCTTTTCTGGATTCTGTTTCATTTCATCCTTTTTTTTTTTCTTCTTCTTTTTCTTCCTATAATCAGATTTTTTTTTTTGGTTTTTTATTTTTGTTTCACAAAGGGATTGCTCATTTTAGAAATATAGACAATTTGTTTGATAAGAGGCTTTTAAATAGGGTTTAATAAGACAGTCCTTTTTCTTCTTTTACTTTCTTGTTTCTGATATGAAATGATATGAAATAGTCTCTTTTGATAAGTTAATTAGGGTGTATGTATATTTTTCAGTGTTATTCGATTTACTCTACTTATGCTGCATGGTAAAGAAATGTATAGAAAATTAGAAATGTAGAAACAATGTTTTCAAAACTTATAAGAAATGGATATGTTTTGAAAACGTGAATATGTAACGAATACCAAAATCATATTTTTAAAAAGTATTTGAAAAAACACAGAAACTTTAACTGGAATATGGAAGGAAAATAAAATCACTGACTTTAAACAAAATATTATACTTCAGATGTACAAACCAACCAACATTTCATTGATTCAATTAATTCTTCTTTGATTTCTATGTTGATTCTTCAGTGAATTTAAAATTACGACAGAAAAAATGTAAAATTCTTGAGTAGTCTACTTCTAGTTTTCTAGGCTCCAAAGAAAACTCAAATTAAATAGTTATTCTCCCACTCATTTTTGTAAAATGATATCTTAATCAAATTAAGCTTGATCGTTGATATATTGGTTTTTTTTAGTTTTTTTTTATAAGGGGGAGTATTTGAGCAAATGAGAAAAAAAAAACCCAGTGAGAAAAAAAAACAAAAAAAACATCCGCAACTTCGATTTCGATATTTCGATTTACGCCGCCGCAAATTTCCCGATTGTTCTTAGATCTTCGTTTGGTAGAGTAATCTGAGAAGCAAGCTTACATCGAGATCATTTTGAGGGCTTTAAACCCTAAAGCGGAGATAAGACGAAGAAGATCTTCACCGGCTTCTTCTATGATGAAACTGAATCACCAAATTTCTAGGGTTTCTCAACTGCCATCTGTTTCGGAACTCTTAACCAGCTCAATCGTCTTCTAATTCGTAACGTTTGGTGAAGCTTTTTCTCTCCGTAATCATGGCGTTGAAGCCGGTGAATAACATCTGGATTCGTCGTCAGCAATGTCCTTGTGGTGATTGGAAATGCTATGTTAGATTCGAAGGAGATGAATCAAACTGCCAAGTAACTAAAAGCGAAATGGAAACAACAACAACAACAACATCATCATCATCTTCACCATATGATACTGTGTTCATGCCTTACGTTGGTCAAATCTTTAGAACTGATGATGAAGCTTTTGAATATTACAGTACATTCGCTAGGAAGAGTGGTTTTTCGATTCGAAAAGCAAGGTCTACGGAGAGTCAGAATTTAGGTGTTTATAGGAGAGATTTCGTTTGTTATCGTTCTGGTTTTAATCAGCCTAGGAAGAAAGCTAATGTAGAGCGTCCTAGGGAGCGTAAGTCTGTGCGATGCGGTTGCGATGCTAAGTTGTATTTGACTAAAGAAGTTGTTGATGGAGTGATTCAATGGTATGTTTCACAGTTTAGCAATGTTCATAACCATGAGCTTTTGGAAGATGATCAAGTTAGGTTGCTTCCTGCGTATCGGAAGATTCAGCAAGCTGATCAGGATAGGATTCTTTTGTTGTCAAAAGCTGGATTTCCCGTGAATCGGATTGTGAAGTTGTTGGAGTTAGAAAAAGGTGTTCAAGCTGGGCAGTTACCTTTTATAGAGAAAGATGTTAGAAACTTTGTTAGGGCGTGTAAGAAGACTGTTCAAGAGAATGATGCTTTTCTTACTGAGAAACGAGAGAGTGATACGTTGGAGCTTCTGGAGTCGTGTAAAGCCTTGGCTGAGAGAGATATGGATTTTGCTTATGACTATACGTCTGATGCAAACCAGAAAGTTGAAAATCTTGCTTGGGCTTGTGGAGATTCTATTCAGGCGTATTCTATATTTGGCGATGTGGTTGTTTTTGATACCACTTATCGGTCAATCCCTTATGGCTTGCTTCTTGGAGTGTTTTTTGGCATAGACAACAATGGCAAGGCAATTCTTTTGGGATGTGTTTTGCTGCAAGATGAGAGCTGTCGTTCTTTCACATGGGCTTTACAGGTTTGTGCATTAAATTTGTTGTAATTGTCAACATGGGAGTATATATATGTATATATGTTGTCTTCATGCTCTCTCCTTTTTGTCTTATTTTGGACAGACTTTTGTTCGTTTCATGAGGGGACGACATCCTCAGACAATTTTGACAGATATAGATACAGGACTTAAAGAAGCTATTGCAAGGGAACTGCCAAACACCAACCATGTGGTATTTATGTGGCACATTGTCTCCAAACTAGCAAGCTGGTTTTCTCAGTCACTTGGGTCACACTATGATGAATTTAGAGGTGGCTTTGAAATGTTATGCCAGGCAGGGAACGTAGATGAATTTGAACAGCACTGGAATCTCCTTGTCACTCGGTTTGGTCTTGTTCCAGATAGGCATGCGGCTTTGCTTTATTCGTGCCGAGCTTCCTGGTCACCTTGTTTCATCAGAGAACATTTTGTAGCTCAAACTATGACCGCTGAGTTTAATCTATCTATAGATTCTTTCTTGAAAAGAATAGTCAGTGGACCGACATGCATGCAAGAATTACTTGAAGAGGTTTGTAAATCATATGAAATTTACAGTTGATTCAATTTCAATATTATTTCATTGCTGCCTTGATTCATTATTCTAGAGAGCATTGCAGGTCAGTGCTGCTGCAAGTCTAGCCAAGCAAATCCAGCCACGATTTCCTTATCCGAGCTTGAAAACATCTATGCCTATGGAAGATCATGCAAGGGGGGTTCTGACGCCTTTTGCCTTTAGCGTATTACAAAACGAAATGGTTTTGTCTGTGCAGTATGCGGTGTCTGAGATGGCCAATGGTCCATACATCGTACATCACTTCAAGAAAATGGAAAGGGAGTGCTGCGTGATCTGGAACCCGGAAAGTGAGGAGATCCAATGTTCATGTAAGGAATTTGAGCATTCAGGAATCTTGTGCAGGCATTCTCTTCGGTTGCTGACCGTGAAAAACTGCTTCCATATACCAGACCAGTACTTTCTGGTACGATGGAGACAGGAAAGTCCCCTTGTTACTGCAGAGAATCAAAACGGCCAAGGCATTGACGATGACTGTGCTCAAACGTTTCATTCGCTCACAGAAACTCTCCTAACAGAGTCTATGATCTCAAAGGATAGGCTTGATTACGTTAACCAAGAACTTTCTGCACTTGTTGATCGTGTGAGAAATGTGGTACCAGCTAATGCTTGTATCAGCCATGACTGCTAATCCAGCAAGTGTGATGTTTCGAGGATAACAGATATGTCTTTTCTATCTTTTCTTTTTTTCCGGCTTCCATGAGATGTCATCTTTACTGCAAAAGTTCGTTTAGAACTATCACTAAGACTTGTCTGAAAAACCTTCTCTCTCCACCTTTTGATTAACAGGCTAAGTTCGCAGCGTTTGGTCATTCCCAGTAACATAGACTGCACATATTCTGTTTGCAAGTAAAGACTTGTTGAGGTCAGGAAAATTGCAATGTCAATTTCTGCAGCCTGTATCACAATTATTTGTTGAGTAGTTATAAAGCTTGATTGGATGCATTTCATGTGTAACGTTAGTTAATTAGTTAGATATTGCCAATGATGCTAGAACACCTAGGAAGGAGTTTCTCTTCTAGCCAATCACAAATGTTGTGTTTATTAGACGTGTAAACTGTGTGTGTTTGCCTCAAAGAGTCTGCAAAAGTTGTCATTTTTGCGATACCCCTTTCGTTTCATTTCCTAGTAAACTTGGTCGACTGAGATTACCGTGTGTTTTAGCCTTGTATATCGTTATTTTTGGTATGAGATGCACCGCAGCTTAGGATTCTAGATTCTTTTGGATCCTTGTACACAAAGAGAACAATAGTAGCAAAACAGATAACAATCATACACAGAAACATCTAGGTACTGCTAGTTCGACATTTCGTCTATTGCAGTGTTACCGATTTGCGTTTAGAAGCTACAATGTCAACACCTACTCCTTATACAATTTCCTTAGCTGCACAAAACGTAAGCTAAACTCAAAACTATGATGAGAATCTTGATGCAAATTCAATACAACAATGAAAGAAACATATAAGTATTAGTTGACAGAAAGTTACTAACTATAATCAAAATGTATTCTAATCCCAATCTTCATCATTTATCTGCCAATCATCATCATCATCTCTCGGCGGCCTCACCACCAAAACAACCATCCCTAAACTCTCATTCACTCCTCTTTCCTTCAACAACGATCCTCTCTCCAACTTCATCCCACCTTCAGCCACAACAACAAGATAGTAGTATCCATCTTCAGCTTCCACTATCTTCTTCTCCCTATCAATCACTACCATTATCGCTTCTTCTTTCCCGTTCCACGGCAAAACTTTCCTATCATCTCTAAACGAAACCGCCACTCCTCCTTTCCTAACCGCTATAACCGGATTCCAACCTGGTAAAACAACCCATCTACTCCATTCTTTCTCAGCTTCCACTACACCAAACTCACCTCCACTTTCAAACTCCATTGGAGCTTCAAGAATCATCTTTTCACCTTCCTCTGCTTTACAAACCGGTAAAACAACTACCGAACTCGCTCCCGCCACTTCTCCAAACTTCAATCTCACAACCGGAACACGAATGATTTTGATCACTTCCTCTTTAACTCTCTCTTCATAGCTCTCTCCATGTAACTCCCTAACTACGGCCTTTTTCGCTTTCTCCGTAACCGCCACTTCAAGAGCTTGTTCAAGCAATGTAGTTCGTAACTCCGAAGGACTCCGATGTTCTCTACTTTTCCTATAAAGCATAAAAGATAAACAATCTCCAGGTAAATTGTAATCAAAATCTTTCCATCCAACATCACCACGACGATGAGGATAATCTTTAATAGCTCTAGCAAGATCTTGAGCTCCTTTAGTATCAAATCCATGATCAACAATGTATTCAGCAGCAGCTACACGTTGAATTGTACTGAGACGACGAATCTCGTAAAGAAGCTCAGCTCCTCCGGTGTCAAACGCAGCGATTAGCTCCGGTTTGGCACCGGATTGAACTATAGAGTCTCGGACTTGTGCTCCGACGATGAGACAATTCTGTTCGACGCCGGAGAGTCCTGTGAGTTCTTCGATTGTTGGCGGAGTGAAGCCTTCAGTGTAGAGAGATGATATGAGTGGAGCGTATTCGAACCAGAGACCCATACGATCAGCGAGGACTTCGATTTTTCCGGCGGCGTCGAGGGATCGGAATTTTGGAGGAATTGGTGATGGAGGTGGACGGAATGGTTGATAGAGCTGTTGTTTTGCCGGGGCTTGACGGCTAGAAGCGGGGATTAAGGCGGCGTTGATGGAGAAGGGTTTCGGGTTAACGGGTCGGGTATTTGATAATCCATGGGTTTTGGATTTGGTGAAGATTGAGGATTTGAGAGTTGTTGCCGTTAGAGAAAGCATGATCGGTGGTGAGTGGTGAGTGGTGAAGAGAGAGTAGAGAGACGACGATGGTGTTTAACTGTTAACTTATCATCTCCTCTAGATAAGACCGGGAAACTAAAAAACGATTTTTTTTAACCGGTTTGGTTATCACAGAAATTGATTGTAAACTGAAGATTTTGCTAAACCGGAGATGGTACAAATTAATTAGAAGTCGGTTTGATTCTTGAATCGATCACGGTGCCTGCGGGAAGAACATGTGCAGTGAGCTTCAGCGATGTGAAAGAGCCTAGAGCAGAGCCAAAGGTTGAATGAGTGCTTAGGGACAGTCCCCGGAATCATTACTTCGCCTTGTTTGTTAGTTAACTAAACCACATTTTTACTTGAAAAAATTGATGAATCTA
The DNA here is from genome assembly GCA_028015245.1 of Cardamine occulta. Classification (NCBI taxonomy): domain Eukaryota; kingdom Viridiplantae; phylum Streptophyta; class Magnoliopsida; order Brassicales; family Brassicaceae; genus Cardamine; species Cardamine occulta. The sequence goes on from CM051384.1 coordinate 11,107,538, forward strand.
AAAAAGAAAGAAAACAAAATAAGACTAAAGAGAAGAAGAAAAGTGTTATGAAGGCTGAACAGGATCATGAAGCTTTTAGGTTCGTTTTTGTTACATACAAATTCTTTTGTGTAACTTTTTGGTGCAAAAGAGGTATTAATCAATAAGATTTGGCAAGAAATACCTTCGTCTGTTTTTTTTTTTCATTAGCATGCGCATGCCCAGCTCTAGATACAAACGGGCCAAACTCTAGCTTGCAACCGTAAATATATTAAGTACTTTATATTTTCAGCAGTTTTTTTTTACAAAACTTTTTTAGCCGAGTTGGTTTCTCCCTTATATTGTATGCATTGAGAAGTTGGTATGATCATCTCCATACGTAGATACCTTCAATTAAAATATTAAAAAACAAAAAGTAAGAGGGAGAATGTGAGAGAGAGAGTCTCTTGGTGAAGAGAAAATAAAAAACCTTCTTGCCATTTGTCATGTTTTGTTTGGTTCATGTGTTTGTTTTAAAATTAAAATCAAAATATATAATGAAATTCTATAAAAAATATTAATATTTTAATGATAAAAAGATTTATATGAGATTCTAACCGATGTATATGCTCTAAATATCCATTTCTCCCTTATGTTTCTTCAATATATATATTTAGGTATTAATTATAGGCCCACAAAATATTTTAACTTGTAGTCCATCAATTCTCAGGGCTGGCCATGACCATGCGTAAACAAAAAGGTAAATCATAAAGACAAATTTTTTGTTCTTTCATCATTTTCATTATAGGGATGAAGTGAATTCTATTGAGGTTCTGAATTAGAGATATTGTTGACAACTGTATCTATGATGAACATTTGAATATCTATGAATCTTTCTTTTATGTGTCATTAATCAATGAACTTCTGCTTTATATAACTTATTTTAACCATCAGAGAAAGAGAAAGAGTGCTTCAGTAAGAATTTTTTTTTTTGTTTCTTTTGATATTGTTGCTTAGCATATACATATATTCCCTTTCTTTTGATATTGTCAATCGATTACCTTTGTTCAAGCGAAGATGAAATATATACTTGTAAATATATCCCCAGGTGCTGGTTCCACGGATTATTTGAAATGTGTAATATCACTAAGATGAAAATTCAATTTCATTTTCATTTATGGATGAGTTTGGTTTATGTGATCTGATTTTGAATCAAATATTAAACTTAAATGAGGAAGAATGTTGGATATTTAAGATTAATCGGCGGTTATTTATTAACTGTAACAACTGTTGAAGTGGCAATTTATAATCAACATTTCTCGGATCTGTATCCTTTCGGGCTAACAGGATATCCAGTGTTTGCTATTCTTATAAGTTTGGGTATTTGATCAATCCATAAAATAGTATTTAATTTTTTCATAAAAATAAACTTTTATATATATAGAATTTAAAATTAAATAAGAATAAATTGTAATAATCTTTTTAAAAATTGTACTTAAGTTTTTACTTCTTAGTTTTCCAAATTTAAGAATTCTAATATTTGTAATTTTATATGTTTTAATGGATATAAAAATTCAACATTTTCTATCTGGTAAATTTACGGTTATCCAAAATGTTTGACCATATTAAAATGGATAACGGATCAAAGGGAATATTACATATAGTATTCTTTTTTGATAAAAGTTAATTCATTTTTTTCATTTATGAGGTGCATAAAGTAAACATACATACCCGATCAAATTGAGCACAGCCAGGGACTGGTTTGATTGAACCAGGTTACAAAAAACCATCAAACCATAGGATGAACCACACCGATTAAAACCGGGATAAGAAAATCAGAGCTCGGAACTGCTTCCTCTTCGAACTCGACGATCTCCGGGCAAGTTTAAGCCATGTCGCCAACGATGAACCAAGACCGAAGCCAAACCTGCACGCCGGAGGAACCATCTTTTGCTTGTGGACCAGAACCAATGTTTTTATACTCAACTCCGATATCAAAACGGACTACTTTCCGGATCATCGGGTTACTGGGTCAACCACGGATCGATCTGGATATATGTATATTAGTTTCATATGTATAATTTAAGCCAATTATTAGTTTTATATGTATATATATGTATATTAATAGTTTTAAAAAATTATTATATATTAGTTTTATATGTATAGTTGTATAATAGTAAAAAAAAATATTAATAAAAATAAACTAATAAAATATTACGATATGAAGATCATTTTTAACGTCAAATAGTAGTTTTAGTAATATAAGAAAATATTTGCATAATCGTTACATAGATTATCCTTTTTACAAAGTGGAGGAAAATAAAAAATCTGAGAATTATAGTGTTGTCTATAAGATATCTTAGCCAACATAAAAAAATATTATAATGAATTATTATAATACAAAAACATTTGAGATATTATTTCATTATTTTGATTATAAGAAAAAACTGCAAAAATATAGAGAACTTTTTATTATTGTACAATATAAAGTGATTATAATAATTATAAATAAATATAAAAATAAATAATATAGAAATAGTTTGTTGTGCTTGAGTGATAAATAAGAGGAGTAGTCCTATGTACGCGCTTTAAAAATTTTAAAATTATAAAAAATAATTGTAAAATAATATTTTATTATCGAAATCAAATAATTTATTTGAATCAAAAAGGTTGTAAAATAAAAAATTTTAAATATTTTGAAAATTTTTCTTAACCTACAAACCGGTTGATCGGTTGAACCGGCCGGATGGCGGATTAATGGCAGTTTTTTCTAGGTTTCTCCGATTTTATTATTGGCGAATTTTAATACTAAACTCAAACCGGAGTAGTGTCCGGGTCCTGAGTTAACCAGTCGGACTGGCCGGGTCAGATCGGGCGTGAAAACACTGACCAGAACCAATCTATTGCACCGCCACCACTGAAGCTCTCAGAGTAGACAGAACAAGCACAAAGCCTTTCCGATTGAACCTCGATAGTTGTTTTTCGATTAATCGGTTGTGCCTCCAACAATTCATTGGAGGTTGCCGGATCTCCTCAATCTGGCCAAAAGCGGATATAAACCTCCGGGGAAGCTTAACTGACAAACTCAAAAGACGAGTCATTGTGAAATGCCTCCGACTACACACAAAGTGCCGCTCGATTTCCATTGTACATGAAACAAGAGCTTCAAACCCAATTCACCATCTTCAAGCGACTCCAACTGAGGGCTGACAACCCACTAACCACCGTGAAGCCCCAGCTCCATCTGCCTCGAGCCAGAGAAGAAAACCGGCAACACTCCCTAGTTGCCTCAAATCATTCTAACCACCAATGAAGTGTGAAATCGTGGACCTTCTCCAACACTGGTAAAAGCCACTCAATACCAGATAAATTAGATCTGACTGGAGAAACTGTTTATCCGTAAATATTACATATATTCTACCTAAACCTATATAGTTTTTTTTTTGATAAAGGATTTTCAAACCTAAACCTATATAGTTAGAGAATTAAGCGCTGGATTACTAACATTTTTTTTTCTTTTATGTTATCATCAGTGTTTTCAGATCCGGACCGGCCCGGCCGGTCGGACCGGTTGACTCGGGACGCGGATGCTCTTTCGGTTTGGGTTTCATGCTAAAAACCGATAATTTAAAAACCAGAAAAATCCAGAAAAAAACCGCTATTAACCCGCCATCCAGCCGGTTCGACCGGTTCACCGGGTTACGGATCAAGAGAAATTTTCAAAATATTTAAATTTTTGATTTTAGAACAATTTTGATACAAATAAAATGTTTGATTTTGAGAATAAAATAATGTTTTACAGTTATTTTTATAACTTTTAAAAAAAAAATTTAAATGCGTACATAGACTATCTTTTATATTTTTTCTGACTCAAACACAACATACTAATTATTTTTATTTCTATCTTTTTTTTGTATTTATTTATAATCTTTATGACTACTTCATATATATTGTATAATAATAAAATGTTCTCTATATTTTGTAGTTTTTGTCTTATGATCAACATAATGAAATATTATATTTAAAATTCTCTTGTATTATAATATATAATTCATTATAATATTTGTTTATTTCTTAACAATTGATTATATTATATAATAAATAATTTATTTTCATGTGGTGATGTTTTATTAGTTTATTTTCTTATTGATAATTTTTTACTATATATTTATACAACTATACATATATATAACATATATATTAGTTTATTGTTTAAATTTGGATTAACGCGATTGATCCAAAGAACGATGATCCGAAGAGTAGTCCGGTTCAGTATCCGGGTCGGATATAAAAACATATAGATGATTGAATGAACCTTTAATAATATTGTGCTACCAAAACCTTTAATAAAAAATAAAAATATTGTGCTACTGCTACCTTGAACATTTATTAATTTGTCGCGCAGATAGGTCGTGTTTGCTACGCCTGCGTGTAAATACTTATTATCGCGTCTGTCACATGTTGCTTGAATGCTTGTTACTTCGATCTATATACCTTAAAAAAATTCTTTAATGTCTGAAGAGTAAATGTATTTCTATATGCATGTAAACGAATGCATGTATAGAATATGGGGGTACGCATACGTACACGTATGCATGTATTATGTACAGAATATGGAATTTGTACGGTATACCAATACTTTTGTTTTGCCTGGGGAAATGTGGCTAACCTTTTGATAAAAACAAAAAAAAAGAAAGAAAAGATGTAAGCTACATTATATGATATAATAAAATCAAAGAATAAACAAGTGAATGCACCCTGAGAGAGACACAAGAAGGGCGGAAGGGAATCATAACGACATGTGAAGAAGAGTCTATACTGTTTGCCAAATATGGAACGATGGTATTTTGCTACAAAAGGGAATTACAATTTCGAAACTTTTAGGTGAAATAATTTAAGATAAATTAGTCTTGGTTTAACCAATAAAATGGTCTTAAAAGCTTAACCCTATAGATCCATTGTAGTATAATAGGGTTTTAGTTTCCAAATGCTGGAACTCTGTTCCCCGTATAATATTCTATCTCTATTATCATCATCATATATATATATATATCCTATTATCCATATCCATATCCATATCCATATACATAAATGTGAGTGTAGGGATTTAGGGGAAGATTAGTGATATAAAGTGGTAAAATCTATTAAAAGATGGTGGGATAGTTAGAAGCAGAAAATCACATATATGAATAGAAATATCTTTTAGCCAAAAAAAATCACATAAGTATATGAATAGAAATCGAAATTATCGGAGTTTTATACAAATCAATAAATGTGAAGTTGGTGTCAAATCATAAAGACTGTTGCTTCTTGCTTTCCACTGACAGAGATGGATTCCAAACGCGTGGTTTCTCACGCGCATTCCGTGGCTCTACCTCTCATGTAAAGACGCCCATGTGTTTATTTTACTTGATTGATATTGTGTTCTTATTTATTGACAATTTCTCTTTGATCTTCTGTCTCTAATCTTATAGTTGCAAAACCTGTCTTGAATAATATAATTCTGAATTCTGTGAATACATATATCTATATATATTGCATAAGTCATATTTTCTTTTTGGTAAATCACAAATTAATTATTTAGATAAATAATATTTTTTAAAAATTTGCTATAAGAAACCATCAATCGACATCAACTTTTTAATTTTCTCTCTCTTTGGGCAAAAGAATAAAACTTATTCTCAGATCCGGCGGTTTGAATTATCGGTTGAATCCGGCGGTTGGTATGCCTTCGATGCCACCTCCGGATTCTTTTTTGTCTTTATAACTTTCCTCTCCTTTGCGGCATAGTGTGTAGTCAACGAAGGTTTCGATTCAAGTCTTTGAGGCTAGGTTTTCAGATTGAAGTTTGGGGGTTTTCAAATCTGACTACGGCAGCTCATTTCTCACTGCCTATGGAGGCGTTGGTGAGTAGTTGAAGTTCCTTGGTGTCTCCGGTGGAGGTATTGAAGTGGTTCACGTCATGGATGTTGGTTTGGTTTCTAGGTGACTTTAGATTCGTGGGAGCTGCTTGGTTTCCAAATCTAGAGTCGTCGGCTCGGTTCTAGCGGATTTGCAGTGTGGTTTTTTTGATGGTGTCATTTTCTCGGTTTGTTTTGTCTCAATTGATATCGGTTATATGCTCTCTATTTGGATTTGATGTCTCCATTTGGTGTGCTAGTTGTAGGTTTATGTTTGTGTGTTATGAGGCTTGATTCGTTGGATTTAGCTAGCTCAGAGTTTAAGTGATTTGCGTTTTTTTGCGCTAGTCCGCTAATCTCTGTCCTTGGGCGGGGATTTGGATCTTTACTGTTCCTCTCTATTGGGTCATGTGTCATTGGTGCATTTTTAGATAGGTTATTTTTTGTTGTTCGCCAATTGGATGCTAATTCATTGCAAAGTCATCTACTAGCCTTTCTTTGAGTTTCTTTCGATCTTGAAGTTTGGTTCTAGGCATCGTAGTGGGTTCGTCCTTCAATTCTTCTCTTGCGAGGAGGTTACCAACTTTTTGTCTGTAGGTGGCTGAAATTGGGTCGACGAGTGTGCGCGTGCAAGAAATAATGTTCTACTATTTTGCTGGTTTTCTTGTCATATGAAATAATATATTGGTTGAGTTACCGTTAAAACAAAATACTAACATCGGAAAAACCTAGAAAGCAAAACACCATAGCCTAAAGAATAGACTAAACTAGCTCGATACCTCAAGAGCCAAAAGTCGTAAAAAGAACATACACAGACTAAGAAGAAAAGATTAAGGCACACGCTAAAATGAGAAAAACTAAATCACAACCCTCGCCGACCTCAAAATCCGGTCTAAACTCAAGAATTTATACCTTTTTCTTTTGGGCAAATACACAAACAACCTAAACCAAGTAAAACTACATTAGAATCATGCGAAAGGAGCGGAGAGCTCGACAAAGGCAACAAAGAAACCAACAAAGGAAGCAAAGAAATGCACCATAACAACTCGTCCAAGCTATGCACCATGAACGAAGGAGAATGACAAACCCTTCGGTTCGAAAAGCTAGAGACCACATTCACCGACTCCAATACTGATTACGAAGCCAAATGTAGCCATAACCTAGCCAGATTTAACTCCGAGAACCTCACTCCCATCCCATCATCTTCAATTTTACTCATGGCTCAACTGGGACAACTAACTAAAGACAAACAAGAGAGAAAAATAAAGATCTAAAACCCTCACATAGCTTCCGCGTGAAGCCATGTTACCAGGAAAAACGTCAAGTTTTTCTTCAGAGGCGGATAGAACGAACAACTTTAACTAGAGTGCTATTTACTATTTTGATGGTTTCTAATAGCAAATTTTAAAAATATCATTTATCTAAATAATTATTTTCTGATTTACCAAAATTGATTTATTTATTTATTTTTATCACCGATCTTTATAGAATATTCTTACGTAAAAGTAACCTTGTTAGATCTGGTCCAAATAGTTTGATGCTAATAATACAATCGGAGTAATAGCCAAAGTGAACACGAATTCTAATGCGTCTGCTCAATTGGCAGCCTTTACCATTGAGATGAAGTCGTACACATATAAACCTTTACTCGACTTGTAACAAACAAAATCGTGTCCGAGAACAAATTTAATTACTGGGGCATGTACACTAACACATCAAGATATATATATATATACTAAATAGTAAACACAAGTTGATTCTACAAAATTTTATTGTCAACAAGGAGGTTTTAAATCCACCGTCGATCACAAGAAACGACTGTTTAATAACCCATGATTTCCGGAAAAAAAAAAAAAGCATATAATATACGTTAATCAGGTCGTTTTCAAAGTAAAAAATAAAGTGAAGGAAAAAAACAAGAATAATGCGAAAAACAAAGTAAATAGATGCAACGCATAAAGTAACAAAAAAATAATAATAATACAAATATATATAAAATAAATAAAAATAAAAATGTCTCTGCAAATTGCGGACAAAGAACACAGACTCTTCCTCCTCATGTCATGTCAATGTTCAACTTCAAGTTCCCCACTTGACCCATTGGTCACTCTCTTTCTCTTTCTTGAGCTATGAAATTACCCTTTTCTACGCTGTGTAACACTCAGTCTCCTTCTCATCTCTATCTCTCTCCTCCTCTCTCTGTTGTACTCATATGCTCAGTCCTTAAATGACCTCTCTAATGCTCTTGAGTCTTGAAGCTATATACTACACTACACTCTTTTGACTCTTTTGGAATGTGTGATTTTGTGTATTGTCTCTCCTATCATCTCCCAAAGTAGAAAATAATAAAAAGGAAAATAAAGAATCACTACTTTTGATCTCTTCCACTTATATATCCTCTTTCTCTTCTATAAGCAGCAACAAAACTTCACTTCTCTCTCATTTTTTCAGTTTATTCTCTTTTTGCCTCACCATTTCTGATAACAAATTTTTGTTGGATTTGATCTGAAAAAGATGGATCTATCCCTTTTTAGTATCATCAATTTCACCAAGACAATTAGCTAAGTCCTTCTCTCACTCTCTATCTCTATTAATTTGGTTAGTTAATGATCTTAGCTCAACGATCTACATAAAGAACCCTAATCTTTCTTTGATCCATATATAAGCAAAACCCTAAATCAAGATTCCATCTTCTTCTTCTTTCTAATCTCCAAGAACAAGATTAGCTATGGACTTGATCTCTCACCAATCAAACAAGAACCCCAATACCTCGACACAATTATCACCTCCTTCCTCAAGCCGGTATGAGAACCAGAAACGCCGTGACTGGAACACCTTCTGCCAATACCTCCGGAACCACCGTCCTCCGCTCTCTCTCCCGTCGTGCAGCGGCGCACACGTGCTAGAGTTCCTCCGCTACCTTGACCAGTTTGGTAAAACAAAAGTTCATCACCAAACCTGCGCCTTCTTCGGCCTCCCTAACCCTCCCGCTCCTTGTCCTTGCCCTCTCCGGCAAGCCTGGGGCTCACTCGACGCCCTCATCGGCCGTCTCCGAGCCGCCTATGAGGAGAACGGTGGCCCTCCCGAGGCTAACCCTTTTGGCTCACGCGCGGTTAGGTTATACCTCCGTGAAGTCAGAGACTTCCAGGCCAAAGCTCGAGGCGTTAGCTATGAGAAGAAGAGGAAGAGAGTCAACAAGCAGAAATCTCTAACTCTATCGCAAACGCAGCCGCCTCTGACGCTGCAACAGCAACAGCAGCAGCCACAACAAGGTCAGTCTTTGATGGCTAATTACTCGGGTGCATCTGTATGATCATGATATATAGAGTTGCTCCCTTTTTATGTATTGTCTCGTATTTACTTCTTTATGTGTGTAATGTAATGACTTCTTTGCATTATCCACTTATGCTTTTGTTTCTGTACTAGTTGTTTCCAAATAAGATATATTATTGATAATTCACACTATGTGTTTAAGACATTTTGTTCCTTTTGAAGATTATTCCTTTTTTTTGTTTTTTTATTATATAGTTAGGGTTCTTGTGAATTATGAATTTTTTTTTTATGAATAATTGAATATCGGTGGAGGCACCTTTATCTATAACTTTGTTAGATTTTAGATCGTGTATTATGCATTTCTTTCCATGCGATGATGGTTGAGGTTTTAGGAAACATTTGTATGTGTTCATATGATTTAGATATGAATCAATGTTAAGGAACAGATGTGTAGATGCTAGTTTATTGTGTCTTGTATGATTACTTTATGGTAAGTCATTGTGATATATACTAACTATAAACACGCCAACATAATTTTTTTTTGTTAAACGATAAATATAATTAAGAACATAATTCTGATATATGTTGACAATAAAAACTGTTAATGAAACGTTTGTATATATATGCTCCTTAATTAGTTTAAGAAAATTTTAATTGAGAATAGAATTAGATTGGTCGTTGTTAGGTATTATAGTCCCAAAATTTGATGAGCGAAGCCATCTGAATTCCTATCTCTCATTAAATGCTTACTATTGTTTTGCTTATCATGAACATGAATGAGGTCACTGTTTTGACTTTCCAGGTCGCTTTAGCATATGAGCCGCCTTATAAATTATTGATTCTATTTTTCTCAATGGACTATTGATTCATGTGTAAGAATTTTCTTACAACGATTTTAGCACTCCCTCTGTTTCACAATACATGATGTTAATTAAAAAACATTACATATATTATTTTTTACATAAATTAAAAAAATAATCATTACTTTTTTTAATATATATTATTTTTTTTACCAAGAATTATTTTAATAATTATAAATTAATAATAATATAATTATTTTCAATCATTACATTTTGATATTTACAATTTATCAATAAAAATAAAGTAAAAAAATTAGAACATCAAACTTTCTGAAACAAAATAAAGTACATAAAACATCATCTATTCTAAAACGGAGAGAGTATATAGCAAGTAATTAGGAGATAAACCTGACTTGCTATATATTAAGATAAGTTCGGTATCAGAAACTTTCGTCTAAACCCAGAATCGTGAGTCCAGGACTACAAACTTAACTTTCATTTGAATCTTCGAGAATACAGAGAATAATATACCGTTACCTATTCTAATAGGCATGAGTCGTGGCCAAATATACATTTAATGAAAACTCATTTTTTAGCATCAGTTTTTCAAAGTAGTAGTATCGAAAATATTACCAAAACATGTATAGTGTTTGAATTTATCTTAAACTTTCTTTTTCCAAATATGCAACTGTCTAATATGTTCAAAAGTGGTAGATTTATAAATGTATAAAGAGAGTGATAAATTAACATAGCTGATAGCACTATACAACTGGTATCTAGTAAACGTTGTCTTTGAAACAAACTATTCAAAATATACAATTATATATTCTTGTTTTGTGACAGCCAAAATATTGTAATCATAAATAAATATATATATATATATCTTATATTTATAAAATATTAAATTGTAATATGAACTGATGAACAGGTCATATATTGTAAAATTATTGGATAACAAATTCTGGTTTCATCACCAAACTTTGGTTAAATGAATTGTTAAGTGACATTTTCTGTAGCCAAACAAAAATTGACATTCTTATATGCATCTCTGTTTTGTGTTAAAGTTCTTATATACATCTCTCTCTTAAGTATACTGTAAATTGTTTCGAGTACACAAGTGACGAGGCTTTCAGATTGCGTAACCTAATAGGCTTGCCAAATGTAGATGTATATGACCAACAATCAAATCCATAATTTCAAAAAAAAAAGTCTGATTAGAGAATGTGGTATACTTAATAAAACTAAACCTAAAATGGATCCATAACTAGAAGCAAAACACAAAAACAAGAAAACCGGCGTAGGAATGATATATTCGATTATGACATATTTTAAAGAATCAGAAATTTAACCTTACCATACAAAAAAAAATACGGATAATAACTATTAATAATAAATTATCCTTCGAATTCACGTATCAGAGAAGATCAAAAACCTCTTCGGTAGACACAAATAGGAATTCCCAAATAGCAGACAGGTTGGTACGATGTTCTAATACTACACAAAATGAACGGTTTAGATTATAGAGACTATTAGATAAGAGCACCCGATGCTTGCCACGTTTTCACCGGCTTTACTACAACTGTGGTCCCGGATTCGCACGTGGAATCGAGTAAATTCTGTCCGGCGCGGCCTACAACAAGATCGAATGGACCCATTTTGATTTATTTATGAATTTTATTTCCCTATTACAAAATAAAATAAAATAAAATAATTGTACTCTACTTTTGGGTTTTGTCACCACTCACGAGTCACGACCACCTCTCCTTTTCCCAGATTTGGGAAGAGGCCTCGTTCTTGTCTTTTGGACCTATTCCGGAATCAATCTAGACTCCATTAGTTTCATGCCCTTAATTATTTACAAAATCCATATCATATATGTATGTAGATAAATACAACATCATACTACTTCACCAAAAAAGGGAGATGCAAAAATGTATCTACAATTATGAGATTATAAAGTTTTTCCATGATTTTGTTTTGACATTGACATATAAACATTGAAGTTGAGTCAATCCTCATTTTGTTTGGATTATTTTTAGTTTTACATTACAAACATTATTTAAATTTTATAATGGTGGCTTTCTTTCGTTTTTTTATAAAGATGCAAAACATAGCAGACGGAATAAGTAAAACGAGTGAATGATAAGTTGAATATTGACTATTAAAGAGACTTATCAATCAAGATGCTTACGGATGTGTCATGAAATCCTCAGTTTGAATTGGATATGGAGTTTAGAACGATCAGACTGATATTGCATAACTTATGGTGCAACATCTTAACATTCCAGATTTAATTTGGATTATTACATTTTGGAGTGGAGTGGAGTGAACAGTTCAGACTTGTTGAAAAATGGCAGAGAATCCAGACACTTAGCCTGTTTTTGATATCCTTGTTGCAATGTTTGGTCGGCCGAGTATGTTTAGGGAATTCATTATTATTTTTGTAGATTGTTCTACAGATAAGCTTTCTATTGAATTCTAAGTTTTAATGTTTTGCCTATGTAAAAAAAAAAAAAAAATGAGCCGCAAATGCCGAGCGTTTACGTAGAAGTCACTTTTATGGACATCCCTTTATTTTGTACACTAACAATTTTTAATCCGTTTTTATGAAATTCCTTAGTATTGATTGATTATTAAAAAAAAAATTTATTTTCTAGGTACTCTGGAATTTTAAAAGAACAGTTTTACTGTACCTATCTTTTAAACCCAATTCAATTAAGAATTGAAATAGAGACAAAATATATTGGGATATCATGCCCATTGCTGATCCAATCTAATATTATATAAAAATTAAAGTTATAGTGTTTTTAATGGGTGCATATAGGATTTAAAAATATGTTCTTATTGATTTATATCATTGTCTATATTAAATTAGAAAAACTTCTTAATTTTAAGTAGTATTGCTAATAGACATTATTTTAAAAAACCTATTCTGATGGGTCAACATCATCATATAAATTAAATTAGAAAAATTCTTAATTTTAAGTGTGTTGTTTATAAAAAATATTTTAGAATATAAGGAAATTATGGCATGGATTTTAAATGACCAATAGTATTGATCCACATCATCATATGCTTTGATTAGAAAAATTCATTAATTTTAAGGTAGTGTTGTTAATTGAAAATAGTATAGAAAATAAGAAAATTATTTCATAGATTACAAACGACCAATAGAATCGTTCCATGTCATCATCTTAATAGTTTTAATTTTTTTCTTAATTATAAAGTGGTGGTGTTAATAGAAAGGAGTATTTGTTGAATATTAAAAAATTAATGATTCTAATGTGAGTCCAATAAAAAAACTACAATAGAATTTGACTGATTTTAGAAAATATTAACAATAATAAGAAAAAATTCCCTAAAACGCAAATATTAAACATGTTCTGCTACTGCAACCAGCGACTATCGACCAAAAACTTCGACCAGCGACCTGTGACTGCGATATTGTTAATTACAAATAGTATAGAAAATAAGAAAATTATTTCATAGATTACAAAAAACCAATAGTATCGTTCCATGTCATCATCTGAATAGTTTTGAAATTTTTTCTTAATTATAATGTAGTGTTGTTAATAGAAAACAATATTGTTATATATTGAAAAATTAATGATTCTAACGTGAGTCCAATAAAAAAACTACAGTTGAATTTGACCGATTTTAGAAAATATTAACAATAATAAGAAAATATTCCCTAAAACGCAAGTATTAAACATGTTCTGCTACTGCAACCAGCAACTATCAACCAGAAACTGTGACAGTAACCGCGACAAGTGACAATTCGTTTGGCATTCGCAATGATCAACAACCAATCGCATCGACTGGTTGTAGTGATATTTTTCAGCAACCTTCAGCGATCAATCGCGGGATTGCAAAACGAATAATAGTAGCAACTAGCGACCAAAATATTAATTTAATATTAGATTATAACATTTGATTAATTCTAAGATTTTTTTTTGCCGGCATTAATTCTAAGTTAGTGGTTTCAATTATAAATAATCATCTTTGTGGGCTTTGAATGTTCAGAAAAAGGATTATAAGAGCTCATAAAGAGCTTCAAAGGAAAACAAAGATAATATGATGTAAAAAGAAAAATTATATCGGGAAGCAAGAAAAATATGAAAATACTTACTAGAAACAATACCTTCCAAAACAATTATATGTAAATAATTTAAATATAAACTATCTTAGTTGGAATACATAAAAATAAGGAAAGTGTCCTTATTGAAATACATAAAAATAATCAAGTATAGATTTTAAAACAATTATATAGTTCCTTATTAACAACAAAAATGAAATTACCACGATATTTATTAGTTTAATTCTATATGAATAGTCTCAACTATAGACAATCATTTTAAATTTAGAATGTAAGATATATTTTTAAAAAGATAAAATAATTAACCACAAAAATGAAATTCAGTTAATGATTAATTAGAAAATTTTATTAATTCTAAATTAATAGTGTATAAATATGATAAATTTAGAATGAAAGGTAGATTAAAAATAACTTTTATGACTAATAATAAAAATTAAACCTATTTGACGCTAAGACTGTCCACTAATAATAATTATAGTTCACTATATAAGATTAATAAAATTTTAAATTTTGTGAGTCGTCAGTTTATACCTAGAAAACCCATAAATTTTATAGCTTACTCCCTCTCTTTTTTTGGTCAGTTTTTTCATGTTTATCTTCAATTTTTTACTTGTATTTAATTATATTATCGATAATATTTTTTGGCAAATTATAGTTCATAATTCATTATAAGGATCACACAATGGATAATCTTAAATGATAGATATTGTAATGAAAATAGATAATGAAGACAAATACAATGAGTGCTTGCAATAAGACAGAAGAATGATAGATTTCGAGAAAAATTATGAAGACATAAATTCATATACAGATTAAAAAGAATGTGAAAAAAATATGAGTTGTTAGAAAAAAAAAGTATAAGGATAGAAATAGTTAAAAGTGGATAAAAATCATGGTTGTGGTTAGATTGGGGAGAATAAGAGAAGAGGTAAAAGATATGATTAAAACTCATACACTTTCTAGCAATTGAGAGGTAATATTGAAAAATTTAGAGAAAAGAAAAAAAACTTATATAGAATTTATGAGTTTAGATAATCAGATATTTTTTTCAATATAATGTTCTTTGAAAGAGTTACACTAACTAAGTTGAAG
The DNA here is from genome assembly GCA_028015245.1 of Cardamine occulta. Lineage (NCBI taxonomy): Eukaryota > Viridiplantae > Streptophyta > Magnoliopsida > Brassicales > Brassicaceae > Cardamine > Cardamine occulta. The sequence goes on from CM051384.1 coordinate 11,122,657, forward strand.
TGAGAATAAAAAAAAATGGTGAATTTGGGCATACCAAAATGAGAAAGTTGTAGAAGTAAGTTCCGAACCAATATTTGATGTATAACAATAATCCATTTCATGATATTCAATCAAAATGCCATAGATGAAAATATATGTTTATCTACAAAATCTAAAGCTAAAGAAGAGTTATTAAACAAAACAATTTCTCCTCTGATAAATATTGTATTTTGAAAGAAAGAAAAAAAAACCTAAAAGCTATATTAGAGTTTTTTATTGTGTATTTAAATTGAACCTAAAACCTTATGATAGCTTCAAAATCCAAAGAATTTAAACTATTTTCAATTAGTAGATATATAAAATTTTATATTTCGACATTTTCAATAAATATTACATGTTACACAAAATTTAATCAAAAAGTTTTACATATATGTGGGTTAAAAACCTAGTGAGAAAAAGATTTTGAAATTCTTAAAGTGTAGATTTATTGGAGCTTATATTTTAGTGGAATTGGTTGGTTTTTTGCTCAGAAATGTATAATATATATATATATATATATATATTTTTTTTTTAATATGTTAAATATTTTTGTTAGCTATAACAAAACTTGATGGCAGCCAAAATATTGTAAAAGGTTTTTGATGAATAAAATGCAAAAAATATATTCCAAGTATAATAGAGTTAGAATTACTAAACAACAAAAAATAAACATTTTTGAAATTATTATATTTTGAATGAAAATTATAAAATCATCAAACTAATAATTCAAAAATTAACAGAATCTAGAAACCAATAACATAGTAAAACATAAAACTTTGTTACAATACCAAGAAGCCTTTGAAAAGATGATTTCATAAGGAAATAAGTTCCGGTTCACAAGAAATAATAGATTAAAGGAAAAGGAAACTGAACCTAACCTCTTTAAGTCTTAACTAAAAATCTTCAATCCTTCATTGTCCTTTATTGTTATGAGTGGCAAACCTTGAAGCAAAGAACCTAAAATAGAGCAGATTCGCGACTTGAATGCCAGCAATTATGAAAAAATAGTTCTCAAGTCTGTTCTTGTTCAAGTCTTTACTTCCTAACCAAGAATTCCCTTCCTTGCGTGTCACGGCATCGATTATATTTATAAGAAGCGTGCATATGTAACTCGCAATCGACGAGCTCAAGAAGAAGAAAGCTCCCGCAACAGCTCTCATATGCTCAGGCATCTTAACCGTTAGAAACTCCATCAAAGCCACCGCGGAAAATGCTTCGGTTAAACCCGCAAGCACGAACTGAGGAAGAAGCATTACAATCGAAACTGGCGACACAAACGAACCATTCCTTAGAGTGAAAGCTCTTCGCCTCTTCTCCAAGAAACCCGCAACAATCATACAGATGATTCCCATCACAATACCTATTATAACGAATGTGAGAAAACTAATATATAAAACGCAAAGAGACACACACATATACTTAAACGCAAATCAACAATACCTATTTGGATTCTTTGTTTCATCGTTAACCGTTTTTTCCGACCCGTGATTTGTTTAACGATTGGTATGATGACACACTCGTAAAGTGAGATCCAGATTGCGAGAGTGATCATGGAGACAAGATTCATCCATCCTGGTGGGACTTGAAAATGATGTGGTCCGAATGTTTTATCCATCTGAATCGCTTGAAGGATCCCGTAAATGTTTTGTTGGTCGGTAAGCATGAAACATGCGATTCCCGTGACCCAAACCGGTAAAATCGCGGTCACGCATTTGAGGTTTTTAACTTGTTGGATACTGCATAATCTCCATTTGTACTTTGCCTCACCTTCTTCGGTTAACTCGTTTGGATTAGTTATCACCGATGCTTTGTCGAAAAACTTTAATCTGTCACACCGAAACATCAAAAAGAACATATATATAAACAGCCAATTTTATGCATGACATTGTGAGAAAAAAAAATTCATATATATTTGTAACAATTCAGTTTCTTATAATATAATTTTGTAAATTGTATTCACCAACATCGATTATTAAATATTGTTTAAACTGTAAACGCAAATATATCCATAGACAAATTTCCTTATTCTGCTTGCGTTTACAGTTGTTGATACTAAAAATTGTTTTTTCATATGGAAACTAAAACTCATATCATAACATGAAAATTTAAGTTAACATTTATTTTGTCTAAAAAATACTAACAATAGTGGATTGATTTAGAAAGAAAGAAAACATTTTATAAACATGCAAATTAATAAATCTTAATTTTGTTTTGTTTATATTTATAACATGCAAAAGCAAAAGCAAATAAATAATATAATGTAACTCACAAACCTTTGTTTCTGTTGGACCAAAGTGGTGGATGATCCATCATCAGAAGGGCCAACGTAGAACGTTACAGCTTCTTCAGATCTAACCTTACGTTTCTTACAAGCTGCAACCACAACCTTAACCATGTCTGAGAATACACTGCCTTCAGGCTTTGCACATATGTAAGTATGCTGACCGATGATGAAAGTGGTGACAGAAAGTGCAAAACAAGCCGTGGGGATCACGAAACCAATAACCCAACTGATGTTAGTCTGTATATAGACAACACCTGTAAGTGCAATGACTAGAGCCACAGTGAAGGAGAAGTACCACCAGTTAAAGAATGTTTCAAGATGAGCTTTGCCTTTTTTAGTGCTTGTATCAAATTGATCTGCTCCAAATGCGATGTTGCATGGTCTAATTCCTCCTGCTCCAATGGCTAGTAAACCTAGACCGGAGAAGAGAACCGCTAGCTGCCATTTCATGGGCTGATTTGAACAATTCGTTGGATCGTTGCAAGCCTCTGGTCTTAATCGTGGAAGAGCTGCGGTTAGAGCCATTATTCCCATTCCCTATCAAGTAAAAACAGAAAGAAACTCAATTAATCACTCATTGTTCTAACCGGGATAAAACCTAGACAAATCCCTAAAAGCTATAAAAAAAACCGGATTTTCTTGTTATTCAAGGCATCTAAAGTGGTAATTAAAGAGTGAACCACATCGATTTTTGTAGACAGTGGAACTCGATGTATGGTTTTGACCCACAAGGTGAATAATCTACTTACTCCAACGGACCATTGGGCCAGACACTCTTGGTTTCTGCCTCTACGATGTTGAAAATGAAGAGAGAGTAAGGGAATATTACGATGAAAGAGGCGATGGAACAAAGGAGAAGAGTCCAAAATCTTCCGAGGTAAGTATCAGAGACAAAAGCACCAGCGAGACTAAGAACGTTGCAAGAACCAAACCAGATGTTGACGACGTTCACCAAGAAAACACCACCAAGATTGTAATTTGTAGTGAGATACACCGATAGATTCCCTATCAAGCTCATCGACGCTAGCTTCTCGAACGACTCGTTTGCTTCACCAATCCAAATGAGTTTTTACTTAGATCCAAAAGATTAAAAATCCCAAAGAAAAAATAAGAAAGTACTAACCAATAATATACTTGATAGCTCTCCACCCTCCTTTCTGCTTCTTAAGATGAACAGATGGTGATGGAGATGTAGAAGATTCGATATCCATTTTATTTTGGTTTTAGAGGAAATGAAAAATGATTTTATAGTGAATGATGATCATAGATTTGTTGCAGAGATTTCAGAGAAGAAAATTTATATCAAAAGAAAAAATAAAATTAAGTAAAAGGAAAAAGTCAGTCATAGAGTGTGTATGTACTAAGTACAAGCTGATTACTAGGGAATAGGGATTGTCTTCCGAGTTTGTTATAAATATTTTATTGAAATTATTTTGTTTTATCAAAGTCAATTACTGTAGTCAAATTAAATGGGGTTTGGCTTGGGTTTCGTAACCACTTTCCTAAATTTTTAATAAAACTATCTCATAATTAATTCTGATAATAGAATTGGAATATACTTAGAGGTTTCCGACCTTTACAACGGTTGTAATCAATCTGCAGAAACAAAATTAACAAAAAAATAAAATAAAGATTTCAAATATAGCAAGAGAGACAATTACAGGGAATGTCCGTGACGGTAATTTTGTGCCATGCATTCCAGTAATTTTGTCGGAGTTGAATTTTTATCAAGCTTATCTTGAGAACTCGCCATGATTTTGATAATTTACCAGAAAAGCCGATTTTAAAGAAACTCGAACTAGCGAAAACCCTACAAAACAAAATAGAGATTTAAACCAGTAATTAAAAAAAAAAAAACAATTTCCCTAGAAAATGCAAATCCAAGATAAGCTATTCGAAAGTGGTAACAAAATCAAGTAGCGTTTCACGTGCGAGACATTTCATTAATTTATTTCCTTGATTTGGAAAACAAACATAGGAAATTTACAAATTTCTTTTCTGCCTCTCTTTTTTTTTTGTCTTTTAGAAATCTTTTGAAATGAGAGTTTTTAATTAATTTATTAGTTTTACTTGAATTTTGCTATTCTCGAGTTTTTATTTGTCGAACTGAAAGTTAAAACTCGTTGATCCATTAGAAATCCGAAATTTCAGAAGAATAATATTTCTTTGATGCTACAAAACGCTCTCAACCAAAAAAAAAAATATGTCCGACGTTTGTAGTGATGAAAAGTTATAGTAATTTACTAATTTTAGAATGGCCTTAGCAACATCAGCTTTCTATTAATTATTGCAACACTGAGTAATGCACTAATGCTTATCAAATACATCAGCATATATTCCGTTTAAACCAATTAATCGTTTTTTTAATGATGTAATAGATGACAAAAAAAAAATTCAACCAAAGTAGACTAAAAAACCTTATAGTAAAAAATATAGTATCATGGTAAATTCATTTAGAAGATTTAACTATAAAAAATATTAATTATATATTTGTAACCACATAGAACAATATTATTCCCGTTCAGTTTATTATGATTACAAAATGGATTGTGTGAAAATCTATAACTGAAAGTTACGTATTAGATCAAGTCAATAAAGTAACGAAGATGTGAAAAATTAAACTACAATGAATTTGGGAATATTATAGTTGGTGGCATCTCATTCGTGAAAAAGCAAACAAAGTTATCCTTACTGTTGACCGGAAAAAAATAAGACCTTAAGACTTGCTTCCTTAATATTCATTGTAAACTCGAAAGATTATCTATTAAAATCTTCAAATTTATTATTTTAATCTCTTTTTAGTAAGTTTGAATAATTAAAAATAGTCATGTATTAAAAAAATATTTAATTAAAAACAACTTGATAAACAATCTTATATATAGAGCAATTCTGAATTTCTGCTAGAGTTTCTCTTCATTAAAATAATAATAATAATAGAATAAAAGAAGTGAAAGAGAGAATCGGTTCTAAATGTAGAAGTCTTAAGATACTCTTTGTGCTATTTGTCATTTGTTCATTGACCAATTTTTTGTAATTATTTAAAATTTAATTATACAATTCAATTATTTAAAAAGTATTAATTTTATATTTTTGAGAGACTTAAGGAAGAGACTAGATGATGAGGATGCTTTTTTTTTTTAATAAATAATACTATTCATGTATTGAAACATATTCCTTTTTAAAACTCCTTATAAATCACTTCGCACCGCTTAGAATAATCTTCGGCTCCAATTTAAGGATTTCTTGATCGTAAAGTAACTTCGACATCTCCTCCTCCGGCAAAGTCACCGCAACTATCCTCCCAAACTCCTTCTCCGGCGACGGCATCACCATGATCACCCCTTCCCCTCCGACGTTTCCAATCCGGTAACTCACGTGCACAGGCCTAACACCGTCCTCGAACACAGCCTCATACATCAACGGCTCTCCTTCCACGATCATATGCTCCATATTCATAATAGTCAAATCTCCACCGTACATTATACCTCGAGCCCTAGCCCGGTTTAGATCGGACCGGATTTTCTCCACGTCTAGACTCGCCACGTGTTCTTTTATCAAACATGCCACGTGGCCAACATCTTGATTGACCACGTCAGTCATCTCTAGTGATGAAAAGTTCAAAGCGTTTCCAAAGAAACCATAAGGAAGCGGATTAGGCAATACCCTCCTGAAGTCCACACATATACAGACTCGATCATCGCTCTTACTCTTAGGCTTCACCAGAGCGACACGTGTCCAGAAAAGAGCGGCAAACATATCGAACGGCGAGGCTTTGGGGTCGATAGAATATATTTCGAGACATTTCTTGAAAGCGGAGCTTGAGAATATGAACGTGGCCGTGGATGTTTTGGGTTGAGTGGGCCCAGAAATGGGCTTTGGAAAGGGCTCACAGTTGGATTTGACGGTGTCAGTATCCGTTAGGTTGGAAGGTAGAGGTGAGAATGATGGAGGGTGGACGATGCGCTGACGGCGTTGAGCTTCCGTCCATGACTTTAACAGAACCGTTAGTGTTGTTGGGTCTGCTTGCCTGTGTGGGCAGCTTAGGCCTATCGCTACTCCTTCCCCTTCAAATTCGCTTATCTGCCCAAAATCGTTACAGAAAATATCATTAACAGAAAAATTACATACATTTTTAGAGCTATTGAGTATGATTGGAGGAAAACTTAACTAAATAATTATGTTGGAAGATTGATTAATAAAAAAAGAAAGATATTTTTTTTGCTGGTTGACCAAAATACTTTTTTTTATTTATTCTAACGATATAGTGTGATGTTATGATATAATTAACATGAGCATGTCATTGAATAATATAACATGTGATATTGCTTTCAAATCGTTACGGCGGATACAAATCGTTACAGTGGATACAGTGGACAAAATTACTGGCGGACTAGACCATCCAAATTTTGGAGTGAACAATAAATAGCTGCAGACTAAATATATTTCTTTGTAAAAGCATTCTATAATTAGTCCGTAACCCGTTTTATAATTAATCAATGATAAACTTTTCTTATCTTTTTTCGACTTCACTATTACGGATTACAACTAATGAATGGTGAATAAAAAATGGTTCAAACTACAAACTGTTTTGTCCACTCTATACGTTAGATCCATTGGACACCTTAGTAATTTGACGATAAAATTGTAATCAATCATAAGAATATTTTACCTAAAAATAAGATTAAGGTCATTTATCTAAACTAATGGAAAATATAATTTTTGGTCAACGCTATTTTTTTCTTCCCGAATTTTTAGAAACTTTACTACTTTTTGTACTTTTATATTGTGTGTAATAAATTACCTGTAGACGAAAAGGCGACCAAGTACTAGGATCTTCTGGCATCTCTTCCCAAACCGTTAGATCAGATTCCTCATGTCCATCGGCTGATCTTAGCCATTCATCAATGCTAACACAAACTTTAGCTCTCACAACTCGAAGTCCCGCGTCGTTACACTTCACCTCCCAATTCCCGTCCGGGTTTTTGGTGACCCGACCAATAGCGGGCGGGTACAACGAGAGGAGCTCCGATAACGGGATCCGGACCGAGTCGAGGTCAAAAGATCCGAATGGACTACTAGGGTAATAGAAGATGACGTGGACTGTATGGGGACTCATGGCGTTGTCCAAGGCAGTCAACGAGTGTACCCGACCCGAACCAGATGGCTTGCTGGATACCGCAGTTAGTTTCGACTTGACTTCGACTCGGGCTACACCCATTTTATAAAATGATCTAGAGAAAAAGAATTAAGTGTTGGTGTGTGTGGTCTATTAGGAAAATAGAAAACACAATTATATATAAAGAACAACAAATGAAAATGAATATTATAAAAAATAAGAAAAGTCTTTTCATGTTCACGTGGAAGAGAAGACTAATAAGTGTTTGTTGAGATTGCATTGATCAGTGCTGGTAGTAGTTGTGTTTTAATAAACTCACGTCAGATCTATAAATGTCTAAGCAAAAAAATTAGGAAAATGAAAGTCACCAATCGATTTAATGTTCTTATAAACGTAGTGGACCCAACAATATAGTAGTACTTCGCAAATATCCTAAACATGTGTCTTCATATGTTTGGCACCGATGAACTTAAATTTATGGAATAGTCAACAGTTAAAGTTTCTTAAAAGAAATGGAGTTTATACAATGTAGGAATGCTATTATGACCATACAAACTTGTTACTTCCCAGTCTCCAGGGTCTCTACTTTTTATTGGGTTAAAACTTATCCATACGATCAGTCCTGATCCTGAGGTGAAACCAACTAATAAGGGATTTAGACATCAAACAAAATATTACCGTTCTCAGGGCATGTATTATATCAAAATATTTTTGTAATATAGTAGTGTATTGTGACATTTTGGGTAAGCTTAAGGTCTAAGGTTCAAACTCCAACAACAAGTTTTGGTGATTGGGTATGGTTAAATGCAGAGGGAGGAGTCCGGCTCTTAGGAGTCCAAAATCAACCATGCTGTCTTTCCTCGCTACATTTCAAACTCGAAGTTCTTTTATGGGCCACGACTTGTATTCTTTAACAAATTAAAGATCAATGGTTTGCTACCGACACTTTCTCTCGGTGATAGAAAGATCGGAGGAGTGGTCCAACTTTAGAGCGAAACTCAAGAAATTCTCAAAGTTTAGAAATCTATTATCTTCATTCTCACTTATCCATGTTCCACGTGTTGCAAATCCTAAGGCGGACCACTTGGCCCGTCTCCTTAGATCTTATGTTAGACATCTTTGTTTTATTGGTTATTCAATTCCGATGCACCACCTCAAACTTGAGTAATAGAGTAGCGGTTTGTAAAAATAACAAGTTTTGGTGATTTTTTAAATATTTGTAGGCCAAATTTTTTTGCTTCGAGCATCCCACCAGATAGGGTCGAACCTGCCTATGATGCTGGTTTACACACAATCATGTCTCAATAAAAGCTGCCCTCACGCTTTACTCTTTATGAAATTGAAAGACTTTTTTCTATCATGATATCCCGAATCTTGCAGGTTCTCTGCTGCAAGTTTGGCTTCAAAGACCCTTGCCAACAATCTCAGATAAATTGGCACAAGTACATCTTATTTACACGGTTTATTTAGCTTCTTAACTGTGAGTTTTCTTGTAATGGATATCTCTAATTTTGAGCTACATTGTAACAAAAAAAAACGTTTTGTCACATTTCTCGGTCAACTTAATACTTAACAGCCAACTAAAAAAATTGACAATTAATTAGTGCTGGTAGTAGTTATGTCCAATAAACCACATCATATAATAAATGCCCAAACAGAAACTAAGGAAAATGAAAGTAACCAATCATTTTAATGTACTTATAACGTAGTGGACCCAACAATATCGTACGTACAAATCTGAAATCTCCTTAACATTCATCTTCAAATGTGTCTGTACTGCTAATCAGTTCTGGTAGTAGTTGTGTTGTGCCAACACATTTAGAAACCTAAGAAATTTCTTAAAATCATAATATGAAAACATCATTGAAATGCAATTATGCAAAGTTGTGTTTATCAAATGATTAAAATAGTAGATATAACAGTTAAATAGGATAAATATATACTTGATCGTGGCAAAATCAATTCGTCATTTAGAAACATATTAAAGCACCAAAAATCTACTGAAACATATAAGAAGGTAGAAAAACAAAGAATTTATGGATAAAAAATTAAGTTATTAAATTGATAATGAAAACAGTACAATCATATTGAATTACTAAGGATGCATAAAAAACATTTGAGGTTTTAAAACTAAATCATGATCTGAAATTTAAAGACATTGTTTCAAGATTTGAACCCAGGAAAACAAAGTCTTATGGAGGGAGACTCCACAAATAAACATTTAACCAAATCAGCTAAGAAAGTCTAATAGTATAAAAATTAAAACTATAAATTTGGCCTAAGGCCAGTACCTCTTTGCACTCTGGTTGCACCGACGCACTATATCTATCAAAGGAACTTTTTGTATAGAGTTAATTTTCTGAAAATAATTTGGATTTGATAATGAAAAAACCGAAGCTTGTAAATCAATGAAAAAATTGAAATTTTTGCATTGATGAAAATATGGATTAAAATTTTATATTTGAAAAATAAATATACATATAATATGATTGACTACCCTCATATAATTATTTTAAACATTAGTGAACAAAACCAATTTAATTAGACTTATCTTATTAGATGGTTTGATTAGGAGTGGACGATGTTTGTTGAAAAATACATGGCGTGTTTGCTAGACCTTAGCGAACTTAGTGATGATCTGTCTACCATTGCTACATTACGCCATTCAATGGTTGAAAAGGCTTTCAATTGTGCTAGACAAGAGACCATTCAGTGTGGGTGCAACATCGTTATTGGCGCCCATAGGAAAAAATATGACAGTTCTCGAATCTTGCATGTCAAAGAGAGCAGATAATATTGTAGGAGACATGTATTATGGTAACCTGAAATGATAACGCAGTTACGGCAATCTTCCGAATTTTGCTTGATAATAGTTGTAACATCAAAATCGGATTTTCTGCATCTGCCATAGCGTTTCTATCTTAGCCAGAACGGATATGAGGACATGCATGCATTTGAAATATTGGTATGGAGTCCCCATTTTGGTGAAGCCCATTATATTTTAGTTAAAAAAATAACTTTATAAATAAAAAATATGAGTTACAAAATATAATTAAAATATGAAACTAACATAAATAAAATATATTTTAGATGAGATACAAATTAAATAAATGAAAATTTATATATATAAAAAATTAAAATACATTTTTTCCATTCGTTTTTTTGTTTTTAAAAAGATTATCAAATATTAAAAAGAAAAACAATATCTATACATATAAATTTTTAATTTTTATTTTTATTGTTCCGGGGTTCAAATATCAGCTATGGTTCCTATTCTAGCCACTTAATGCCCGAACCTCATTATTTTACCTCAGTTTTTATTCAATTAATCTTATTTGAAGTTTTTTTTTTTTTTAATTCAAGCTAAACAACTTTACTAAGTCATTTAAGTAAGTATAATACAAACAGAGGAAACAGAGCAGCAACAAAAAGATGTTAGTCGTGTGGGCCTGAATGAAATAACACAAGACCAAGACCCAAAACAGAAAAAACAAATAACCCAGTCCAGCAAACAAAAGGTGTCATTGTCAACCTCAACCTCCGTACCGAACTCAGAACAGATAAGAAGCAAGCTGCCAAAACCAGTTGGAGCGTGCTGTCCAGTCGTATTGAATAATAAATTCAAACCTCTGTCACCGTTGTGTAGTGGCTAGATGTTTGACACATGTAATTGAATCCCACCACTCAAATTAGGTTAAGTATGTTCTGTTGAGAGTGTAAAAGAGAACTGATGGAATTTCTTTTGTCTAAGAAAGTGAGAAGTAAAAGTTATAAGTCTTTATCTATTTCATTGAAATTCACAGTTTCCATACTTTAATTTATTTATCTTTTAATCAATACGTAGCATATCTAGAGCCGGCGTTGAACACATTTTTATGAAACATTTGAATGAGATCCCACTTTTTAGGGGTTCCTCAAAAAAAAAATTATATATATATATATATATATATATATATATATTTTTAGTTGACGTCAAAGAGTGAAAATATATATATATATATATATATATAAATAATGAGTAATGTATTAATTTTCGTATAAATATTTGATAAAATATTGTGTGGATCTCAAATTATTATTATTTAAATATTATAATATATTATTTTATTAAAAAGGGAAATTTAAGTTAACTTCTTTCTTTATGTGACTTCTCATTTTTTTTTCTTCTTTTGGTTTTAGAGAGGTAATATTTTCTCAAAAAAATCTGAATCGTTAATTTATTTTAAGGCAAAAAGCTACTTGAATTTTTTTGAGAGAAAAGAGAAAAAATCATGGTTAAAAATCTCGATTATACAAGTTTGAAAGATGATTTCGCAGAGAAAAATAGAAGAAGTATTATTTTTAGAAGCTTTAAATTGTTGTTATTTTTTCAAGATATTATTGTAGTTTTTTTTTTAACTTTAGTTTTGTAGAGACTGAAATTTTTGTTTTTTCTGCTAAGTAATTAAAAAATTATTTTTTCGTTTGGGACCCCAAATTTCTCACAACCGGCTCTGATCATACCCATCCTGATTGTCTTTTTTTTTTGTCAAATCTTTTATTTCACGCATAATCAACTTATACTTAACAAATACATCCATCCATCAATGATACGCTTATCCCGTCTCCTGATTTAACCATGAGTTCATTCATACAATTTTTATTCTCTTAGTTCAATTTTCAATATCACTAACTTAGTTCCAGTATAATCATCTTTCTCTTAAACTTAATATCAATCATTAACTTGGATCAAGTTAGTGAATCTTATATTATTAATTAAATTTTAATATGAATTATGGTATTTTTTTAATTTGATGAAGAAAATAAATTGAGGGGAACCCACATATTACTTTATCAAAAAAAAAAACTTGGATTAAGTCTTGCAATAAATCAATCCTAGACCTAGCGATCTAAACTATAGCAAATTACCTAACCATATAACCATCAACTGTTGTGATTTTAATGTTGGTAGCTTTGGTTGGTTTTCAAAGTCTTGAATTTGAAGGCTCTGATACCTCTGTGAGAGAAGATATATGTACTGGGAAACTAATGAAAGTAATGAAAGCAACAAGATTACAAATCCCATTGCTCCATTTTTTGACATTCTTATATGTCCAGACTCTAGATAATCCATGTCTGTATATTCTTCAAACTTCAAATACTCCATGTCTCCACAATCTCTCAGTTGTGACTTCAAAAGAATGTAGAGGTTTGAAGGATTTTACGTGGCTGATTTTTGCTCAAAACCTCATTCATCTACTTGTAGTTGTAGTTCTTGGTATTACAAATGTGCATCATCAAGAACTTATTACAAATGTGCATCATCAAGAAGGAGAAAGTTCTTGGTATTACAAATTTATAAATGTGCATCATGAAGAATTTATTACCCTTTGCAAAATTAGATTGTCTTGGTTTTCAAAAGTTGAATGAATTGAAGAGAGTGTATATTGAATTTCGAATATGTTTTTGCTTCCATGTTTTTAAAACTTTTTTGACATGGGACCAAATCCTTAGGTTTAACAAGTCTTGTAAAACCTAAACATTTTCATTTTAATGAATATTTACGTTCCTATCAAAAAAAGAAGAAGAGTGTATATTGGAATCTTCTTCCCTTTATATTAACTAGAGAAGATATATATATTCATAAGTCTTAATGATCTGTTGTGTATCCGTCAACCTTACGCAAGATGACCTGTTAAAACTTAAAACTCGCGGCGGAGAAAGCCGTCGGAGCAATCAAATTCGAATTCAGCTTATCATATTGTCAATGATTCATTTGAGACTCTCCAACACTACGAACTAGAAATTAAAAAAAAAAAAAAAAAAATACGAACTAGCTGATGTTATGATATGGGCTTCAGAGGAGGCCCACATTGTTTTTCTCAATGGTTCAAAGGTCACGATATGGAAACATCAGTGGTGTCTCTGTATTTGTAGAACTCAAGGTATGTTGTTTTTTAAACGGTATCGGCCACACAATTTCTTTTATGGACTCTCTTTATAGTGCCAAACTTAGTTTCTTTTAGCATTTTAAAATTCTTTGAGAATATAGACTATCATTTTTTTTTTGGTTAATCTGTCTGTTTTCTTCAATCCCCGAAAGTGAGTTTTGGAAATTCCGATTTAAAAAATAATCATCTGATCTAAAGGAGAATCGAACTCGAAGTACAAGAAAACCAACCATTTATAGTATCACCATACCACCATTTGAAATATCAAGTTATTCTAGTAATTTAAAGTATCCTAATGACCAACCACGAATGCTAGTCTCTTAGCTTTGTGATAATATTTAACCTCTAAACTTCTATGAATTGGTTTGGTATAAAAAAAAATCATTCTCCAATTCATTTAACAAATATGCTTCCCAAATAAGCGAGGATAGTTAATCGCAATAGTTTACATTATTTGTTTGCATTATTTGTTTTTTTTTTTTTTGCGGAGTTCACCTATAAGGAGACATTTATCACACTTTTTGTAGGTAAGTGGTGTCGAAATTTCAGGTGACAATTAAGAGACGATATTCCAAATTGGACAAGCCACTAGAAAAATGGCACTAGTCATTTTCTTACTACGTCGATTGTAACTTTTAAACAAAACTATTTTTTCCCCTAATGTGAATGCAACGCAATAGTTAATTACTTCTGAAATCTCTAAAGATTTACATGTCTATAAAGGAATCTCATCATATATTAAGCGAAGCTATATAATAAACGGATAAAATAACTATTTGCGATCTAATTCTTGCAACGGGAGATTTGGATTCAAATTGAACACGGATCCAACAATATACCTCGTAAAAAGAAGTAGGATCCACTAACAAATCATTACGACTTATGAGTAGGGGAAAAAACAAATAAAGATAAAATATGATTAGATATAAACATGAATTGTAGAATAAAGATTCATATAATGTTGACGTCTTTGAACAATTAGATACTAGAAAGTAATTTAAGCCGACATTAGAGAAAAGAAAAAAAAGGAAAGCAAAAATTGCACGTACCTCGTCCTAATAGTTAGATTCCATGATCCAATGGACTCGGTGACGTAATAGCGACAATTACAAGAGAAGGAAGGTGCACCATAAATTAGGTGGACCTGGGAAGCAGATGAGTAAAACCAAAAAAGACAAAATGGGGTCATATAAAAAAAAGAAAAAATTAAATAAAGAGGACCCAGTTCCTGCATGTATTCACGTGCCCTGCCATTCCCGCTTGCCGTTTATTACACTATCATCTGCATCTGTTTCTGCATAGGATTCTAATGTACCTCCAAAAATTCTATTATTTTCTTTTTGAATAATATAAAGTATGATAACAATGACAAGAACAATTTATGTAAAAATAAGACAAGCACAATTTCTTTTCTTATAAAAAAAGATATACGAAAATATTGCTAGTCTCTAGAGATAAATAAATGAGATGAAAAAAACATCAATAAAATTAATTTATATAACTTCTTATTTGCATATGTAATATTAGCTATATGTAATATAACCTAGGAAGGAAAATTTTAAACATTCGCCTAGACCCCTGTTTTATTTATAAAATTTTAGGGCCCTAAATATCAAAATATTTAGTGATCTAATTGTTTTAAAGTTACTTCAAAGTATATCCCCATTCAGTTTCAAATCCTTATCATTGGTTTTTTAAATCTTTCATTGTTCATAATTAATTTTTTCGGTCAATACATGTTTATTTTTTTGTATTTGCCATACTTTTTATTTTCATTCACTCTTTAATTACTCTTACTTATAAATTTTACCAATAATTTATTTTAATTATTTTTTACAAACATAATTTTAAAAAATCAATTTAGTTTTTTTTTATGATCCTTTTATAGTTTTTTTCTTAGAAAAATATTATTCACAAATTTCATAATTCATTATCATAATCATATAAAAAATATATTAATTACAGTTATTTTAATCTTAAAATTAGTATTAACAAATCATGTAGAGTATTATTATTTTTGGCCTAAGATCATAAAATCTCTAGAAACGGCTCTGAATATTAGTGATGTGCTAGCATTTTTTTTTAAATAAAACAATATGGAAGATAATAATATTTTTATAGGATACATTTTTTTACATGAATAATATAATATTCTCAACAGACTAAAACATGTAATCTCATACTTTTGTACTAATGTTATCGATATATCACCATTTTAATTTAATCCCATACAATACACACTGTTGACAAAAATAAATAAAAACAGTACTCTCAAAATTTTATGCAAATAATTTAGTTATCTACAAAAACATCACTTATTCACAAACGAAGGAACCAAGTGTTTGAGAGTATACAACTATAAGAGTTTTCCTTTAATGCTTAGGTTTCATCACTTAATTTGTTTGAGCATAAGGGGTGGCTATAACATGGGCTAAATGATTCGATTTATTTTATTTGGACAAAATGTCAGTGATAAATGAGAGAGAGGTGATGTTTGGCGTTTTTAGTAATATTGTCTTTGTCTTTGCCATTTCATTTTGTAAATTGAATCTAAAATCATTTTTTACATATATATATATATAATAAAATAACACTCACTATCAGTCAATTATTATGCAAGAAGAAGAAAAAAAAATCTTGGACTGTATACGCGTGTTTATCTACACGGTATGAGTAAAAAATAGA
This sequence comes from Cardamine occulta, assembly GCA_028015245.1. NCBI lineage: Eukaryota > Viridiplantae > Streptophyta > Magnoliopsida > Brassicales > Brassicaceae > Cardamine > Cardamine occulta. The sequence continues at coordinate 11,138,690 of CM051384.1, forward strand.
CTTGTAATTTCATTATTGCATGGAAAGATAAGAACAAAACATATATTACTACTATATACATTCGATTCAATCAGAAAAGAAAGTTGTAAATATTTTTCATGTAAATTAGCATCTAAACATTTTCAACAGGCTGAGAATTGGACCGTGAGATTCTAAATCATCCTTGAAGTCACAATTGTTTTATTTGGCAACTATATTCCAAATAATTCAAGAATGGTTAGAATATTCTCTACAAAGTTAATACTTAATAGAACAAAAACAGCAAAAGTATTTGGCAATGGGCATTATGTATCTTTTTATATATAATTACTATAACTTTTTTTTGTCAAATATTGTAATCTGTTCTATGAAATTTTCTTTTACATAGAATTGATAAATAACATTATATAGACTCAAATCAGAAAATAAAATAAATTTCATGGTTAGTATATTAATGAACAATAATTATTCATTAATGGCTTAATACCAACCACAGATATTTTACTTTCTAAAAATATCAATTTCGAGCCTTCGAAATGAAAAAAAAAATATAGCAATATAAAAAGAGAGACCAAAAAGAGAGAGAAAAGAGAGATTTTTGATGTGAATAGCTTAGTAAAACAAAAACAAAGAAGAAGAAAAGGAATAAAGAAAATGTTTGATGGTAGAGTACCGGAGCAGATCCACCGGTTCATAGCATCTCCACCGCCACCTCCTCCGCTTCTGCCGCATCAACCGGCGGCAGAAAGATCACTCTCTTTTCCTGTCTCATTTGCTTCCTTTAACACCAATCATCAAGCCCAGCATATGTTGAGCCATGATACCCGTAAGATCATTCCCCATCATCATCATCATCACCACCATGATATCAAAGATGGTGGTGCTACTGCTGAGTGGATAGGTCATACGGATCATGATGGTGATAATCATCATCATCCATGGTGTACTGATGAAGTTCTTGCCCTTCTTAGGTTCAGATCTACGGTGGAGAATTGGTTCCCTGAATTCACTTGGGAGCACACCTCAAGGTAATACATATTCACATATACACTATATCTATATGCATCAAAATATTTGTATATTTCCATATATGTATATGGACATGAATATTAGTCGCTCTAGTGTATATATATATGTGTAACATGTACACTAATTAATATGATAAAACTAAAAAAAACAATTATTAGTGGGAATTCAGGTTAGGCAATTTGATTTGATAGACTAGATCTTGTTTCTTTCGAATAAACACTTTTAGAATATTTAATTTTGGTGTTAACCCATTAATACGTATTTATATTTATACATAATTGGCATTTTGTGAAATTTTAATACACATTTTTATAAATGGGCGATGAAATTAATGGATACAAATACTACAAAATGATTATGCTCTTGTTGTATATTATTGGTATAAGTGTATATGTATATTCTCATAATTAATGATGTTATGTCGTTTATGAAATTATGATGGCTGTAGAAAGTTGGCAGAAGTTGGGTTTAAGAGGAGTCCACAAGAATGCAAGGAGAAATTCGAAGACGAAGAGAGAAGATATTTCAATAGTAACAACAATACTAATGATCATCATATCAGCAATTACAACAACAAGGAAAATAGTTATAGGATATTTAGTGAGGTTGAAGAGTTTTATCATCATGGTCATGATGATGAGCATGTATCATCACAAGTCGGCGATAACCACAACAAGAGGAACAATTCAGTAGAGGGGAGAGGAAACATAGAGGAAATGGGACAAGACTTATTAGAAGAGGGCAAAAGAGATCAGGATCAGGGTCAACTAGAAGAAGCATCAATGGAGAATAAAATAAACTCGGTCGATGTTGGCAAAGCTGGAAACGTAGACGATGATGCGAAATCATCATCATCATCAAGCTTGATGATGATCATGATGAGGGACAAGAAGAAGAGGAAGAGGAAGAAAGAGAAGGAGAGGTTAGTTGTGTTGAAAGGGTTTTGTGAGGGTCTTGTGAGGAACATGATAACCCAACAAGAGGAGATGCATAAGAAGCTTCTAGAAGATATGGTGAAGAAGGAAGAAGAAAAGATAGTCAGGGAGGAAGCTTGGAAGAAGCAAGAGATGGAGAGGCTCAACAAAGAAGTAGAGATTAGAGCACAAGAACAAGCCATGGCTAGTGATAGAAATACCAACATCATCAAGTTCATATCCAAGTTCACAGACCATGATCATGATGATGGGAATTATAAAATCCAAAGCCCAACAAGCCCTTTCCAAGACTCATCTTCTTTAGCTCTACCAAAAACCCAAGGCAGAAGAAAGTCTCAAAGTACTTCATCATCAATAGTACTATCTCAAACCCTAACTCCATATAACCCTTTAACCAATGAACCCATTTCAACTCAAACCCTAAAAACCAAAACCCAAGACCCAAAACCTCCAAAAAATGATGAGAAAAGTGATCTTGGCAAGAGATGGCCTAAGGATGAGGTGTTGGCACTTATCAACATTAGACGCAGTATTAGTAGCATGAATGATGATGAACATCATCATAAAGATGTGATCTCAACCTCATCATCATCATTATCATCAAAAGCTGTTCCTTTGTGGGAAAGAATATCGAAGAAAATGTTGGAAATTGGCTACAAGAGAAGTGCTAAAAGATGCAAAGAGAAATGGGAAAACATCAACAAGTATTTTAGGAAGACAAAAGATGTTAACAAGAAGAGACCACTTGACTCAAGGACTTGTCCTTATTTTCACCAACTTACAGCTTTGTACAGCCAACCCTCCACTGGGACCACCACCACCACCGCTACTGCCACGTCAGCCGGAGATCTGGAAACCCGACCCGAGGAAAACCGGGTTGGATCCGAAGATCATGATATTCCTGTAGCTATGCATGTAGATGGTACCGGCAAAAAAATCAATGTTCAGTTTTCAGGTTTCGATCTAGAGTTTTAATAAATCCTCTATATATATTATCAGTTTTATTCTTTTTTTTTTCTTTTTGCAAAAACCTATTTTGGTATCATGAAAACGTTATATATGAATAGTGTTATTTACTGTTTTGAAGCAGTGGGAAACGTATCTAGATTGGACCGTACACGTGCACCGACAAACAGTGAAATTCTGTTGAACTTGAATAAACTACTGGTTAAATTCCAATTCTAGCTTCTTCTTTTTTTTTTCATAAATTTCATAAATATGTGATAAGATCAGGTTTACAAAATAAAAAAAATCAATGAAATTTAGTTTAGTGATTTATGGTAGTGTGTCGATATGTCATTATTTAGGTTCAAAATTTACGTAATGCATATTGATAATAAAAATGTAAATATTTTTTAAAAAAGATTTCTGTAAATTAGTTAATTATTTGGTTTCTATTTAAAGGTGGAAAACAGGATGGGTCGGCCAAACAAAAATTCAAGAAAAACAAAAAAAATCGTGTCTCATTTTAATTGAAATGGAGAACAACCTGTGAAAGAGAAAACTCTTTATTTCAGTCTAGATTAATATATCATATAATGTACAGTATTAGACAAAATATGAAAAACTGTTGTCTAGTTTTACATGTGATCCTTTTTTGGTATATATTATTTAATATTTTAAATTTTCATGTTAGACATATTATATCATTGTTGAATAGGATAACGACAAAGACAATTCATTTTATGTTTTGTTAAATTCTATTTACTATTACGATTTGTAGCATTGTCCCAATCTGAAATGTATTTTCATTTTTTCATACGGATTCGGTCTCTAAATTGTAGTAAGTTTGTTATTCTCGTTTTCCTCACATATGGCATATCCATCGTAAATTTTGGGACATTTGACTATTGATTTGCTAGCGACTCGTTTCTTAGTTTTGCTGTCCCTAGTCAGTTAGAATCTGTAGCAAATGTCATAGCTAAGACGCAAAAATCTTGTATATAATTAGTGTTATCAATATTTCTGAAATACCCTATACACATTAAACAATTTACTCTCTCATATTTTCTTACGAAACACCATTATTAAGTAAATTTGATGTTATTTGGCTGATTAACTCACATATGAAATGTACAACTATATTGTTCAGTTTATTTAAGACTATTGATAAAAACTTAATTTTAGTATGTGATCATATACAATCACATTTTACAAATCCAAATAGTCGGGGTCTAATTTGAACATGTCACAGATAGCATATATATGTAGACACACACATACGATATTAATCGAACCTTAAAAAAGTTAATAACTTGGAAGTGTTCACACTTCACAGTTCACATACACTGCATTACTTAGCTGTAATCAGTTGTTCTTTTATAGAATACTTACTTTACTTATTTGGAACTTCGAAGCTCCATGATAGAGACGCCACTGTTGCTGTTAGAGATATAGAAATACTCTATTAAATTAAAACCAAAGTCATATTCACAAGTCATAATTCTCATACCTAACCAAAATTTGATTAAAAGAACAATTATTCTCAATGCACGACCGACGAGTGGTACATTATTATCCAGAGACGGAAGTTTTTATTTTTATTTTATTTTTGCTAAAAACATCAAGAGCTGAATAACGTAAATACATCTTATTGATAGGACAAAATTACTAAACAAACGACTTTTGTTCCTCTTAATAAAAAGAAATTACCTTTTATGCCTACTGGTTGAATGCCAAACGTACAATTATTTCTTTTGTATTTTCAGATATTTCTCTGTAGAATTATCACAAAAAAGGGTAGAATTATCTTTTCACATCCATATAAGCATAACACACACACACAGAAAAAAAATGTATTTTGACATTCAACCCCGGTAGGAATAAAAGTTTTTTAATGCATTATAAGTTTTTCAGTAAACCTCTCAACCAGTAGGAATAACAGTTTTATTTTTTTATTTTTTTGTCAACAGAGAGTTATTTCTTTAGTAGTTTTGCCATACAAAATCTACTTTAAATAGTTACATTTATTATTTTTTCTAAGTTAGTAATAATATTATATTTGCATCAATAAAATGTCCTCATGCAAAATTTTGGGTTTTGTAATATAGTAATTTGTTTAGATTGACATAGAGGTGGTCCATTGGGGATAGACAAATTCAATGTCAATGCTTACATGACTAGAGGATTCGACTGGAAGAACTTTGAGTGGCAAATGTCTGGTCAAGACCTTGAGAGGCAAAGACCTTCCCCATAGACTGGATCTTCAGAGACATGCTTCGGAACCATGCTTATATTATCTTTTATATACACATTTCCGTTGTTTCCAGCAAAAAGGAAACAATTTCAAGAGATCATGTATTCATAAAATTCGAGTAGAATTAAAGATCCCTTCTTCAAACCTCTAAAGAATCACGAAAGAAATTGCTTAAACATATTTCATAATCAGCCATACTATATACTAAAAAAACATTTATGCTCCGAGCTTCACGCTAACATATCCTCTTGTCTTTCACCGATAAATAACAATACATTTCTATTGGACATAATCAGAGCGGTACAGCGGTACCTAGGATTTTGAAGACCTAAGGGCATCTCCATCGGTCATAAAAAGGAGGGTCTTCCAGCGTGGGGCCCGCGGAAATGTCTTCAAAGCGTGCCTTCCGTGTCTCTGCGAAAACACGATCTCTCCCCCTCACTCGCCACGTGTCACGGCGTTATTGTTTTTTTAAAGTTAAAAAAAAAAAAAAATATTGTTTTTTTTTTCGGGAGACACCCTCTCTCCTCTCTGTCCAATAAGGATGCCCTAAGGTGAACAAAAAAAAACTATTTATATATACTTTTCGGTAAAATATGTATTGTAACCAAATTTTTATCATATTTTTGTAATAAATTAGAGATGATAAATGCTATTTTCTTAATCTATGAAGATAAAATTTGTACTATTAAGCTATAAATTATAAGTTTATACTATTTTGTAATCTATTTCTAAATTACTACTATTTTTAATCTAAAAATATACTAAAATTAAAAGAAGTTTTGTAAAATATTTGAAATAATTAACACTATTTTCTTAGTATATGAAATAAAAATTTAAACTCAAGAAAAATTACACTAAAATACATATTTTACCATTATTCCAAATAAATTTATGAAAATTCGGGGCTCTAAAATTTACTTAATATTAAGGGGTCTAAGGCCAATACTTTTTTATACCCTTCATAGGTGGACATAATATCCCAACTCATAAGTTAGACAGAGATTTTAAGTGGTATAGAAAAGATAAATGTATAGTGTTTAAATATTATATTCAAATGAATAAAATATCACTAAACTTATAAGAAAAATAAAACAGATTATTTAAAATATTTTTTTTTGTATATATATTTATACAAATTTTTATTAAAAATAAAAAAATCGCCTAGAAACCGCCTAGGCATCAATGTAAACTGCGTAATTGTGCGCCCATATGCTATTACGTGCCTGAATGATTTAAAACCGTATACTATAAAATCTGAAAGTTTGTTCACCGCGTATTGCCTAGATGCCTACCTAGACCGCATTTTAAAACACTAGGTTTTACCATTATATCTAGTTACAAAAAGCGTCAAGTGTAGTGCCAGTTTTTTTTAAATATAGCGCTATTATCTCATAAAGAGCACCTCTATCGATAACTAGAGAAACCTAAAACGATTAGTCGAAATCTATTTAGTAGTAATATATAAGTTTCTTAAAGATATAGACAAATAAATTTGTTCACTAATTCAAATTTTTGAAAGATAAAGTTCATATTTCTGTAAATAAAAAAGCAAGAAAAACTAAATTTATTTTCAAAAGAAGATAAAATTGAAAGAACATGAAAAGTATAAAACTTAGAAAAATCTACTACACCTTTTCTACCAAGGCAATCACTCAAATGTAAAGTTTAAATGGTGATGATTGGTTAGAGAATTAGAATGATAGAAGTCATTTTCTTTCTCAAACAAGAAGCAGAACCACGAAAATAAAAAATAAATAAGTTAAGACCATCAGTAATAGAGACATATGTCTCTGGGAAGACACAATGTCTTCTGCAATATTGCCACGCGTCGCAACGTGTTTCGTTGCGACAATAAAAAAATCAAATTTTTTTTTTGGGGAAGACACAATTTCTTGTGTCTGCATTGTAGATGCTCTAAGAATATGATGATTTGCCACAATAACTCAATTTATTTTTGAAATAGTCAAAGTAACTTGTTAAAACTTTTAAAATTTGAGAGATTATTTGCAAACTTTGTGACTATTTGGCAGACTCTTCAAGTATTTAACAGACTATGCAAGCATCTAGCAGACTCTGCTAGCATCTGACAGACTTTGCAAATATTTGGCACAGTATGCGAGCATCTGCCAGACTTTGCACACATTTGACAGACTCTGCTCTACTGAGAATCTAGCAGAATCTGTTGATATTAGGCAGACTCTACAGAATAACTGACAGACTATGTAAATATTTGATATACTCTGTAGGAATAACTGCAAAGCAAATGTTTTGCAAACTTTGCAAAATAGTTGGCAGAGTCTGCGAGTTTTTGGTAGAGTCTATGAGTTTTTGGCAGACTCTACGAATATTTGGTAGACATTACAAGTATTTGGCAGACTCTGTGAGCATTTGACAGATTCTGCAAGCATTTGGCAAACTCTGAAATATTTGACAGACTTTACGAATATTTGCCAGACTCTGCGAGTATTTTATAGACTTTGCGAGTATTTGATACACCGAACAATTGACAAAGCTTGCGAATGTTTGAAAAAATCTACTAATATTTGACAGATTTTTATAATGATTTTTAGGGTTTTCAAAAAAAATGATTTTTTGATCCTAGTCAAATGTTTTAGGTAGAAAAAATATATTAAAAATGCAGTTCTAATTATATAAATGTAAATAAAATAGTGAATCAAATAAAATAATCTTTTGTTTATGTTTAATTTATTTATTTGTTAGAAAGAACAATTTTGGTATTATGGAAACATATTTTCAAATTAGGTGATTTTAGCAATAAAATTAAAAGAGGTTATTATAGCTATTCTTTAAAAAATAGTGGGTTATTTTAGACAAATTTCTCTTAAGAATAACTATACTCTATTTTTTTATTATGCCGAGTGTTTATCTAGTTTTTATTATTATATATAACTAGATTGGAACCCGTACATCAGACATGTTTGTTAAAATTAAAAATTTGTTGTTAATAATATATCTTAAAATTGTTTTAAGAAATAAGTAGAAAACATGTTTTGTTAGAAAAAGAGTGATTTACGTAAGTTTGTTTTTCAACATGAATAAATTAATTTAGATTTCTATATTACAATATCATTATTAAGATATTAAAAATTTAGACCACGTACCGTAGATGAAAATTGACTCTCACGAAAGAAATTCTCTTTGAGTTTTCAGTATATTTAATCATTTGATCTATTAAAAATACATGTACAATAAAACCTATGAAGATTTTATTAATTTATCGATAAATTATTAATTATTAATTTATAGAGAGATTTACATAATTTTAAAATATAATTTATATTTAAAATAAAAAATTGAAAATAATACTTTAATATTTTTAGCGGTAGTTACATGTTATGAAACAGTTATCGTATATGCAATTTTTAATAATTTTTGATATAATTTGAAAAGATAATATCATATGTTTTTAATGTAGTATGACAAAATTATAGATGAGTTACTCAAAAATACAAATTTATGAATAAACAAATAACACTAGAGTCATAGTTCACTAAATGATCTTATTTATATTTTATAGTTTTATTTAATTATTAATTTATGATATTGATGAGACCATATAATTACATAGAATTTTCATAAAAAATATTATCTTATTATTTTATCGAATTATGTTAAATATTATATTTGTCCAACTCGGGATCGAAAATTTTTATTAATTTAGAGAAGTTATTAATTTATAAAGGTTCTACTGTATGCGTTAATTCGATCCATTAAATTCTATTAAATTGGATAGATTCATGGGTCAATCTAATTAATTTAATCTAAGATTTATTTAATATTTAATCAATTAGAATAAGAAATTAAGTTTAATTATATTTAATCAATTTTTTCGTTCAAATAATTAGAATCGTGTGATATAAAAATTATTGGAAGTTAAATAATATAAAATCTAAACATCTAAATTTGAAATGAAAAGCTCAAATTTTATTGAAATAAAAAAATGTAATCTATATTAGAAAAATAGAAAGTATAAAGCAGATATTTTGTTTTAGTAAAGAGTATATATGAACAATATTGGATTATACAAAAATAAACTAAAATCATAATAAATAATTATGAATTGAACCGACTAATTTGGCTGACTATACCCAATAATACCGAATATTGGATTTTTTAATTTTTTACTGTTAGAAAAATTCACCTAACATTTGCTATTCGACCCCGAAGGGAAATCTTTTTCACACTGCGACCACAGGCACACATCAACTAATTTATTTTCATGATTTTTTTTTCTTTTTAGTTTTCCTTCTCTTCAATATATATAGATAAATTAGATCAATTGACCAATTATTATTACTTTTTTCTTTTGACATCAATTGACCAATTAAATAAGAAAATGACAGTATTATATATTAAATTTTCGGCGTTATGTTAATACAATAAATAAATGTCATTATATAATATAATAGTGTCAGGATATTTTTATAAAGAGAAATAAGAAAGTCGATTTACGTCTCTCCCGGTAACTCTGTCGTTTTCCTCAGTGAGAGAGAGAGAAAAAGAGAAAGCAAGAAGCAGCTCTCATGGCGAAGCAGCTTCTTCACCAGCTTCCGATTCCCATTTCCACTCCACAGTCTCCGTTACCTCCGTAACGGCGCCGTTTTGTAGCTTCTTCTCGGAAAATGCAGCAACCACATTCTTCAAATCTCTCACCGACGCTTTTTTAGGTTAGCTTTCAAACTCAAGAACTCTCCTTTGTGTTTTTTATGTGTTTCTGTGTTATCTAATCGACCTAAAACAGTTAGTGGGTTTTGCTCATTTTCACTAACTGTGAAATTTTCCCTCAATTATTGCAATAAAGATTCGAACTTTAACAAGACAAAAAAAAAACAATCTCAAGATTTTTATTTTTGTTGTTGTTAATACGGAATGTGGTAATGGAAAGAGTCAGTTTTCATGATGTGGATACATTTCTTTTCTAAGCTTTTACCTCTAAAATTTCATTTTCGTGACAAATTGACTTTATTTAGTTTGGTGGGTTGGCAGGCGATTTTTCATTCATCCCAAAAAAAAAAAAAAAAACACGTTTGAAGATTCGTTTAGATTTCACTTTATTAGCTTACTAAATTTTATCACTTTATTAGTTACTTTTTATTTTTCATTCAAATCTTTATATGTCCGGAAAGGTACGGTTAGTGTTTGCTTACAACAATCATGATTTGAAATTGTTTTTTGATCATTGCTTGTTTTCAGATTCTTACAGAGGAAGATAATATTTTTTTAAGGAGTTTTGTGTCAATGGAGCATTACGAGGTTCTTGAGCAAATTGGGAAAGGTTCTTTTGGGTCAGCTCTTCTTGTGAGGCATAAGCATGAGAAGAAACTGTAAGAACTTTGTGATCACTTAAAATGGAAACTTGAAAAAGATTTTAGTTACTTCTTCAATGTTTCTTCGTGTTATATAACTATGATGTCTGTAATAGTTTGATTCTCTGTTATGTTCTGCTCTTTTTGTGTTTTTGGCTCTCTGAAGTTATGTTTTGAAGAAAATTCGGTTGGCTAGGCAGACTGGTAGAACAAGAAGATCTGCTCATCAAGAGGTTAATTCATAAAGTCTTCTCCAATACAATGTGTTACATATTTGCTTTTTATGAAGCCAAATAAATATGTGGAATTCGAATAAAAAACAAATGGGACTTGTTTGGAGATATATTTAAACATGGATCAAGCAAGTTTTCTTGTGTTATAGTGTCATTGAGGTGAAGAAGTTGTTTTGCAGTATCAAGTTGAAACACAGTAAACAGCTATTAGACTGTTAATTTAGTTGATAAATCTTAATCGAATCACTGCAGATAAAAGCGTACTTGGAATGCGAGTGCGTGTTTGTTGTTGAATGCCACGGTGTTATCATCCTTTAAAGAAATGCCAACAGATTATGGTTTTGTGACTAAATAGTTTTCCTTGTTATCTCCCTGTAGATGGAGTTGATCTCAAAGATACGAAATCCATTTATCGTGGAGTATAAAGATTCTTGGGTTGAAAAAGTATGTTCTTCAAGCCTCTATCTCAAAGATACGAAATCCATTAGAGATTTATTTGTAAAACATATAAAAGTATATAATCGGCTCTTTGGTCTGTGGTTTCAGGGATGCTATGTGTGCATTGTCATAGGCTATTGCAAAGGCGGTGACATGTAAAATTGTTGTTTCCTTCTCAGAATTTTTATTGTCCATTCTTGACTCTGAAGAGGTTTCTGATACATTGTTTCCTCTGCATTACAGGGCTGAAGCAATAAAGAAAGCCAACGGCGTAGAATTCTCTGAAGAGGTGTTAACATTGTTTCTTCTGATTCTAAAGTCTATTTTTCTGATAGTTTATTGGTACATTAAGTTCTGAATCACTTTTCTTGCTTTGTTTTCAGAAACTCTGCAAGTGGCTGGTACAACTCTTGATGGCTCTTGAATACTTGCATGCCAGTCACATTCTTCATCGTGATGTCAAGGTTGGTTGTGATATCTGGTTCCCAAGCTTTACACAATTATTAATAATCTCCTTGTTTGGATCTTACTAATACAAACTCTTCCGATTTGATTCAGTGCTCAAACATATTCTTGACAAAGGATCAAGATATACGACTAGGTAAGATGCTTAGCAAATATGTCAAATTTTTATCCTTTTCCAGTCTGCGTGACAACATTGTGTTTAATGACTTTTGCAGGTGATTTCGGACTTGCCAAGGTGTTGACATCAGACGACCTTGCTTCTTCAGTAAGTTTAGATTTCAGACTTCTTCGTTGATTTGTTTCTGGTCTCAGGCTCTGTAATGATTTGTTTTAAATCAGGTTGTTGGAACACCAAGCTACATGTGCCCTGAGCTTCTTGCTGATATTCCATACGGGTCAAAGTCTGATATTTGGTCGCTAGGCAAGTTTCTCATCCATGGCCAAGAAACTAACTCTTGCTTTAGATAACAAAAATATTCATCTGAGTTTCTTCTTCTTTTCAATTTTGTTCAGGATGTTGTATCTATGAGATGACGGCTCTGAAACCAGCATTCAAAGCCTTTGTAAGTTCATTCTTCTCTATCCACACTTTCAAGATCATGTTCCTTTGTCTTTATGTAAATGATATTTTTATACTCTTTACAACTCTCTGCATTTTAGGACATGCAAGGGCTGATCAACAGGATAAACAGATCAATCGTTGCTCCTCTTCCTGCACAATATTCTACTGCCTTGTAAGTATAGATTCTTTCATGTAATGTGAACCTATTAGATCTTATTGAATTGTGCTACAACTTCCATATAAGTTGTGTTCCTGCTTTCTTCAGTCGAAGTCTGGTTAAAAGCATGCTCAGGAAGAATCCAGAACTCAGACCAAGTGTACGCACAATTCTATGGCATTTGTGATCATTTAACCTGAGCTGTACAAACCTGATGAGTAATATTACTCTTCTTTTGTGTAGGCTTCTGACCTTCTCAGACTCCCGCTGCTTCAGCCTTATGTTCAAAAGGTTCTTCTTAAGCTGAGCTACCGGGAACACGATACATTGCCATCTGAATCCATAAGAAGAAGAAGCTATCCTGAGCAGAGAAGGCGTTCTTCTGGAAAAAGCGTGAGCTTTGGTCCAAGCAGGTTTGGTGTTGACCAGGAAGATTCTGTCTCCTCTGTTAAACCCATGCACACGTATTTACATCGGCACAGGCCAGTGGATTTGTCTGCCAATGATAATGGTGGAGTGGTTGTTCGTAGACCCGCTGTTTCGAAAAATTCTGCGGTGGTTTCTAACAGTTCAAAATATGTGCCAGTGAGATCAAACCAGCCCAAGAGTGGTGGTCTGGTTAGTTATTCGTCCAAATGCTACTTATCTTACTAACTGTTGTTTTGGTCAGTTTATATTTTCGATTTGATGTGTCAGAAACCAGCGGCAGCGATCCGTAGGGCCTCCTTGCCTGTTTCATATAAACCTGCAAAAGGAACGAAAGACTCTCTATACCACCCGAATATCGGTATACTCCATCAGCTAAACTCTCCAGACGTGTCTGTTAACTCGCCAAGAATCGACAAGATCAAATTCCCGCTAGCTTCATATGAAGAAATGCCTTTCACTCCCGTTGAACGCAAGAAGAAAGGATCATCCAGAGGATCATACAGCCCGCCTCCAGAGCAACCACTAGACTGCTCAATCACAAAAGACAAATTCACACTCGAACCAGAACGAGAAACCAAAAGCGATCCGTCTGATCAGAACGCAACTGCTGGAGCATCAAGCAGAGCTTCCTCAGGAGCATCAAGAAGACAAAGATTTGACCCTAGCTCATATCGACAACGAGCTGAGGCACTTGAAGGACTTCTTGAATTCAGCGCAAGATTGCTTATAGACGAGAGGTATGATGAGCTAAACGTGTTACTGAAACCATTTGGTCCAGGAAAAGCATCGCCTAGAGAAACCGCGATATGGTTGTCCAAAAGCTTCAAGGAAACTAGTCCTAGTAACCTGGAAGAAGATTAAAAACCAGAGATTTTCAGTCCTTTTTAAAACTTTTTTGAGGGCATGATGATGATTCCACGATTCGATAGAAATTGTTTGACACTTAGTCTCTGTTCTTTGAAGCTAACCCCATGTATACAGCTTTCTGTTATCTCTGTAATCTTTATTCTAGCTAGTCAGAAAAAACTTATGAAACATATTGTTCAAGTACCAAGTATAAACTGCAGTTTAAGTCCTAAACTTATCACCATTGTTACATAAACAAGAAGGTGGGTTAATCACATTCAAGTTCTTAATCATTTTGCAATATGCTATAAAATACCAAATAAAAAAACTTCACTCTCATTTCCTATTGAATCGGTCTTTTAACTTGTCTTTGTAAACTAAAAATAGCACCAAAGTCTTACCTTATGTATAGGAATCAATTCTCACCTTTCATATTTTTAGATATGTAGTAGGAATCATTGATTACAATTTCTTATTTAAGAAACTTAAAAACATAGAACATTTGCTACTAATTAATCAGAGATGAAGACCATTCCATTGATGCTCATCGCCTTCGTCATAGTTTTAGTATCGTTTCCAGCTTCGATTAAAGGTCAAGGTGTCATTGGTTGTGATGCTGAGCTTGATAGATGTGAGGTCATGAGAAACAAACACCAATGGAGTTTAGTGGGGAATACATGTTGTAAGAAACTACAAAAAGGTCCACAACCATGCATGTGTTTGTTTTTTAAGTACCCTATGCTTAAGGAAACTGCTCTTAGCCTTCTCCGTTTTTGTCACGCTCCAATTCCCAAATGTATAAAGATCCTATTGATATAAGAAAATAACAACAAGATCGTAAATGTGTTTTGTGATTGAACCATCTTGTATATTTCTATATTACCATATTATACTAATAGTTTTGTACTAGTGTTGTTGTTGTTGTATCACAAATCCGAGTTCAAACTTGGATTTTTATATAGCTTTAAATATAGTTTTTGAATGAGTTAAGTTTGTTTTCGAGAACTAATCAAAATTTCACAATAAATCCATTTTTTTGTACTTATAAATCCTAACTATCATCTCATTAACTTTTAATCTAGAATCAATTTTTGCTATATAAGAGAAATGTCCTTTAATAAAAATACTATATGTGGCCTAAATAAAAATGTATGCTAAATTTGACACAAAAAAACTTCATTTTGTGCTATTTAAGAGAATTGCCCATATATTTACATCCAAAATCTTTTATGGTTTCTTGTTCAATATTGGTAGTCATTTTGGTTATTTCCACCAAATTTATCAAATGATATTGGAAACAAAAGCTCCAAGTAAAGTTGTTTTGATTTGATGATAAATTTTATAAAGAAAAAAAGAATAATCAGAGATGAAGCCCAAAGATATGTCTTTAACAGTAAGTTAGGATTGAGCTTCAATTAGATATAAATGGGCCTTGGCCCGTATAGCCCAATGTTTAAAGTGAATTCACACTACAAAAGAGAGTGAATTATCCCACATCGGCAGTCTGAAGACCAATATCGTTCTATATATAACCTGAGAAAGCATTGGTGGTCTCGACCTTACTTGAACAGGATCTGTTCTATAGGCTCGTACCTCTGTATCCTCGGTTTCTAAGGAGACAGGCCCTTTACTCAACCTTGCCGGGGTGGTCGCACGGCGGTCTGACAAGTTTCCATTTTTTTTAATCACAAAGTGCTCGACGAAATGTCTAAAGTGAACTTTCTAGGAGTGGATAACATATCCGCACCTGAATCCGATTCGAAATTTTAAAATATCCGAACGATTTTATAACTCGAATCCGATCCAAACTGATAACCAAATAAATACCGAAATACCCTAAATAATATTAATTATATTTAGACTTGATATAATTCAATTATATAAAATAACAATTATAAACATAAAAATATCAATTATTTTAAGAAAAAATAATCAAAATATAAATAACTAATATATCTAACAATTCTTAGTTATATTTGTGAAAATTTAACTAAACTTTATTCAAATTTAACATTTGTATTTTCTCAATATTTTAAATACCCGAACCCGATCCGAATCCGAATTGACCCGAACCGAATCCGATCTAAAACTATAAAATATCCGAACGGATCCTATACCCCTAAATCCGAACACCTGAAATAGCCGATCCGAATCTGAACGGGTACCCAAATGCCCAACCTCTTTTTTTTCATATTTGATGGATCTTTAAAGCAATTCAATAATTATTTTTAACAAAAAAAAAAAAAAGAAATTTAATAATGATAATTTCTTACGCTGCAGTTTTGCATTAAACCTTGGGCTATTCGCAATCTTTGTTATGATCCTTATTGTCTTGTTTTCTATATGGAATTTGAATAATTGTTTTTGGTTCTATTTTAGCTATATATTTGTGTAACCCTGCAATTATAGATTTTTGATTCTCTTAGCTCTTATGTTTAGCTACCTGTAATCTTTTTTTTTTTTTTTCTCTTCTTCCTTACAGATTATGTTACAGAAAGGAACAACTTAACTGAGTAACATCAGTTTTTATTTCATATTATCTCTTGTTTCAAGATTACAGATACAAACTAGTAGCTTTTTGCTATCAAGAGCTCATACTATCACTGTTCCATTGCACTACTTAGCATATGCCAATGTAAGTTCAACTTCCTCAAACTGATCACATTTAATAAAATCTGAATTTTGTACTTGTTTTATCTTTATGCTATTTTGTTTAAGTACCAAGGTTCTCTACACAGTTGGTGGAGTAGAAAATCTTATCCCAGCAAGAAAATACAATGCAGCGACCATAGACTTAACAAGCGTCAAAAACATCAGAGCTCTTCTTGGAATCTGTTTGTCAAGTCTTTTTTCACATCTTCTATGGTCATTTTCAACTGACATATAATCGCCAAATCCGATTTTTCCTTCTTTATTGTGCATCCGCCATTTCACAGCTCTCAAAAGGCAAGAACAAAGAGGACAAAAGACGTGACAGCGACCGCAGAGCTTCACTCTCTGGCTGCAGTAGAGAAAGAGTACAAGCAAAAAGCTCCGATCAAACTCCAGCTCATCTCTTCCGCTTTGAAAACGCAAACGCTGTTTCTTCAATGTTACTATACTCCATATAAGTCTATATGCAGTTTTTGGGGGATGATATGATTTTTCATGCTTATGTTTATATTTTTGTTCACTTCCAAACATACAATGAGACAGTGGTGTAGTGTACCTTTTAGTTGTTTATAAAAATTTCAAGGAAACCATAAATAAATATTCCTGATCATATACATAAAATTTTTCCTTAAGTTACTCTAAATCTACCGTTCATCAAGCTTTGCGGTTGCCATGCTTGAGGCGTTCAGCTTCTTGTATATCCATTCGAATGCGCTCAACATACATCGGAAGACGGATAATATCTTTGATCTCTTTCAATAAAACCTCCATCGTAATGTTGTCATTTATACTCTTTTATCACACCACGAGCAGCCGTGATACCATTTGGTACAGATTTATCTACTCTGATCCGCATACTAACCCATACTCTCTTCTCCTTATCCCAACAACACTCTACAATCTTCCCACGGTAACTAGCCGGATGGTCCCAACCATCACCTCTAAACTCAATCGTATAGCCTCTCATAAGCTTCATCTTCCCATGTTCTTTCAAAAATAGCATTTCACGCCCATCCTTGCTAATGTCAAACAGAAAGTCAACTGAATTCATTTCCGGATACTTCCATTTCAGTAGATCATAATTACGTCCGAAAACATAAGGATCGTCCTATCCTTGAAATATTAGGCCATCTGTTTCATGTGAAAGATTCGGAATCAACTCCTTAAAAAGCTTCTTCTCAACAGAAGAGAGTAAACAAAAAGGCTTTATCCGAACCCCGAAAGGCTCCATCTCGTATCTATACCAATGATTTGTAATCTTCTTCTCATCATTACGCGGTTTGATCACTTCTTTGTTAAGAATATTCCATCTTTCGCTGAAAGGCCGCTCTGCGAGTGATTGCCCATTCATTGCTGTCAAATCGTACAGAAGGTACCTCCTCACTTGGCACTGCCTTTTTCCATCCATAAATGTATCTACAACCATCTCTCCATCAAGCAATGTGTTATGATGCACTTTATAATCACTTTGATCATGCCAACAAGGGAACCACATTTGTACTCTTCTAAATCTGAAATTTCTATCTATTAGATAACAACCATCTCTAGTCAATAGCATCATGTACCACGTTCCATCTGCCTTCCATGTCGCGTAATAGTACCTCTGCCTCAAGAGTTGAAATCCCTCCCTGTCTAACGATACAGGGTGCGAACCCTGGAACGACATAGATCCTCCTTTTACCTCAATATTAAGCATCTCAATATAGAATTTCTTGTAACTCAACTCCTGATTAAACGGTATCTCAGCTCCCAAAATGTCATCATTCGACATCTTCTTGACATTCTCATCCAGCTGATTGTTTCCTTGCACTGCAGGGTAAGACAGAGCATCATCATCATCGTCGTAATCTTTCACTTCTTCAGACCTCTTCCATTCGGGAGTTGGTGGACAAGTGAAACTCTCAGGCTTTACTTCATGATAAAAGCTGTACAGAGCATCAATGTAATTTGGTTTGTAGATCCCGGGCGGACGAACATCAGAAAACATTTTCAAGGCCTGTGTAAGCCTCATCATCGGTCTAGAGCGCATAAGGTAATGAACAATCATGAACCCTGTACGATTATGGCCATGAGTACAATGCACAAGAACATACTTCTTCGAGAAGTTATATTCCTCGAACTGATTAACCTCGTAGACAAATTTGTTTACTGACAAATCATCTGGCACAGAATCACGACCACTGCAACGAATCTTAACATAACCAATCCCCTCTTGCCTTAACTCTGCGTTAAGATGATAGTAACGAGTTGTATTGGTCAGATCAATCACTAGATCGACCAAGCTTCTTTCTTCCATTAGTTAACCACTGTTTGAAAGTGTATCTTTTGTCACAAGGAACATCATTGTTGTAAGATTCACTGAGAGGAACTTTTGAAGGAATGATGAATCCTATTTCTTGACCAAAACGAGGACAATCTAACCAACCTTGAGGGATGATGCTGCAGTTCTGATCACGAAAACTTGGTTGTCTCAATCTTTTCCTTTGTTCTTCATAATCTGTTTCGAGACGTCTCTTACAAGAAAAAGAAGTTCTTCCTGATGTTTCTTCAGAATACATCTTAGTGATCATTACGGAACTGCTTTTATCTTCAGAAATACATTTTAGCGATCAAATACGTTTCCAGAATCACTCCGACACCACGAAGAGCCAACGAATTAAGATCAAGACAGTCCACAGGGACTCAAAGAAGAATCTAAAAAAATCAAACAAGAAAGATTCGTCAAGGAGACTGAAATTGCGATCGCAAGTTCCAAAACCTAAGACGCGATCGTCAAAGAGAGAGATTAAAGGAAATAGAGAGAGGCGAAGTCGTATTTATAGGGTTTTAGGATATCCCACGATTTTTTTTTTAACACGGATTGTATTATCATTCCCACGATTATTCGAATATTTTGTAAGTTTTTTTTACATATATTTTTGTTGTTTATATAGTTTAAATCATTTTTGCTAATTTTATAGTATTTAGTATTTAATGCAATCATAAAATTTTAATAAATTCAACTTAACCATTAATCAAATAATATATTCCTTCCGATTCTCAAAGAATATAATTCTAAGACTTAATTTTTGTTAGAATGTGTTTTATGTTTTCCATGCATGTTTTTAAATAAGAACTCAATTTTGCCCCTATTATTTCAGATTATTAATTAGAAAGATCAACTTATTTAGTGTCTTTATTTAATAAAGGGTAGAAAGAAAATTTAAATATATTTTTTGTTGTGAACAAAAGAGATTAGGGAATTGTTCTTTTTGTTATTGTTATTATTCATGGGTCATAAGACAATATATATTAGCCATATAGGGATACAAAGCTAGGGTTTAGCTTGAAGTACAAGTATTCTAGAACATTCTAATGGACCGATAATGGCATCCACATAATATGAATTTATTCATAACACTCTCTATTGGATGACCATTATAATAAGTTGGTATCCAATGCACTTGAGATGATGTCTCGTTAAAAACGTTACTTAGAAAACCTAGCGAGAAAAACCATAGTAAAGAGAAAGAGAGTGCAACGCACATTTACTCTCCCTCATGAGTACATCACTGATCTTTGAGACGATTTGATATAATTTTAAATAAACTAATTTCTTGAAAGTAGCAGTTTGAGACGTCTTAAAAAATAAGAATAGTTTAATTAGTCCGTATGTATATAATGAAATGCTTCCTAAAAGCACTCAAACTTTGAAAATAACATTGCATAGAACACTGTTCCTCTCAATGGAAGTCAGTGTTTCATCCTTCCAAATGTAAGTTTAAGTTGTGTAACACAATAATCAAATCCAGTTTACCATCTCTGATTACTTCATTGCACAAAACCTGCAGTTACAGATTCTAATCAGTAATGTTATCGAGTTTAAAAAACGTCTTTCCCAAAAGGCTCACTAAAGTCTAAAGTCTTATAGTTGTTGTGTAACCAACATCTCATATTGTGTTTTCCAGCTGTATTGACTTCGTAGAAAAATAATTCAGACACAGTTTTCCACATTCAGTGTCTTCACAAAAGCTTAGGTCTACCTTTGCATCTTTGTCACTTTAACTCTCATCATGAAAAAAACTGTCAAATATATAACAACTATTTGACTAGAAACGTTTTTCTTCAATTCTTTTGTACAATCTTACTACAACGAGGCTGTGTGCTGAAGTTTTATAAACAGGTGAATCAAATAAGCTTATTTAAGCTTGTTTCCAATAATGCTACATTTAGGTTCTTGACCTTAATTGCTGTTCCATAGGGTCAGCCGCTCAACTTCACTCTCCCTTATTACAATCCAAATCTATACGTTCAGAATACACTTTAATCGATCTGTTCAGAGAATAAATCTTCAACAAACGCAAGAATCTGGTGGCCCAAGTTCTTCAAGCGATCTGGTATGGTCGAAAGAACCCGGATCCGGTAGAACCCAAATGCTCGTCCTATCTCTACCTTCTATGTTTACACTACAAGGATGACAACAACCAGCTGCGCTCGATCCTCATTAACGCAGGGCTTAGCTTGGTTGGGTTCAAGTGTAAGTTTTTATCCATTTTGCTCATTTTTGGGAGGCCGATGAATGTGTAAAAACAAATGTATCCCATATGAATTCTTAATGTGTGATCATTGGGTATTGTTGTGGGTATTGTCTTCCTGATCGTGGCGATAATATTCCAGTCTTTTAGTTCCACTGAAGATTCGATTATAAGTGTGTAGTGTTTTCAGCTTCATCATTTTTTCTTCAGATTACATAAATTGCGAGCTAATTGGTCCAAAGCAGTTCCAGGGAAACCAAATGAGGTGATAAAAACAAAAAAAAAGATACACATTGTATCTCTCCTTGCATTGTTTCTAAGATCAACTGGAGTTGAGTTCTAAAAGGCCTTGAGTCGGATCGCACAGGTAGTTCATTTTCGAAAGAAGGTAAATAAGTTTTAGCATTGATCAAATTTTCTATATATTATTCTTTTATTTCTTCGCCCTGAGTATTTGATCTTCTTTCTTAGGTTGAAAATGGGTTATGAGGATTTCGTCTATTTCATACTTGTGGAAGAAGAAAAATATTCTACGGTAAGCTGTGATTTAACTGATACCAATTTGTGTGTTGACTGTTTCTTCATACCCTGAGCATCGCTGAATATTTATGGTCAATGAGAAGGTGGACTCATTTTTGAGTTCATAGAGAAACGGTTCAAGGAGAATGGTAGGGTGATTGTTCTTGCAGAAGGTACAGGACACGGTATGATGTCTAAGGATGTTTCTGGGAACAATCTTCTTAAAGATTTCGGCTTCTGGCTATCACAAAGCATCAAGGTAAGACTTGAATCTTACAAGATCATGCTCCCAGTTCCTATATATGTGATCCGGCTGTTGATTAAAAATGTTAAAACTTATGTGTCCCTTTTTGTTCTTTTCTTATTCAAAACCTCCATACTTGGACCCCAAATTGCCAATTTACATGTGCTTATGTATCTATTTTCCTTACGTTTGCCAGGTTGCTCCAACTCCAGAGGAGACTAAGGTCTGGCAGTACAGATGAGTACGAATACTCCTAATGCTAGATTTGGTCCTAGAGCTATGGAGGTATGTTGTTTGTGTTTTCTAATTTACTTGCTTTTCCTTTTCATTCTGTATGGTCTGTTTGTGATTTTGATGTGTCTGCTTTTGCAGGTGGCTTTGCAGTTTGAGTGGCAAGTTTATATGTGAATTCAAGGTTCCCACAATCTTCTTTTCCCCCAAATTTCTATTTGATTTATTGCTATCTCTCTTTACTTAGATGCTTATTCTTCATTCGTTGCTCCTCTTTCCTCTGAAATAGTGAAATCTCTTAATGGTTACTCTTTTCTAATTCATTTCCAAATCGAATCCCAATCAAAATCCCTCAAGAAGGATACGTTTAAAAATACTGACACCTATCGTACGACAAAACTTCTGCATCAGGTACCCTTTCCTCATTTTCAAATCCTCCAAACATCATCCAATATATATTTATTCACCCCCTATATGAAAGAATCTGTATGTATTGGTATTTTATAGGTCATTAAACCGTAGATTCTCAAAAACAAATACGAATCTGCATATGTAGTTTGAAGAAAAATACATTCTCCGATCAAATAAAGATTATATGGGAATGTAAAACTGCGGCGTAGCGCGGGCACATGCCCAGTTTAAGTATAAAAGCAACAATACGCACTAAAGAATAAAGAAAAAATAAAAAAACCATTGGCAATGGTCCAAACAAACAAACTCATGATCATGATTAGAATTCCTTTGAAAAACAAGAACAAAAAAAAGAAGAAAAAACTCATGGTTAGATTTGATCAATGAATATTTATTCGACTATGCACGAAAACGCATGAGCTGGGAACCGTAAGCACAACATTAGCCCACTCAATGTTTCCCCAAACTTCATTAGTATCATTGCGTCTTTTAACTGCAATCATCGCACACCAAATATCCTTGTTTTCACAACAAGGATGCACTAACTTTTCCCATAAGATTAAGAGTTTCCCACCATAGTTAGCTATTTCAATTATATCAGAAGGAAGATTCATGTTCAACCTACCTAAACCGCTGACCACTCTCCATTCTTGGAGATTTTTGTCATACCACAAGCACTTGTGTTTATCACAACAATACGATACATTCTCTATTAGACATCTCAGGAGTGATTTTTGTGCGACATCCCATTTACCTGCTTTTGGATCATAAACAGAGTCCTTGTTCTCGTTGCTTCTAACATAAATCTTTCCTTGGATCACCTCTATATTTCTAAGTGAAGAAAAGCGGAGCTCCGCGCCAGGATTAGGTAAAGGTTCCCAAATTTGAGTCTTTGGGTCGAAAACCTCACCCCAATTCTCGGATTCGGCACAACCTCCAATCACGTATATTTTCCCATTGAGGACGCCCACAACGGCTCTCGATCGAGCTACAGTCATGTTGGGGGCATTACGCGAAACATAAATCTCGGTATTACGGACCCACATCATGGAGGACGGATCATTGTATTGTTTGAGTCCATACACTTCTGAACCAACCGTAACGGTGTGCAGTGGTACAAAAGAATAATATGAAGAAGGTATTTGTACCAACCGAGTATTTTTGGTAGACGTTGTCATTGTTGTTGTCGTCTTCTTCTTCTTCTTCTTCTTCTTGAGTTGGTTGGTTAGGAGTTGACCAGGTTTGATCCACAGGGAAAACAAAGAGGCACGAGGATTATTGGGAAACTGCATGCAGACATAAAAAAAGATTTCACTGATTTTGAGATAAAATCGCGCTATTCTGAGCTTATTGGATAGGATGTGAGTGCGAAAGGTCTTGCAGACTAAGGAGAGTTGTGGGTAGTAGGATTTCGATATGCGGGCTAAACAATTCAAGACGAGTTCATCAGGAAGTGACAAAAACAAGGATGGATTCTTCGAATCTTTTTCTGCATAGTTAGCGTTTTGTAAAGTAAGGCAATCAAATTCTTCAACCGAGCCCGTTTCCATAATAACACCAACACTACGAAGAGCCAAACAAAAGTCCACAAAGAGCCCTCCACAGGGATTCAAAGAACTCAAACAAGAAGATTCGTCGAGGAGACTGAAATTGCGATCGATTGTTCCAAAGCCCTAAAGTTGTCGCGAGTCGTATTTATATTCATAAATTTTTACTTTTTGTTTTTTTTTTTGTTTTTGAAACTTGGCCTAAGCCCGTAAAATTAGGCCTAAGGGGAAAGTATATATAAAACTAAATTTGGTTTCTAAATATTATAATATTAAGATAAAAATTTGAATTCTGAATATTCATATTCATTTATTCACTTCTCGATATTTGCATATTTGATTATGATCAGTTGATAACCTTATATTTTGCAAAAGCGAATCTAAAAATACTATAAAAGTATAAGATGTTTTAATATACCCATAAAATGTCTTAAAATTTTAAGGTTTTAAACCTCTATATTTTAAAAAATAATAATAATAATATGAGATATAACCACTAAGTTCTATAACTATAATTTTAATTTACCAAATACAAAACTAACGACCAACCCAAGCGTGCTTTCGTTTGGTGGGGTCTCCTACGACTTGTCCAATGGATGTTGTTTTCTAGGTCCCCCGTTTGATACCTTAATGAATGACTAATTTACCGTTTCTAAATGCATGAAGATGTATGCCTCGGTCTCGAACTTTGTAGGTCAAAAAAATTTACAACCAACTAATCAACTTTTTGTTTAATCTTAGAATTTAGTCACTTAAAATTTAATCAAGTTTAACATACTACTAGAAAACATGCTAGAAAAGACGAAAAAATCCGTCGGAAATAAAATTCCGTCGGAAATCCGTCACAAATTGTAACGGATTTCCGACGGATATCAAATCCATCGGAAATCGTCCGACGGATTTCCGACGGACAAATTCCGACGGATTTCCGACGGACAAATTCCGACGGATTTCCGACGGACATATTTAAGACGGATTTCTGACGGATATAAAAACGGACGATTTCCGACGGACAAATTCCGACGGATTTCCGACGGACATATTTCCGACGGACATATTTAAGACGGATTTCTGACGGATATAAAATTTTATTAATAATATTAATAATATTTAATTTATTGTAATTAATATTAATTAATTACAATTAATTATAATTAATATATAAAATTAATTCGGAATAAATATAAATTAAGATTTAAAATTATAATTATAAATAAATTTTAATTATAAAATTTTAATTACAATTAAAATTAAATTTAAAATTAAAATAAAAAATAAAAAAATAAAATTATTCTTCTTTTATTATTCTTTTTATTTTTTCTTCTTCTTCTTTATTTCTTCTTCTTCTTCTTTCTTCTTCTTCTTCTTCTTCTTCTTCTTTATTTCTTCTTCTTTATTTCTTCTTCTTCTTCTTTATTTATTCTTCTTATTATTTATTATTTATTATTTATTATATTTATTTATTATTCTTTATTTATTTACAACTATTCTTCTTATTATTTATTATTTATTTATTTAACTATTATTTTATTCTTCTTACTTTACTTCTTCTTCTTATTCTTCTTCTTCTTCTTCTTCTTATTTATTACTTATTCTTCTTATTATTTATTTATTTATTTATTTATTATTTATTACTATTTATTATTATTTATTTATTCTTTCTTAACTTATTTATTATTATATTATTATTATTTATTCTTCTTCTTCTATTTATTCTTTATTTATTTACTTTTCTATTTATTTATTTCTTCTATTCTTCTTCTTCTTCTTCTTCTTTATTCTTCTTCTATTTTATTTATTCTTATTCTTCTTATTTATTATTTATTCTTCTTCTTCTTCTTCTTCTTCTTTATTATTCTATTCTTCTTCTTCTTTCTTATTCTTTATTCTTCTTCTTCTATTTATTCTTCTTCTTCTTCTTCTTTATTCTTCTTATTTATTCTTCTTCTTCTATTCTTCTTCTTCTTCTTCTTTCTTATTCTTATTTATTCTTCTTTCTTCTTCTTATTTATTCTTTTAACTATTCTTCTTCTTATTTATTCTTCTTCTTCTTTATTTCTTCTTCTTCTTTTTCTTCTTCTTCTTCTTCTTCTTCTTCTTCTTCTTCTTCTTCTTATTCTTCTTCTTCTTCTTTATTCTTCTTCTTCTTCTTTCTTCTTCTTCTTATTCTATTCTTCTTTATTCTTCTTCTTCTTATTTATTATTCTATTCTTCTTCTTCTTCTTCTTCTTCTTCTTCTTCTTCTTTTTCTTATTCTTCTTTCTTCTTCTTCTTCTTCTTCTTCTTCTTTCTTCTTCTTCTTCTTCTTCTTCTTTTTTATTCTTCTATTATTCTTCTTCTTCTTCTTCTTATTTCTTCTTCTTCTTCTTTATTCTTCTTCTTCTTCTTCTTCTTTCTTCTTCTTCTTCTTCTTCTTCTTCTTCTTCTTCTTCTTCTTCTTCTTCTTCTTCTTTTTAAATTAAACTCATATGCAACATATTTAACACATTTGATATATAGTATCCGTCAGAAATCCGTAAGAATTTCAGCCGGGTTTTATTTAAGTGATGGTTTACGATCCGTTTCTCTTGAAATATGTTTGTAATATGATTTGTTACTCATTTCAATGATAAAATACTAACAAATACCTTGTTACATATTAAATATACCAAAATTAGAAAATTTTATTTGTTATGTTTATAAATCATTGCTTAAGTATATGTATCATTGTCTAACATGTAAACATGATTGTATAAATTTTTCTAATTTTGGTATATATGATATATAACAAGGTTTTTGGTATTATATTATGATTGAAATGAGTAACATAGCATAATACAAACATATTTCAAGTTAAACGGATCGTAAAATACCACGAAACCACAAAACCGTCGGAAATCCGTCGGAAATTACCGATGGATTTCCGACGGTTTTGTGGTTTCACGTGTCGCGTTCTAAGGTTTAGTCTGACATATGACTAGACAAGCCAAAAAAAACAAATTCCATCAAAAATCCATCAGAAATCCGTCTGAAATCCGTCTGAAATCCGTCGGAAATCCATCGGAAATCCGTATGAAATCTGTCTGAAATCCGTCTGAAATCCGTCTGAAATCCGTCTGAAATCCGTCTGAAATCCGTCGGAAAATTTCAGACGGATTTTCAACGGAATCGTCATTTTCAGATGGATTTCCGACGGAATATAAATCCGTCGGAAAATTTCAGACGGATTTCAGACGGATTTGCGACGGAATCGTCAATTTTCATATCTATAGGAAATGCATCGTAAATCCGTCGGAATTTTCCGACGGATTTATATTCCGTCGGTTTTGCGGTAAATTTCTTGTAGTGACAGTTGATTCTAGAAAATGTCTCAATCCAAATATATAGACATTAAACTCTACTATTTTAATCCCAAGTACAAAAAGCATGGATGTTAAGGATGATTTATCGACTACAAAAATAAGACAAGCTTAGTATTATTCGTTGATTGATTTTAAAGTTTTGTGTTCATTTTAAACAACTTTTAAAGACTTGCAAAATATTGCATGTTAAGGTGATTACTTTCGGTGAGAATATATGAAAAAATTTAAATACTCTCTAAAATTTTCTTAAATTCTGCAATTCTAATAATCATTAAAATTCTACATAAATCTCAATCCAATAACAGTCTCTTAGTCTTCAGGGATTCGTTGTTGTTCGCCGGTTCAATATTTAAGGCCTAGTTTGATAACCGTCCGTGTTGTATCTTTGGATTATATATGTTGCGGTGAAACAAAAAAAAGACACATTTGCTTTTCCAGTGATAAGCTACATATGGAAATTCACATTTTCTAAGAGTTTACATTAGATTGATGTATACTGAAGTATTCTACCAAAAATAAATAAAAAAAACTTTCAACAGCTAAGCTTAGACAAATCTTACATCATTTCAAATATGTTTTAAAGTGGCACAAAATAGCAATTTTCTTTTGCAGTCGCTTCTTTGTTTGTCTGAAGTTCAGACTCTGAACATTGAACATTGAACATGGAGTCTCTCTTCAATATGATCTTTAACTTTTATCTTGTAATGTAGGTTCATGGCTGATCACGCTGCATGGAGAGAACTTGCAGTGATTTATCTATCAAAACTGAAAACTTCTAGGGTCTTGTGTCAATGTGTGACTAAAGAAGCGGAGAAAGAGTGAGGTGAAGAATCGATCGGAATGTGAAAGCTAAGAAACATCTAACTTACTAATTCACTTCACATACAAATCCTAATTAAATGCCTCTTATAAACAATCTTTTATACCAGTAGACAACAAGTCGGTCTAAAACTTGATACATTTGAAGTTTGATGTTGTCAAGAATTTAATTTTAAGCATAAAAGCAACAATACACTAAAAGAATAAAGAAGAAAAAGGTATTGGCAAATGGTAAAAAGAAACACATGTTTAGATTTGATCAATGAATATTTAAGTGACTATGAACGAAAACACATGAGCTGGGAACCGTAAGCACAACATTAGCCCACTCAATGTTTCCCCAAACTTCATTAGTATCATTTCGTCTTTTAACTGCAATCATCGCACACCAAATATCCTTGTTTTCACAACAAGGATGCACTAACTTTTCCCATAAGATTAAGAGTTTCCCACCATAGTTAGCTATTTCAATTATATCAGAAGGAAGATTCATGTTCAACCTACCTAAACCGCTGACCACTCTCCATTCTTGGAGATTTTTGTCATACCACAAGCACTTGTGTTTATCACAACTATACGATACATTCTCTATTAGACATCTCAGGAGTGATTTTTGTGCGACATCCCATTTACCTGCTTTTGGATCATAAACAGAGTCCTTGTTCTCGTTGCTTCTAACATAAATCTTTCCTTGGATCTCCTCTATTTCTCTAATTGAAGAAAAGCGGAGCTCGGCGCCAAGGTCAGGTAAAGGTTCCCAAGTTTGAGTCTTTGGGTCGAAAACCTCACCCCAATTCTCGGATTTGGCGCAACCTCCCATCACGTACATTTTCCCATTAAGGACGGCCGCAAAGGCTTTGGCTCGAGCTACAGTCATGTTGGGGGCTTTACGCAAAGAATAAATCCCAGTATTACGGACCCACATTATGGAGGACGGATCATTGTATTGTTCGAGTCCATACACTTCTGAACCAACCCTAACGTGATACAGTGGTACAAAAAAATTATATGAAGAAGGTATTTGTACCAACCGAGTATTTCTGGTAGACGTCGTCTTCCCTAGTTGGTTGGTTAGGACTTGACCAGGTTTTATCCACAGGGCGAACAAGGAGGGACCCGGATTATTGGAAAACTGTAAGCAGACATCAAAAAAAGTTTCTCTTGTTTTGAGGTGAAATCGCTCCAGATGGAGCTCATTGGATAGGGTGAGAGTGCGAAAGGTCTTGCAGACCAGGGAAAGTTTTGGGTAGTAGGATTTCGATATGCGGGCCAAACAATTCAAGACGAGTTCATCAGGAAGCGATAAAAACAGCGATGGATTCTTCGGCTTCTTTTTCTGCATAGTGAAAGTTTTGTAAAGTAAGGCAATCAAATTTTTCAACCGAGCCCGTTTCCATAATGCTACCAACAGTACGAAGAGACAAACAAAATCCCACAAAGAGCCAATCATGATCAAGGAAAACAACCTTCCACAGGGTTTCAAAGAAAGAATCTTAAATTGCGATCGAATGTTCCAAAACCTGAGACAGAGAGTTAGAGATGATATAAATTCCCAGTCTAGGAATCCACCAAGGATCCGAAGATAGGGGAAAGCAGGTCTAGAAGTTGATACAAAAAGGAAGAAGATCAACTCGAAGATACCTGGATTCGTAGATGAATTTGATATAGAGATAAAGAGAGATAAGATAATTGTTATTTTGATTGATTCTCCAGAAATGGCAAAAGCCAATACATATAGAATTACTACTCGGAATACAAAGCAGCACAAATCCAGCAATTATGACATTTATTAGAAGTTTGAAAGAAATTGGAATCTGAAAAGATAACTTCCTGTAGCAATACTTCCCTCTTCGAGAACATCCTTGGCCTCAAGGATGAAAATTAGGATATTTTGCTGTGAAATCCCTGTAAAACTCCCAAGTGGCCTGCTCGCGAGGAGAACCTTTCCATTGGATAAGAACCTTAGTCACAGCAAAATTGCGATGCTTCACCATTTTCTTCTCCAAGATTGCTTCTGGTTCTTTTGTTGTACCGAGATCAAGCCAAAATTGCGGTAGGACAGGTGTGGTGAAAGGAGGATTAGGACAGAACTTAAGTTGGCTGACGTGAAAAACACCATGGATGGCAGCCGTTGAAGGTAACTCCAGCTTGTAAGCGACAGCTCCCACACGTTCTAGAACACAGAAAGGACCATAAAAGCGAGGAGAAAGCTTATGAGGTACCTTTTTGTTTTTCATGGAGTGTTGGCGGTAAGGTTGTAACTTTAGATAAACATAGTCACCAATTTTAAATTCCCTGAGAGAGCGACGAGAATCAGCTTGTTGTTTCATCCTTTTCTGAGCCCTGAGTAGATGAAACTTGAGCATGTCAATTAGTTCTTCACGTTTCTGTAAGTTTCGGTCCACAGCCACGGAGGAGCTCTCACCAGGAAGGTAAGGAAAATGCACAGGAGGTGGCTGGCCATAAACGATCTCAAAAGGAGTACTCTTGATAGAAGAATGAAATGTGGTGTTGTACCACCATTCGGCAAGGGGTAACCATTTTCTCCAAGTATGTGGTGCCTCAGAAGTCATACACTGAAGATAAGTCTCAAGAGTTTTATTAGTCACCTCTGTTTGTCCGTCGGTTTGAGGATGATAGGCAGTTGAGTACTTGAGATCGACTTCGTGTACGTGGAATAGCTCCTTCCAAACTTCACTCAAGAATGTAGGGTCTCGATCACTGACAATATCTTTTGGCATTCCATGTAACTTGAACACTTGATCCATGTAGAGTTGTGCCACATCGAGAGCTGTGTAAGGATGGGAAAGGGCCAGAAAATGTGCATTTTTGCTTAATCTGTCAACAATAACCAGAATGCAATGTTTACCATGAGATGGAGGAAGACCCTCGATAAAATCCATACTTATCGATTCTCAAACACCCGTGGGGATTGGGAGAGGCTGTAGGAGTCCTGGCTTGGCTGCGAGATCATACTTATTCTTCTGGCAAATAGAACAGTTCCAAACATAATTTTGCACTTCGGTACTCATCCTTGGCCAATAGAAAAGAGATTTTACCCGATGAAGTGTGGCATCACGACCCGAATACCCGCCGATTGCAGAATCATGTAGCCATTTAAAGATATGCATCTTTACTGCAAAATCATTACCAACCACCAATTTCCCTTTTCTTCTGAGTTCTCCATTGGTAAGTGTAAAGGCTGGGTGTGAAGTAGGATCAACTTTAATCTCAGAAATTATTTTCTGTAAGTGTTGGTCCGTGCGCCACAAGAGCTGTAAAGAGTCATAAAAGCCTTGATGGGCCTGAGAAAGAGTAAGATGAAGCAATTCTGAACCAGAAACTCGTGACAAAGCATCGGCAACATAATTCTCCTTGCCTTGCTTGTATTGAATGTCATAGGTGTACCCCATGAGCTTGGAAAGCCACATATGTTGAAAAGGAGTGGTGACTTTTTGTTCAGTTAGAAACTTCAAGCTTTTGTGGTCTGTCTTGATTAGAAACGGCCTGTGAGCAAGGTAAGCATTCCATGTCTGTACGGCATGAACCACAGCGAGCAATTCTTTCTCATAAACGGACAAGGACTGGTGTCGGGGACCCAAAGCTCTGCTGATGAAGCAAATAGGATGATTATCCTGCATTAACACCCCCCGATTCACATCTTAGATGCGTCTGTCTCCACAACAAAGGTCTTCTCAAAATTTGGCAGCGCTAAGACAGGAGCAGATGTGAGTGCCATTTTTAGAGCAGTAAATGCTTCTGCGGCATCATCACTTCATAAAAACCCCTCTTTCTTCAGCAGGTTAGTCAAAGGACGAGCAATGATGCTGTAGCCTTGTATAAACCTTCTATAGTAGTTAGCCAAGCCTAAGAAACTTCTGAGCTGTTTCTGATTAACCGGTATTGGCCACTGTTCCACACTCTGAATCTTTTTAGGATCAGTACTTACTCCATCCTCCGAGATAAAATAACCCAAATATTCGATAACCGTAGCGCCAAACACACATTTAGAGGATTTGAGGTAGAGCTGCTATTGACGTAGAATAGAAAAAACCTCTTCTAAATGATTTAGATGATCTTCCTAACTAGGACTGTAGACCAATATATCATCAAAAAATACCAGCAAAAACTTCCTTGAGATAGCTTGAAAGACATGATTCATCAAACCCTGAAAAGTACATGGCGCATTCGTCAAACCAAATGGCATAACAAGGTACTCATAGTGACCAGCATGGGTTTTGAACGCTGTGTTGTACACATCTTCAGGTGACATTCTTAGTTGATGAAAACCTGCTCTCAAATCAAGCTTAGAGAAATATCTTGAACCGCCCAGCTCATCAAACAAATCTTCAAGGAGTGGTATTGGATATTTGTCTTTTATTGTCTGCTTGTTGAGGCCCATAATCTACACAACTGACCTTGCTCCCATCTTTTTTCTTGACAAGAACAATCGGTGAAGCATATGGACTTGAACTATATTGAATAATTCCATGGTCCAGCATCTCATTCACCATCTTATCAATAACATCTTTTTGTAGAGAGGAGTACCTGTAGGGTCGTTGGTTCACCGGATTAGCGCCAGACTCAAGTGGAATCTTGTGATCGAAGCCCTCTCTAAATGGGGGCAACCCCTCTGGATCAGCAAATATGTTAGAAAACTTCTCTAGTAAAGATTGTAGAGCGGCTGTACTTTGCGTCTTTGGATCAGCGACATTGATATGTGAGAACATACTTTCTGGATTTAGAGTGATACTCTGCTCCACATCAACATCGACTTCTCGGATCTGAAGCATGGCAATTTGTGGCTCTTGTAACAATAATTTATTAAGGCTGTCTCCTTTGATCAACTTACAACCAGATTTAGTAACCCCACACAGAACATGCCGCAGTCCCTGGAACTTAAACTCCATTCTTAGATTCAGAAAATCCCACAGAATTGGACCAAGTGTGGATAACCACTGGACGCCAAGCACTAAATCGCAACAATCCAAAGGCAAAGTTCTAATCTCGGTGCTAAGAGTATATCCCTGCATCTTCCATGTGAAATCTTTACACATGTAGCTAGTGACAAACCGATCTCCCCAAGCAGCGGCTACAGGCATAGGTTTGATTGGCTCTAGCCAACATCCTAGTTCCTTAGCTTTACCCAAATCCAAGAAATTATGAGTACTACCTGGATCTATTAAAATGTGCAGCCTCAATTTCTCGTACTGACCGAGTATCCTCATGCAGTTGTATAAAGTAGAACCATTTAGAGCATTAATGGAAATGATTGGTGTTTTATTTCCTGTGTCTTCTGTTGTTTCTTGTACCACCACCTTTGTTCCATCTTCATCATCAGTGGATAAATCATCCTCATCACATTTCATCACAAAAATTCGTGCCTTCTTATGTTTTAGTTGATGTCCCGGGGTAAAGGGCTCATCACAAAACATACACAAGCCCTTATGTTTCCTTTCTTGCATTTCTTCATAAGAAAATTTCTTTGTGTTACTCTCTGCAGCGGCTCTTGGAATAAAATTAGGCTTGATTGGCTGGATATTAGCCATGTCTGGAGGGGACAAAAGATATGTTGAGCTAGTGTTCCTAAAGTTTTGATTTCCCATCTTCTGGTAAGGACTGAAAGAAGTCTTAGGCTGTTTAGTTGGTGCATGAAGAAGATAAGTCTCATGAAGCTTCGCTAATCTAGATGCCTCAAAAATAGTATGAGTCTGAAATTGACGAACGTGCAGAGCTAAGTGAGGATTTAGATTAGTTAGAAAGATGCTGAATGCGTGAGGAACCGGCAGCGTTATCCTGGTCAAAGCGCACTCAAACTTCTCCAAAAACACATCAACAGAATCATCTGATTGTTTAAGACTCACTAACTCCGACAAAGGATCTTCATATAGGTTCCCAAATCGAGAAGATAAATCAATGACATACTCAGGCCAAAGAGGAAAAACACCATATCGATTAGCCATGTAATTGTGGTGCCACTGTCTAGCTCGTCCTGTAAGGTAGAGAGACGCCATCCATACCTTAAATTCAGGTTGGGTGTTATCAAGCATGAACCATTGCTCTGCGCTTGAAATCCACTCCCGAAGTAGAGATCCATCAAAGCTTGGAAAGCCAATCTTTGTCAACCGCGAAGATAACCCATTTGGAAGAAGATGTTCTCTATTATCTTCAGTTATCGTTTGATGTTGATCTGGAGGATCCGGTAATC
Organism: Cardamine occulta; assembly: GCA_028015245.1. NCBI lineage: Eukaryota > Viridiplantae > Streptophyta > Magnoliopsida > Brassicales > Brassicaceae > Cardamine > Cardamine occulta. The sequence goes on from CM051384.1 coordinate 11,172,775, forward strand.
TTCGAGCATCTGGGGTTACTAACAGGCCCATAGAAAGAGCTGATCCTAAGCCTGAGTGTTTGGTGGAGGACCCTGAGATATGAATTTTGTCATCACAGCTTCCATTTCAGAACGCAGATCGGTTCGAGAAACCATTTCAGATCAGAGTTCAGCCACTAATTCGTTTTGCTTTGTCTGATTGGTTTTCATTTCGTCCATCTGCTTGGTCAGTTCGATTAGCGTAGCTTACCTTGTTTCCATGACCCTTGGCTTGAGGACACGAACTGGCTCTGATACCAATGAGACAGAGAGTTAGAGATGATATAAATTCCCAGTCTAGGAATCCACCAAGGATCCGAAGATAGGGGAAAGCAGGTCTAGAAGTTGATACAAAAAGGAAGAAGATCAACTCGAAGATACCTGGATTCGTAGATGAATTTGATATAGAGATAAAGAGAGATAAGATAATTGTTATTTTGATTGATTCTCCAGAAATGGCAAAAGCCAATACATATAGAATTACTACTCGGAATACAAAGCAGCACAAATCCAGCAATTATGACATTTATTAGAAGTTTGAAAGAAATTAGAATCTGAAAAGATAACTTCCTGTAGCAAAACCCTAAAGTCTCGAAGAAGAGTCCGGGAGAGAAAAGAAAAACTCAAAGTCGTATATTTATATTTATGGATTTATATTTTTCTAGTTTTACAAAGTTGGCCTAAAGGAGAAAGCCAAGTGGGCCAGGTAAAAAATAGTCGTGTTTGTGTGGGTACTACATAGACCCAGGTGGATCTGGATATCTGGATTCAAATCCAGCGTTTTCAAAGTTTTATGTTTAGAATATAAAAAATGGATTTGAGTTTAAATGAAGGATATGACTAAATTTTAAAGACCGAAAATAAAAATACATCACATTTATATTCTTAAATTTTTTTTTTGGTTAGATCAGATCCGGATATTCAGTCCAAAATTTTTGCAGGATCTGGATCTGCATATTTCTTCCTAGGCCTAGAACTACCACATTGCATGCTTTTATTATTACAAAAAGTAAACATGTGAATGTGATCATGTCACAAAAGAATGTTGCAGAAACACTCTCTTGAAGGAAGAACAAGAAGAAACACTCTTCCTCACTTTGAGTCTTCTCATGAACTTTTCCTTACTAAAAGCACCAAACGGCAAGCAGTTGCTGAGATTTTCTGTTAAACAGCGCTTAGTTTTTATTTGATATGTATAAAACTGTTTGCTCTTATACAGAAAGTTAGATGTGACTTAGCCAATTCAAAAGTTTTTTAAAGTTTTACTGTTAGTAGAATCTGTCAGACGAAGACACATTTGCTTTTCCAGTGATTTGCTACCAATCGCAATTCGCATATTTTGAAGCTTACATCAGATTGATGTAGATTGGTACCAAATTTTTTAAGAACCCCAAAAAAAAAGCTCTAAAGAGCAAAGAAAAATCTTATGATAATTTTCAAGTAGTTCATGTTTAAAGCGGACACAACAACATTTTTCTTTTGTAGTATTTAAAGAAATCAGGACTTATGGGTTTGTCTGAACATTGAACAAAGTTCAGAGAGTCTCTCTTCAGTATAAGTGTATAACAGAACTTATGCGGTCTAGTGTGACTAAAGAAGCAGACCAAAGTAAGGCATAGAATCAAACTGTGAAAGCTAAGAAACATCTAACTTACTGATTCATGATATGTCGAGTTTTAACCCAAAATATTTTCTGCAAGTGCACAGAACAAACGCAGTAGTATATGGGGTATCGAATCCACAGAGACCAAGGTTACCCTATGAAATTATGAGATTTGTAAATAAAGCTAAGACAAAAGATATGGTTGATTTCGAAACAGAATTGCAAGTAAATAAAAGCGATAATAAATCAATAAAGAGAAGCACTAGGTCAAGGTGTTTCGCTGGTGATTCGGAAACAAGGCTGAGCAACTATTCAGGGGCTAAGTAACTACCGGTCTAGAACTCAAACATAAATAAATGTCGCCCCACTCTCGTGATGTATCGACAACTTTATCTAACAACCTAGATACGAAACTCTAAATGCGGACCTAGCGAAGACGATAAGCATTAACAAGCGGGTTCAATATGTTCACAATCAATCGCAGCAATCAACTCTCGTTGGCTACGCACCAATTGCTCACCAATGATTTATCTAGCAACCTAGAGCACTCTCGTGAATAAGTTTAACCTAAAGTCATAGATTAAGTGGCCAGTTTAATCTAAGCATTAAGAACCCCTATTGGCGAAGACATTATATATTCCAATCCTATTTGTACTCAGCCATTAAAACCCTAAATCACCATTGAAAACCTTAACCTAGCTAGGAGACTACTCACTCATGGCGAAAGCAAACACAACAAGGCAATAGAATGAATTCATAATATTATTAAAAGAGATTAGGGTTCAGAATTCTTCTCAAACACAAGTTGTGGTCTGATCGACAATGGGAGAGAATAGATCCAAGGTTGAAGTAGCAAAATCCAAAGTGATACAAGCAAGAGGTAGAAGAACTAAAGGGGAAAAAATCCCAAAACCAAAAGAACGTAGAATGAAAAGTAAAACGAAGATCCTTCAGTCTGGAGGCGGCTGGGCCTTTTATTCTTCTAAAATTTAATTAAAAACGCGTTCCTAGGTAAAATAGATCGAGCACCCCGGGTGAGCACCCTGGCGAGCAGGTGCTCGGGGTGAAAAATCGCCTTTTTGCTCCAAGTTGCTTCTTTTGCTCCAATGTGCTCAAATATATTCAATACATGCTCCAGAGCCTCAAAATACCTGAAAAGACACAAAAGAAACTAGAAAAGACTCGAAAACAAGATAAAAAGACTAGTTAAAACGGGACAAAATACTAATATATCAACTCCCCCGGACTTAGACTTTTGTTTGTCCTCAAACAAAACAAGATCAAGAACTGAGAAGAGGTTTGAAAATCACGGGAACTCACTTGCTTGTTGGAAAAATTTCGAACTTCATACCTTATTCATTGGACCTTAGGACATGTACCGTAATTAGCCGTGGGGTTCATAACCTAACCTTAATAACTCACAACCCAACAGAAGTTTCGGAATCCCCACCGTTATCTCTTTACATAGATTAGTGAAATGAAAGTGCAGTGGTCTTAGCAGGAGTAATAGATCCAAAAGGTGCCAACTTCTTCTAACCAAAGACCCTCTCCCATATAACTTCCCTCTCTCCTCTTTCCCTCTTTCCACGCCACCATCTTTTTGTTTATTCTTTACAGCCATCGGTTTTCATTTGCCGATGCTTCACCCTTTATCACAGCCATCACTTTTCTGATGCTTCTTCTTTATTTTGTGGGACGAATCTCCATGAGGTCACAAAGGATACACGGATCTACGCATCATCCCTTGGTTCACTTCGATTTTTAGTTTCCCTTACAACAAGCTTTCCATGAGGTCACAAAGGATACACGGGTCTACGCATCATCCCTTGGTTCACTTCGGCTTGTTGCGTTGAACTTCTCATTTTTATTTTCTTTTTCTCTTCTTTTCTTTCTTTTTCTCGGTGTAATGAAGGGGAGTGAGAGAGGAATATCATACTTTGTGGAGAGTTGCGTGGTCTTGTTTGGCTCGAATAAGTCTTCCCTAATGAACATCAAACCCCTGAGAAAGAAATTGAAGATCAGATTAGAAACCGAATAAAAATTAGAGATGACATTGGTTCAACTTATTTCCCGCTGAGTGTGAGCTTTGGGGAATATTTAATCCATCCTATGCCTTTATCGATGCAGAACTTTGGCCAAGCTGTGAGTCATACAAGTAATCCTTAGTCCGAAAATAAATCCAATAGATCAAGTTCATAATTCTCCAACAAATTTGACTCAATAAAAATAAAAATAAAACTGACACTTAGCTGCAAGCAGCTAGACCTGATTCAGACCTAGACAAAGAAAAAGACGAAAGACACAAAAATAAGACTCAAAGACAAAGAAAAATAGTTAGTAGCAGACCTCTCCCCAGACTTAAATCACACCGTCCCCGGTGTGAAAAAGAACTGAAGGATTGGCTGAAAAATGAAAAAGATAAAAAAAAAAAAAGATAATACAATGGTAAAAGAAAGTGTGGATAGAATTCACCGCGTTGTAGCGGTGTCCGGATCATCACGAACTCTTCGCTTCCATTGTCGCCAGAGCTGGCTCACGTCTTTGAAGTGAAAATTTGAAATTGTGTGTTGAGGATTGGATTTCAACTTATGTTCCGGTTTTTGCATGCGAGCACCTTAGCAGAGCATGTGCTCTCCGAGCAGGTCTGGGTGCTCACCAATTTTTCCTTTTTTTTTTTTTTTTATGTAAACTAAAAACAAAATTAGTAATAAAAGCAAATTTTGAAAAATATGTACAGAATCTTCTGGGTGGGTCACCTCCCCAAAAGCGCTTGTTTAAGGTCTATAAACTTGACCTATGTCACGAAAAGGTGTTAATCATGAGAATCAAAAGGTTGGGCCAATGGTCCTTTGTCCTTTTCTCGTTAAAGCAATAGATAATTTACGCAAAATCACGCAAATTGCCCATGGTAGATAGACAAAACATTCACCAATGAAGTTTACTACAATTGTAGCATATATCTTGAAATATTCTTGGATGATTGAATAGCCAACAGAATCAAATGCATTTAATGGAAAAATAAAGTCAACTTCAGATGCGAGTTCATCACAGAATAGTCAACTTCATCTCCAACAATTTTAGGCAACTGAATATCCTCAAAATTATGAATTGGAAGGGTTGAATCGCATGTACCTTTTAGTTGGATTGGTGGAACCCAATATTTTACCTCTTTAAGTTCATGAGCTTTCATTACCTCCATGCACTTTGCATCTTCCAAATCTTTTCGAGTTTTCTTTGGAGGAACTGGGTAAGAAATCCTAGGCACGTAAACTTGCTCTGGAGGAGTTTCTGCAGATTTGGCTGGAGCACCCTGTCGGAGCACGTGCTCCAGAGCAGAATTAGAATGCTCGGTAGTTTTGGTCTGAGAATCAGCTGGAGTCGGTTCAACCTGTGTTCCAGAGTGTGAATCATGTTCCATCAGTATTTCTTCTGTGGCTAGAGCTTTCCTTTGGGTATTGTGCTCTGTAACACTCTCCTTATCTTTCTCCATGGTTTTAGGACTAGTTGGCGATGTCAACACTCGTCCACTTCTAAGCTCTACGACGTTGACATACTCATACCTGAGATTCATAGGAGGTACTGGTTAAGAAACCCTAGGTACATAAATTCGCTCTGGTGGAGTTTCTAGAATTTTTGTGGGAGCACCCTGTCGGAGCAAGTGTTCGCGGTCAGACGTGGGGTGCTCGGAAATTTTTTTCTCAGAATCGATTGGAATACTTTCCAGAGGTGTTCCTGAGCTTGAACCAATCTCAACATGTCCATTCTTCACAGAAAAATCGCTCCCTTGAGCCTGATGCTTGGTAACTTTCTCCTTAACCTTTCCATGGGAGCTTGTCATCGTAGGTAGTACCAGCAACTTTTCACTCCTCAATTCTACAGCATTCACATGATATTCATTCCTGGGCAATTCTCCTTTTCCTGGAAGAGCTCCAGCTGGTCTCTTGATAGCCTCGGCGGTTTGAGCTACTTGTATATCTAGCTTCTTCACATGCGCGGTAACAGCCTCATACTTAGCATTCAGATCAGTGTACATGTGATCTACCTTGGCATTAATCTCAGTTGCAGCCTTCTGCTGATTGACTAGGAGTTGCTGCATGAGAGTCTTCAGCTCATCTTGAGAATCTAGTGTAGAGGCGGATTGTTGAGCGGTTACATAGTAGGGCTTTTGTTGGGTTTCTCCTTGAAATCTGTTCTGGTTTTGATTGGGGATGAACTGTTTCCCCTGTTGGTTACTGGAGTACAACTTCTGAAATCCTTGGTTTTGTGGCAACTGATTCATAGCCCCTCCTTGCTGCGGATAAACCTGATCATGTGCGTTCTCGATGTTGGTACTTTGGTAAGAAAGGTTCGGGTGGCTCCAGTAGTTTGAGTTGAACCCACGGCTCTGCATATATTCATGTCCATTCATGTGATTACCATTTTGTATACCAGCATCATCATCTTCTTCAAACTCTTGAGAAATAGGCGCATGCCCATTCTTCTCCACAAACTTAACCGGTCTTTGACTCTCGCGTAGAAGGATGTTCACCTTCGCTATCAGCTCCTCAATCTTTTGAGTGTCCACACTGTTGACTTTTCTGGACCTATCGTACTCAGGAGGCTTGTTGTTAGAGCTTGAAGCAAGGTTCTCAATCAGCTCAAAAGCACCATCTCTAGTCTTGGTCATAAAATCGCCATTACTAGCCGCATTCAGCGTGTTCCTATAATCCCACTCAACACCATCATAGAAAATTTCCAGAATCTGCTCGTCTTTGAATCTGTGGTGAGGACACTCTCTGAGATATTCCTTCAGCCTTTCCCAAGCCTCACAAAAAGATTCCCCATAATATTGTTGGAATGAAGATATCTTGTTCCTCAAGGATGCGGTTTTTAACTTGGTGTAGAAGTGATTCAAGAATGCTGCTCTACATTCAGCCCATGTCTTCAATGAAACTGGTGGTAGTGACTTCAGCCATTGTGATGCCTTATCCGCAAGTGAAAAAGGAAACAACTTGCACTTCAAAAATTCACTCGGCACTCCATTAGAAACCGTGGTGCTACAGATTTCCTCAAAATTCTCGATGTGATCCATGAGAATTTCAGCTGGGAGCCCATGGAAAAGATGTTGCTTCACCAACAAAATCAATTGAGGTTTGATTTCGAAGTCTTGCCGCTCAATGGCTGGAGGCACAATGGCGGCTCGGTTCTGGTAATATGCATGTGGATTTTCCGAGTCTCCAATACCAGGCTGCGGTTGCTGAACCACTTGTCTATCTCTCCGCAGTTGCTCCATCTCAACCCGAAGCATTTGTAAGTGAGCAGCCAGTCCGTTATCTTGCTCGCCCATGTCGGCGGTAATGAGTTCACTGGTCATGCACCTGAAAACATAAGAAAAAAAAAGAAAAAAAAAAGGAAAAAGAATTAGTAGTTTCTTAGAATGAATTTAAAATCAAAAATCAAAGGTAACGCAATTAGTCCCCGGCAACGGCGCCAAAAACTTGATATGTCGAGTTTTAACCCAAAATATTTTCTGCAAGTGCACAGAACAAACGCAGTAGTATATGGGGTATCGAATCCACAGAGACCAAGGTTACACTATGAAATTATGAGATTTGTAAATAAAGCTAAGACAAAAGATATGGTTGATTTCGAAACAGAATTACAAGTAAATAAAAGCGATAATAAATCAATAAAGAGAAGCACTAGGTCAAGGTGTTTCGCTGGTGATTCGGAAACAAGGCTGAGCAACTATTCAGGGACTAAGTAACTACCGGTCTAGAACTCAAACATAAATAAATGTCGCCCCACTCTCGTGATGTATCGACAACTTTATCTAACAACCTAGATACCGAAACTCTCGTCTGGACCTAGCGAAGACGATAAGAATTAACAAGCGGGTTCAATATGTTCACAATCAATCGCAGCAATCAACTCTCGTTGGCTACGCACCAATTGCTCACCAATGATTTATCTAGCAACCTAGAGCACTCTCGTGAATAAGTTTAACCTAAAATCATAGATTAAGTGGCCAGTTTAATCTAAGCATTAAGAACCCCTATTGGCGAAAATATTATATATTCTAATCCTATTTGTACTCAGCCATTAAAACCCTAAATCACCATTGAAAACCTTAACCTAGCTAGGAGACTACTCACTCATGGCGAAAGCAAACACAACAAGGCAATAGAATGAATTCATAATATTATTAAAAGAGATTAGGGTTCAGAATTCTTCTCAAACACAAGCTGTGGTCTGATCGACAATGGGAGAGAATAGATCCAAGGTTGAAGTAGCAAAATCCAAAGTGATACAAGCAAGAGGTAGAAGAACTAAAGGGGAAAAAATCCCAAAACCAAAAGAACGTAGAATGAAAAGTAAAACGCAGATCCTTCAGTCTAGAGGCGGCTGGGCCTTTTATTCTTCTAAAATTTAATTAAAAATGCGTCCCTAGGTAAAATAGGTCGAGCACCCCGGGCGAGCACCCTGGCGAGCAGGTGCTCGGGGTGAAAAATCGTCTTTTTGCTCTAAATTGCTTCTTTTGCTCCAATGTGCTCAAATATATTCAATACATACTCCAGAGCCTCAAAATACCTGAAAAGACACAAAAAAAATTAGAAAAGACTCGAAAACAAGATAAAAAAACTAGTTAAAACGGGACAAAATACTAATATATCAATTCACAATCAAGGTAAGCAAAAAGTTTGTTAAACATCTAAATATTCAATAGGTACAGTTCAGACAGAAATGTAACAAGCTAACAAAGGAACAGCAGAAAACCAAAAGGAAGATAAGTAACATATGTATACATAGATCCATTCGGCAATTATAAAAACAACAATACACCTAAAAGGGGGAAAAAAGCCATTCGGTGATTATAAAAGCAAACACATGAATTTTTTTTCTATCAGTCTCATCTCTCTCTCTCACTTTCATGCCTAGCTCGAGCTTCGAACCCATCAAGCATTGTACAATAATGTGCTTTCGCCGATCAGGAGAGCTACAAGAGCTAGGCAAACAAATGATGACTACATTTCATCAATGAATAACTATTACACTATGCACGAAAACGCATGAACTAGGAACCGTAAGCACAACATTAGCCCACTCAATGTTTCCCCAAACTTCATCAGTATCATCTCGTCTTTCAACCGCAATCATGGCACACCAAATATCCATGTCTTCACAAGAACCAGGATCCACAAACTTGTCCCATAACAACAAGAGTTTCCCACAATAGTTAGTTATTTCATTAAAACCACAAGGATTCCCATTGAACATATCTAAACCCCTAACCGCTCTCCATTCTTGACCATTTCTGTCATACCAAAAGCACTTGTTTTTATGAAAACAATACGATACATCATCTATTACACATGCCGCTATTGACTTTCGCAAAACATCCCATTTACCTTCTTTTGGATCATAAACAGAGTCCTTGTCCTTTTTGCTTCTAACATAAAGCTTTCCTTGGATCCCCTCTACTGTTCTAATTGAAGTAAAGCGGAGCTCAGCGCTAGGGTCAGGTAATGGTTCCCAAGTTTGAGTCTTTGGGTCGAAAACCTCGGCCCAATTCGCGGATTTAGCGCAACCTCCCATCACGTATATTTTCCCATTATGGACGGCCGCAAGGGCTTTAGCTCGACGTACAGTCATGTTGGGGGCATTACGCACGATACAATTCTCCTTATTACGGATCCACATCATGGAGGACCGATCATGGTATTGATTGAGAGTGTACACTTCTGAACCAACCATAATGGTGTACCTTGGTACAAAAGATTGATATGAAGAAGGTATTTGTACTAACCTAGGATTTGACCAGGTTTTATCCATAGGGCGAACACAGAGGGACGAGGATTATTGGCAAACTGTAAGCAGACAGTAAAAAAAGCTTTCTGTAGTATTGAGTTGAAAACGCGCCACTCCGAGTTTATTGAATATGATGATATCCTGATATATTAGTATTTTGTCCCATTTTAACTAGTCTTTTTATATTGTTTTTGAGTTTTTTCTAGTTCTTTTTATGTCTTTTCAGGTATTTTGAGACTTTGGAGCATGGATTGAAGATATTGGAAGACATTGGAGCAAAAGAAACAATTTTGAGCCAAAAGTCGATTTTCCGCCTGCGCGAGCACCTGCTCGGACCTGGCGAGCACCTGCTCCAACCTATTTTACCTAGACATGGTTTTTTATTTAATTTTCAGAATAAAAAGAGGCCAGCCGCCTCTGACTTGTATGACGTTCTCAGACCTCAGTTTTTCATTCTACGTTACTTTTGAGAGTTCTTAGCTCGGATTCCTTTTGTTCTTCCACCTTTTCTACCTTGGATTTGTATTACTCAGCTTTGGATCTCTATTCTCCCATTATCGATCAGACCACAACTCTGTTTGAGAAGTTTTTCTGAACTTTATTCTTTTTAATAAATCATTAATTCATCTTATTGCCTTGTTGTGTTTGATTTCGCTATGTGTGAGTAGATCCCTATCTAGGTTAAGGTTTTCAATGGTGATTTAGGTTGTTAATGGCTGAGCACAAATAGGATTGGAATTTATATGTCTTCGCCAATAGGAGTTCGTAATGCTTAGATTAGCTTGATCACCTAGTTTATGATTTTAGGTTAAACTTATTCACGAGAGTGCTCTAGGTTGCTAGATAAATCTTTGGTGAGCAATTGGTGCGTAGCCAACGAGAGTTGATTGCTGCGATTGATTGTGAACATATTGAACCCGCTTGTTAATACTTATCGTCTTCGCTAGGTCCAAACGAGAGTTTCGGTATCTAGGTTGTTAGATAAAGTTGTCGATACATCACGAGAGTGGGGTGACATTTATTTATGTTTGATTTCTAGACCGGTAATTAGTTAGCCCTGAATAGTTGCTCAGCTTTGCTCCCGAATCATCGGCGAAACACCTTAACCTAGTGCTTTTATTAATTAATTTTACGCCGATTTATTTAGTTGTTTGCTGTTCCGAAAATTACACAAAACCCATATTTGTCTTAGCTTTAAATTAAAATCTATAATTTCATAGTGTAACCTTGGTCTCTGTGGATTAGATACCCCATATACTACTGCGTTTATCTGTGCACTTGCAAAAAAATATTTTGGGTTAAAACTCGACACATCAAGTTTTTGGCGATTCTTAGGGAAATGCGTTACCTTTGATTTTTTATTTTGTTTTCAGTCTAAGAAACTACTGATCTTTATTTTTATTTGTTTCTGCTATGTGTCAGGTACATGACCAGTAGAAGAACGAGAAGAAATTGCACCGAAGATTTAGTCATCCACACCAACGAAGAGTTAGCTCGCATCGAACGTCAAAACCGTCAAAAGAGACTTACAGCTGCTCCGGTCATCATGGCTGAACAAGACAATGGTATGGCTGCTCAGTTACAGTTGTTAAGGGATCAGATTGCTCAGTTGAGAAGAGATCAACCACAAGCTCCACGAGTTCAGCCGGGTATAGGGGATTCAGATAATCCCCATGCATTTTATAAAAACCGTTCAGCTATTGTTTTTCTAACAATTCAGAGGCCAGACTATGAGATCAAGCCTCAGATGATCACATTGGTGAAACAACACCTCTTTCACGGACTGCCAGCTGAGATACCGATGGACCACATCAAAAACTTTGAAGAAATCTGCAGCACCACCGGTTCTAATGGGGTACCGCCAGAGTTTCTGAAATGCAAGCTGTTTCCGTTTTCTCTTGCTGACAAGGCTCAAAGATGGTTAAATTCATTGCCAGCTGGTTCTTTGAGGACGTGGAATGAAGTTAGAGCTGCTTTCTTGGACCACTTCTACACTAAGTCCAAGACAGCCGCTCTATGAAACAAAATTTCGTCTTTTCAACAACATTCTGGTGAAGCTTTTTGTGAAGCTTGGAAAAGACTGAAGGAATACCGTAGGGAAGTCCTCATCACGGTTTTAAAGATAAAAAGGTTCTGGGAATATTTTATGATGGAGTTGAATGGGATTACCGCAACGCCTTGAATGCTGCGAGTAACGGGTCTTTTATGACCAAGACTAGAGACGGTGCTTTTGAGCTGATAGAGAACCTTGCTTCAAGCTCTAGCAATAGGTCTCCTGAGTATGATAGGTCCAGGAAAGTTAACAGTGTAGACACTCAGAAGATAGATGAGCTGACAGCGAAGGTAAACCTACTCCTACGCGAAAGTCAAAGACCGGTCAAGTTTGTGGAAGAGAATGGGGTTGCGCCTATTTCTCAAGAGTTTGAAGAAGATGACGATGCTGGAGTACATGAGGTTAACTATGTGAGTGGTCAAGGATATGTCCAGAACCGTGTGTTCAATCAAAGTTATCGGAGCCACCCCAACCTCTCCTACCGAAGCACCAATGTCGAGAACCCACAAGACCAAGTTTATCCGCAACAAGGGGGTATGAATCAATTGCCACAAGCTCAGGGTTTTCAGAAGTATTACTCCAGCAATACTCAAGGGAAGCAGTACGTCTCTAATCAGAATCAGAATCGGTTCCAAGGAGGAAACCAACAACAAAACACCTAATTCGCTACACCACATCAAGCTGTCTCCGCGCCTACATCTCAAGATGAGCTGAAGAGTCTTATGCAGCAACTGATGGTTAATCAACAGAAGGCGTCTACTGAGATAAATGCCAAGGTAGATCACATGTACACTGATTTAAACGCAAAGTATGAAGCTGTTACCACTCATGTGAAGAAGCTTGATACAAAAGTAGCTCATACCGCCGAGGCTATCAAGAGACCAGCTGGAGCTCTTCCAGGTAAAGGTGAGTTACCCAGGAATGAGTATCACGTGAATGCTGTGGAGTTGAGGAGTAGAAAGTTGCTGGTACCGCCTACGATGAGAAGCTTCCACGGAAAGGCTAAGGAGAAGAATTCCGAGCACCAGGCTCAAGGAAGTGATTTTGCTGTGAAAGATGGACATGTTGAGGTTGGAACAAGCTCAGGAACACCACTGGGAACTGTTCCAAACAATTCTGAAGAAAAATCCGGCGAGCACCCCAAATCTGCTCCGGAGCACCTGCTCCCAGAGGGTGCTCCCACGAAAATTTCTAAAACCCCAGAAATTTTACCAGAACGGGTCTACGTACCTAAGGTCCCTTATCCAATACCTCCAAAGAAATTTCGCAAGGATTTAGAAGATGCAAAGTGCAAGGAGATGCTTAAGGATTTGACGGTGAAGCTTCCTTTGGTTGATGTCGTGCAAATGATGCCTTCGCTTAAGAGGTACATGAAAGAGCTGGTTGCTGGTAAGGTTGTTGAGGAAGAGAATGTAATGATTGTTTCTAAGGAGTGCAGCGCCATACTTCAGAGTAAGGTGGTGAAAAAGAAAGAAGATCCCGGAAGGTTTGTTATCTCGGTGAAGATAGGATCGTGCACGTTTGCTTGTTCTCTGTGTGATTTAGGTTCCAGCGTCAATCTGATGCCATATTCTGTGGCTAAGCATCTGGAATTCACCAAGTTCAAGCCTACAAAGATCTCATTAGTTTTTGCGGATCGGTCTACAAAGCTTCCAGTAGGTATTATTGAAGATATGCATGTCCGAATTAGGGATACATTTATCCCAACTGATTTTGTGGTTCTGGAACTAGATGAAGAACCCAAGGACCCACTGATTTTGGGTAGAGCTTTCTTATGCACGGCTCATGTTATCATTGATGTTGAAGAAGGCATAGTTGATCTCCGTCTTGGAGATATGTTAGTTCAGTTTGAGATGAGCAAGCTTCTCAAGAAACTGATGATTGATGGACAGACATTTATGATCCATGATGGGTCAGAGATATCAGAAGATGTGGTTGAAGAAATTTTGGTGAATGATTCTTTAGAAGTCGCTTTGACTAAACCCGAGGGTGAACACGGTTTTCTGAGTGAAGACACCCATGGATTTGCTAAATTTCTTGATTCCAACATCAGAGTGGAGGAAGGAGATGAATTTCTGAGCCTAGGAGAAGGCACAAAAATTGAGGTCCAGGGAGCACCCCAGCGAGCACCCCAGCCAGCACAGGGAGCACCTGCTCCAGAAATTTCGATTTTTGGTAGATCTTGGACTGAGCTGAAAGCTCCAAAGCTTGAGTTGAAGACCCTCCCAGCAGGGCTCATGTATGTTTTTCTTGGTCTGAACTCCACCTATCCCGTTATAGTGAATGCGAAACTGAATAATGTAGAGATTACCTTGCTTTTGTGTGAATTGAACAAGTATAGGAAGGCTCTAGGATATTCACTAGATGATATCACTGGTATATCCCCTGACTTATGCATGCACAGAATACACCTAGAGGATGAATCTATGACACATGCGAGCATCAGAGGCGGTTAAACCCTAACCTCAAGGATGTCGTCAAGAAAGAGATAATGAAACTTCTAGAGGCTGGTGTGATTTATGCGATTTCTGACAGTAAGTGGGTCAGCCCTGTGCATGTAATTCCTAAGAAAGGAGGTATTACAGTGATTAAAAATGATAGGAGCGAACTGATACCAACTAGGACAGTAACCAGATATAGGATGTGTATAGATTATCGGAAATTGAATGCTGCTACTCGCAAAGATCATTTTTCTTTACCGTTTATTGACCAGATGCTAGAGCGTCTGGCTAATCATCCATATTACTGTTTCTTAGATGAGTTTTCAGGATTTTTCCAGATTCCCATCCACCCAGACTATCAAGAGAAGAAGACATTCACATGTCCTTATGGCACTTTCGCATACCGTCGTATACCTTTTGGTTTGTGTAATGCTCCAGCAACGTTTCAACGTTGTATGATGTCTATATTTACTGACTTTATTAAGGATATTATGGAAGTATTTATGGATGACTTTTCTGTGTATAGGAATTTGTTTTCTTCTTGTTTGTCTAATTTATGCAGGGTATTGCAAAGGTGCGAGGAGAAGCATCTAGTTCTCAACTGGGAGAAGTGTCACTTCATGGTCCGAGATGGGATAGTGCTTGGGCACAAGATATCAGAGAAGGGTATTGAAGTAGACAAGGAAAAGATAGAAGTCATGATGAGTTTGCAACCACCTAATTCGGTTAAGGGAATCCGCAGTTTTCTGGGACACGTGGGATTCTACCATCGCTTCATCAAGGATTTTTCTAAGATTGCTAGGCCTCTTACGTGATTGTTGTGTAAGGAGGTGAAGTTTGAGTTTGATAGTGACTGTTAGGCGGCTTTTCACACCATTAAGAGAGCTTTAGTTAGTGCACCGATAGTACAACCGCCAGATTAGGAGCTACCATTTGAGGTTATGACAGACGCGAGTAATTTTGCTGTGGGAGCTGTTCTGGGTCAGAGGAGAGACAAGAAGCTCCATGGGATTTATTATGCTAGTCGGACGATGGATGATGCTCAGTGTCGGTATGCCACTACCGAGAAGGAGTTACTAGCGATTGTTTTCGCTTTTGAGAAGTTCAGATCGTACCTCGTCGGATCGAAGGTAATTGTACACACAGACCATGCTGCATTGAAGTATTTGCTGATGAAGAAAGATGCCAAGCCCAAGTTATTGAGGTGGATTCTGTTGCTACAAGAGTTCGATCTAGAGATAAAGGACAAGAAAGGGTCTGAAAATGGAGTTACGGATCACTTGAGCAGGTTGCAGCACCTATGGAAGATAGTCTACCAGATGAACAAATCTATTCTATCAGTACTTGCGAAATTTTCCGAGCACCCGACAGAGCACCCGACCGAGCACCCGAGGGAGCATCTGCTCCGCCTGCAGAAGCACCAGCCCCCGAAAATTTTTGTGGATCAATTCAGACCGGTCAGTCCTCTAGTTTCCCATAGTTTGGAGAGATTGCAAACTTCTTGGCTATTGATAAGGTTCCTGAAAACCTAGTGGGAAGCAAAAGGAAGAAGTTTTTCCTCGATATTAGGCGGTATTTTTGGGATGAGCCATTTTTATACAAGCCGTGTTCAGATGGGCTATATAGGATATGCGTGTCTGAGGTAGAAATCTTTGGGATTCTACAACATTGTCACAGTTCGTCATATGCTGGGCACTTTGCCACATTTAAGATGGTTTCAAAGGCTTTACAAGCCGGTTATTGGTGGCCGACGATGTTCCGTGATGCAAACAGATTTGTTTCTAGGTGTGATGCGTATCAAAGGCAAGGGAACATCAGTAAGCGTAATGAGATGCCCTAAAATTTTATTCTAGAAGTTGAGGTTTTCGACGTATGGGGTATAGACTTCATGGGATCGTTTCCATCCTCCTACGGTAATGAGTACATTCTAGTGGCTGTTGACTATGTTTCTAAATGGGTTGAAGCGCTGGCTAGCCCAACTAATGATGCTAGAGTGGTTATCAAAATGTTCAAGACTGTCATCTTTCCGAGGTTTGGAGTCCCTGGAGTGGTGATTAGCGATGGAGGCTCACACTTCATAAACAAGGTCTTTGAGAACTTGTTGAAGAAGAATGGTGTTACACATAAGGTAGCTTCTCCTTATCACCCTCAAACTAGTGGTCAGGTCGAGATCTCCAACAGGGAGATAAAGAGTATCCTACAGAAGACAGTGAGCATCACGCGTAAGGATTAGTCTAAGAAGTTGGATGACGCTCTATGGGCGTATAGGACCGCATATAAGACTCCGTTGGGGACAACACCTTTTCATTTGGTGTACGGGAAGGCATGCCACCTTGTGGAACTGGAGTATAAAGCAGCCTGGGCTATTAAATTGCTCAACTTCGACATCCTACCAGCATTTGAAAGGAGATCCATGCAGCTGCACGAGTTGGAGGAAATTAGACATCTCGCCTATGACAACTCAAGGATTTATAAGGAGCGGAACAAAGCCTACCATGAAAAGAGGATCATCCCCAGAAGTTTTTCTCCCAACGATCAGGTATTATTGTTCAACTCTCGTCTCAGATTATTCCCAGGTAAGCTGAAGTCCAGATGGTCTGGCCTTTTCACGATCAAAGAGGTTAGACCACATGGAGCTGTGGTGTTGCTAAACGCTAAAGGAGACGAATTCGTGGTGAATGGCCAGAGGATCAAGCCATATCTTGCGGATACACACATTAGAGAAGGTGACACTGTCGCCTTAGGTGACGTTCCTCACGCCTAAACAGCCTACAAAGTCGAGCTAACGACTTAAAACAAGCGCTTGGTGGGAGGCAACCCACCGGTAAGGTTTCTTGTACATAATTCGATTTAAAATTTTTTTCAATACTAACTTTTAATTTGTGATTTCAGTTTTTAATCATATAAAAAAAAAAAAGGGAAGGGGGAAATCGAGCACCCCAGAATTCTCCGCCAATCTCTCTCTCTGCCAAACCGCCGCTACCTTCATCACCTCCGCTCCAAAGTCGCGAAGCCTCGCTCCCCGCGAAACACCACCGCATCTTTCCTCCACTTCTCACGTTTTGTCACCAGATCCGTGACTCCGAGCTCTCCGCTAAGCCGTTCTCCCTTGTATCTCGGCTAGTTTTCGTGCGACTCCTCCTCCGAGCTCTCTGTCTCACCACAAGTCGCTCTCGACTTTTTCTCGCTCGGCCAAGCTCCGCCTCTCGCTACCGCAGTCTCCAAGCTCCCCGTCTCATCATGCCTCCAAAGCAGTTCTTCACCGCCAACAAAGGAAAAGACAAAGCTAGCACTACCACATAGTCCGCCACCACCGAGAGACTCGCCACGCACCCGTGGCTCCGAGACGAAAACACTCCCTTTGATCTCGGTATCAAGGAGCTTACGCCACTCTCACCGGATTCATGGGACACACGCGATGCTTACTATTACAATCAGCTCCTTGGGCTGAAGCTGGAGCCTACAAGTTATATGTGCGAGACTACGCTGCAGCAATTGGGTCTACAAGACCAAGTTCGGCGAGTCCTAAGCCACGCGCATTGCAAGTTCTTCACGCTAGAGGAAGACGTGCTTTACCCAGACCTTGTGAGGCAATGCCTTGCCACCGCCACTCTCACTTACAAAGATCTGGACTCCCCAACACTTGATGAGGGTACGTTTTCGTTCTTTTCTAGAGGAACGAAATATGATATAGCTATCTGGGATTTTTACATCTTGTATGGTTTTCGCGAGACAGTCACCAATCTGGATTCTCCGAAGACGTTCTCACAGTCCAAAGTTTTCTGGAGCCACATCGCCTCGGGACCATACTCGTCAAACTCTGCGAGTCAAAACCACCTCTGTCATCCCGCTCTTCGCATTTGTGCGAGAATATTCAGCAACATGTTGTTTGCCCGAGCTGTAGGTAACAAAGTCCATATTGACGAGTTGCTACTTTTATTCTTGGGATGTGGTCATATTGTAGGGAATGGAAACACGGAACAGTTCGAAGTGTACCGTTCCAACTTAGGCATCCACTTTGCCGAGGTGATTTGCGGAATCAAAAACAGCCCAACCGAGAACAACAAAGGGCAGAGAGTTGAGCAAATAGGGAGTTTCCTAACTCCACTCTTTCACCATTACCGAGTAGATCTTTCAGCTGCTTCATGTGTCATCACGCAGTCACAGATGGATATGAAGCACCTGCTCACCTCCAAGATCATCCTCGCACCATGCAACTACCAGTTCATTACTGCGACCGGGGAATCTAACCTCATCGAGCTTCCGAACCCGGTCGTGACTGAGCTATACACCATGGAAGATCTTGCGTTCAACCCACCTCCACAGTACCTCATCGCTATTCTGAGCCGATCATCATCAGCTAGGCCGAGCACATCTCGTCGAAGCACATCTCGTCATGCCACCGACAATGACGCCACTCCAGTCTCGTGCCTCGTAATTCCTTAACATGCCGCCTCTACTCAAGGTGAGTTTGATCTTCCACCCATCTCTGATGATGCTAAGACTGCCGAGTTAAGGAGGTGGATGATCGAGTCAATGAAAAGAAACAACAGCCTTATGCAGAGGATCATACAAACATTGGCACGAGGATGTTGCCATACCACCGCTGCAGCAGCTGCCTCACCCCAGCCTTCAAACTCAACCTCAGGCTCTGACACCGCCACTACTCAGTGAAGACCGTAGGAAGAGGCGAGCACCTGCTCCACCAGGGTGCTCCATGGGCGACGACTCTGACACCGCCACTACTCAGTGATATCCCCTATACCCTCTATCTTCATTGTATTATCCGTGTGTGTTTTTATTTTTATTTATCGCCAATCTCTCGTTCTTTTTTACACCCGAGACGGTGTGATTTAAGTCCGGGAAAGCGGTTAGTTATTTTATTTTATTTTATTTTTCTATTGAGTCTTGTTGTTGTGTCAGTCCCAAGAGTCTTGGATTTTTAGTGAATCAGGTCCTGCTACTTGGTTTACTTTTATAACTATTTTATCGAGTCTGTTTTGGTGTTTTATTGAGTTAAAAGCTTATTTGGGAATTATAACCTTGATCTATTAGATTATTTGGACTATGAATTACTTGTAATGACTCACAGATGGGCGGAGGTTTTGTTTCGGAAGATCATGGATGGATTAATCACTCCCCAAAGCTCCTTTTCATTGGGAAATAGGTTGAACCAAAGTTATCTCTAAATCTTATTGAACCCTAACCTGATCTTCAATTTCTTTCTCAGGGGTTTAACGTTCATTAGGGAAGACCTATTCGAGCCAAACAAGACCACGCAACTCTCCGCAAAGTATGATATTCCTCTCTCACTCCCCTTCATTACACAGAGAAAAAGAAAGAAAAGAAGAGAAAAAGAAAATAAAAAGGCGAAGTTCAAAGCAACAAGCCGAAGTGAACCAAGGGATGATGCATAGACCCGTGTATCCTTTGTGACCTCATAGAAAGCTTGTTGTAAGGGAAACTAAAAATCGAAGTGAACCAAGGGATGATGCATAGACCCGTGTATCCTTTGTGACCTCATGGAGATTCGTCCCACAAAATAAAGAAGAAGCATCAGAAAAGTGATGGCTGTGATAAAGGGTGAAGCATCGGCAAATGAAAACCGATGGCTGTAAAGAATAAACATAAAGATAGTGGCGTGGAAAGAGGGAAAGAGGGGAGAGGAAGGTTATATGGGAGAGGGTCTTTGGTTAGAAGAAGTTGGCACCTTTTGGATCTATTACTCCTAGTAAGACCACTGCACTTTCATTTCACTAATCTATGTAAAGAGATAACAGAGGGGATTCCGAAAATTCCTTTGGTCTGTGAGCAACTAAGGGGTGGTGATGATGTTCATGGTTGAACGGAGCAAATTCCAACGCCCAGTGACGAGCGGTATGAAGTTCAAAATTTTTCCAACAAGCAAGTGAGTTCCCGTGATTTTCAAACCTCTTCTCAGTTCTTGATCTTGTTTTGTTTGAGGACAAATAAAGGTCTAAGTCCGGGGGAGTTGATATATTAGTATTTTGTCCCATTTTAACTAGTCTTTTTATATTGTTTTCGAGTCTTTTCTAGTTTTTTTGTGTCTTTTCAGGTATTTTGAAGCTTTGGAGCATGAATTGAAGATATTGGAAGACATTGGAGAAAAAGAAACAATTTTGAGCCAAAAGTCGATTTTCTGCCTGCGCGAGCACGTGCTCGGACCTGGCGAGCACCTGCTCCAACCTATTTTACCTAGACACGGTTTTTTATTTAATTTTCAGAATAAAAAGAGACCAGCCGCCTCAGACTTGTATGACGTTCTCAGACCTCAGTTTTTCATTCTACGTTACTTTTGAGAGTTCTTAGCTCGGATTCCTTTTGTTCTTCCACCTTTTCTACCTTGGATTTGTATTACTCAGCTTTGGATCTCTATTCTCTCATTATCGATCAGACCACAACTCTGTTTGAGAAGTTTTCCTGAACCTTATTCTTTTTAATAAATCATGAATTCATCTTATTGCCTTGTTGTGTTTGATTTCGCTATGTGTGAGTAGATCCCTAGCTAGGTTAAGGTTTTCAATGGTGATTTAGGTTGTTAATGGTTAAGCAGAAATAGGATTGGAATTTATATGTCTTCGCCAATAGGGGTTCGTAATGCTTAGATTAACTTGATCACCTAGTCTATGATTTTAGGTTAAACTTATTCACGAGAGTGCTCTAGGTTGCTAGATCAATCATTGGTGAGCAATTGGTGCGTAGTCAACGAAAGTTGATTACTGCGATTGATTGTGAATATATTGAACCCGCTTGTTAATGTTTATCGTCTTCGCTAGGTCCAGACGAGAGTTTCGGTATCTAGGTTGTTAGATAAAGTTGTCGATACATCACGAGAGTGGGGCGACATTTATTTATATTTGAGTTCTAGACCGGTAGTTAATTAGCCCTGAATAGTTGCTCAGCCTTGCTCCCGAATCACCGGCGAAACACCTTAACCTAGTGCTTTTATTAATTAATTTTACACCGATTTATTTAGTTGTTTGTTGTTCCGAAAATTACACAAAACCCATATTTGTCTTAGCTTTAAATTAAAATCTATAATTTCATAGTGTAACCTTGGTCTCTGTGAATTCGATACCCCATATACTACTGCGTTTGTCTGTGCACTTGCAGAAAATATTTTGGGTTAAAACTCGACACATCATATCCCGAAAAGTTTTGCATACTAAGGAGAGTTGTGGGTACTCCGATTTCGATATACGGGCCAAACAGTTGAAGATGAGATCATCAGGAAGCGATAAAAACAACGATGGATTCTCCGGCTTTGGCTTTAGCTTTGGCTTAGGCTTCTTCGTTGTGAGCTTTTTTTAAAGTAATGCGATTGATTTCTTCAACCGAGCTCGTTTCCATAATGCCACCAACTCCATTCCACAGGGTTTCAAAGGAGAATCATAAACAGGAGATTTGTCGAAGAAGAGATAAGGTGGAGGAAATGAAGAGAGGAGAAGTCGTATAGAGGTGGTGGCACTAGGGTTTGATCATAAAAAAAAGTGGCACAAGAGACAAATTTATATGCATGGATTTTTTTTTTTTAATTGGGCTAAGCCCGTATTGTTAGGCCTAAGGGGAAAGTCAAATGGGCCGGGTAAAAAGTATTTTATGTTTGTGTGGGGACCACGTGGCAGGGTGGTCCTAACTACAGAAAAGCAAACATGTGATGATGATGTCACGAAAGAATGTTGCAGTAACAGAACAAAGAAACACTCTTCCTTACTTTGAGTCTCCTGACGAAAAAAAGACAGGCATTAAACGGCAAGCAGTTTCAGAGATTCTCAGTTAAACAGCGTGGAGTTTGAATTTGACATGGATAATAAAGCTGATTGCTCTCTACAAGAAAGTTATCTGTGACTTTTGACAATTCAAAATCTTTCAAAAGTTTGCTGTTAGTAGAATCTCTCATATGAAGCATATTTGCTTTTCCAGATATATGCACAAATCGCATTTTATTAGGGTTACATCAGATTGATGTAAATAGTTACCAACACTTTTACAGAACCCAATTGAAAAAAAAAGCTTTAAAGAGTAATGAAAAATCTTGAGATAATTTCAAGAAGTTCAAGATTAAAACTGACGCAATAACATTTTTTATTTTTCTTTTGCAGTGTTTAAAGAACACATGACTTCTAGGTTTGTCTCAACATTGAACAGAGAGACTCTCTTCAATATGATCTTTAACTCTTATTGAAACTGAAAACTTCTGCAGTCTTGTGTGACTAAAGAAGCAGACCAAAGTAAGGCAAAGAATCAAATTGTGAAAGCTAAGAAACATCTAACTTAGTGATTCACAAAACTTCTCATCTAAATTCACCAGCTACAGAGCATTCACCAGCTACAGAGCAGTGTAAATAAGCTAATAAAGGAACATCAGAAAATCAAAAGGAAGATAAGTAACAGATGTATACAGAGATCTACATTCGTCAAGACTGATCTGGTTCCAGCATTGTGTAAGGAAATATATATATAGCAGAAACCAGTTATGAATCATCAACTCATTAATCATGCTATAAAGAACAAATGTCGATAAGGAATCAACAAACTCTTTTAAAGGTTTTGTTAGCAACCAGAAACTCTTTTTTGTTCTTATACTACTCGTTCTTCCAAGCGTACAGAATCAATGAAAAACCAAAACTTTGAGACTTGGAGTTTGTTGTTGTCATGTCCTGTGAGAAAGACAAGCTCTTCTCAACAGATTGACAAGTCCTGAACATGAACACGGCGTTTCCCGCGGAAGGCAATCCAAAGAGCCAACTATGAACATCCCAAAGAACTTCCACAGCCATTCTATTAACAACTATTGTATCGTTGCCCCGAAACTTCCACTTAAGCCGTTTCACCTGCAACAATGTCTTTCCATCAACACGAACAATGAGACAAGGATCAGTGACACTCGTGTCACATTCAATCACAAGATCATGGATTTTGCCATCCGCGCAAAGCTGAGCTTTTGTTGCAAACGTTCTCTTACCAAAGACATGTTCTTTCTTGGCAATGAACACAGCACCTAACAATGAAGGTGAAGCATTTGTCTTCTTAAAAGCTTCTTTTTTCATATCACCAAGAAGCAAAACCATCTCTTTGTCTACAACAACACCCACATAGAATCCTCCCAAAGCTTCAGGACCTGATCCGAATTTTGCAGATGAGAGATCCCAAAAAACATCGATGTTACACGAATACGCCTCTAGACTCTTAGACCCTTTTCGTTTAGTGAACAACCACGGCTTAATCTCGACTTTACACAGACTTTGGTTACAAGAATCATCAACTCCAACGGTTACACTTTGACCCATCAGATTCTTAGTCCATGTGACTGTGATCAAACAATTTCTTCCACGAATACGGCACTGGTAGATACAAGTAACCAAATTCTGGGCATTTTTCCCGGAGTTTGAAGACGATGAATCCGCTACTTGAACACCATTTTCACCAAAGCAAGAAGGAAAATCCTTCATCTCCAGAAAACTTCCAAATCCAGTCTCTCTTGGGAATTTCAACAAACACTTGGCGTGCGAAACTAAGAATCGTACAAAGGACCAAATTTGACTAAGACAATGACGGATACCGTAAGAAAAGAAGAAACCCAGAAAGAAAAAGTGAAAATTTTACCTGATGAGATTGATGAATTGCTTTAAAGAAGGAGAAACTGCATCGAAATCTGAAAAATCTTCATGAGCATAGCTTAAGAGTCTCGTCGATTTCGGATCCGTTGTCTCCGAGAAAAAATCAACAATCAAGGAAAGAGATTTGAAAGAGAGAGAGAGGAGGAAGCAAATCGGAAAAGTAAAGAGAAAAATGAAAATGTGTGTTTTAGTCGATAAAACTCAAAACGAAGACAGAAACAGACAAAAAGGAGACTCCTTTCACTCTCAGAAATCAGAATTATTACCAAATTTAAAACCAGGAAATAAAAACCTAACTATAATTGAGTCGGCAAAATTTGACATCCCCAAACGTTACCCAAAAAAAAAATATATGAATAATTTTTGTTCAAATCTTTGGGTTCGAATATCTTTAAAATTCAACGTATGTATCCCGGTGTTTTGACGATAAGTTTTTGTATGAAATTCCACTTTTTTATATTTTATTTTGATTGTAGTTCTTTTGAAAATTTTGGATTCTATTAAACACTTTATTTTCAGGATCTATAGACTTTTTTTAATGTTTTATTGACTGTATGTGGATATTCAACGTTCGAGAATCATTTTTTAAATTGTATTGTTTATGTAGTGTTTTCCATACAGATGACTAAATGAACGTTTACATTCTTATAAAATTAATTTTTAAAGAGCAATTTTTTTTAACAAATTACCGTGATCAAATTGTGTTTGCAAGTCGAAACAGAAATGATAAAAAAAAATCATTTTCAATCAACCAAAAACATTAGGTGTTCCTAAAACCATTTTTTCGACGTATAACTAAAAACAAACACATACAAAAGTAAGCCGGCCGTTTCTTGTTGCTAATCCATCATTAGAATTCCCAACTTATTTTATATGATTATCTTTATCTTTAATCTGCACAACATTTTTTTCAACCATCTCCTCCCAAAACATAGATTTCTTTTTTCTTTCCTACAAATTAATTTTGTTTGGATTACATGAAACTTATTATAGTAATCGCGGCTAGACAATCAAGTGTTTGTGCTCGGTTGATCAGTTCTCTCATGATAATTTCACCCTTTAAAATATCCATAAATAATTAATAACTTGAGGAATGAAATGGGTCCATCGAATATTCGAAAATGCAAGCACGACTTATATAATAAATATATGTATAGAATGATTTAAATTATTATTTCCGAACATAGAGCTGGTGTTATTATTTTGGCGATTGCATTGGATTTTAAGAAATTAGGCATCATTAAAAAATATATAATATTATGGACGAGACAAGCATAAGTTTTTCAATTTTTTGTTTTTGATAAAGATAAGGTTTTCATTTTCTGACTCTTAATGTTTATATCTTTTATGCTACGTACATAAATGATGTCAATAAGAAAACACTACTAATAGTAATATCTATGAATCATGATGGTCCAAAATGCTGTGCTTTTGTTCGACCAAATGTTATGCTTCAACTACAAGAATTCATCATAATACGAAAACATAAGCAATTACTATATTTTATTTTGAAAGAGAAGTATATAAAGAAAATATAGAAAAGAGGAATAAAATAGTTATTAAATTGCATAAAATGCCAGCTTCATCATCATCATTACAGCCATTACTTCTCTCTCTAAATCTAGACTCTTTTCATCTATCTAGTTCTTTTTTTTGTTAATATTCTAATAAAAAGCAATGTTGTTTGGTTGGATCCGGACTCCGGAGCAAATATTGTCTGGTGAAAAGGTTAATAATACAAAAACTCCAAAGTTATGTTGTTTGCCTTATTCGCTATCTATCTTTGTCGATAGATCCAAATCCATTAATTCGGAAAATACCAAATACATAGTTTTATCTGTCATTATTAGATTATGTCCATGAAAATATTTCTTAAAGTCTACTAAGTAATAATAAGAATAATTTTGAGAAAAAAACAAAAAAAACAAAAAAAAATTGAGGAAAATAATTTGGTTTTATACGTATGGAAGGAAATGGTATTCACGTGTACTTGCCCATGAGTAGTTGTCATGCGTTACAACCCAAAATTGGGCCCATCCTTTTTTTGACTTTTTGGGCCTTTTTCTTTCCATGAATACCGTAGTTTTTTAATTCCTTTTATACATACTTACATAGAGGTAGGCGAGTAGCTAAGGTCCACATGAATAACAATAGAACAATAAAAAAAAATATGCTAACACTTTAAACCTCGAATGTATTACAATAATATTTAATTATTTTTAAATATTTTTATCAATATTTTAAATTTTGAAACAACTTTCCGTATTTTCTTTATTATAAAATTCACTACAAAATAGTTACCGGAAAATTGAAGAAATTTCCGATGGCAATCCGACGAAAATTTCTTACAGTAATCCAAAGAATTTCTGACAAAATAGTTTTGTCATAATTTTTAAAATTCAAACGGCTATATAAATGTACATATTTTCTAACGGATTTCTGACGGTTACTCGAAAGTCCGTCGAAAATTATCCGATGGATTATTGACAGAACTATTTTGTCCAAAATCCGTCGAATTAAGATCTCGTCAGAAATTCTATCAGTTTTCCGTTAACTTTTTTTTGTAGTGAATTTTATGTCAAAATTTTCAAACTGCAATAAAACAGTTATATCAACATACATATTTTCAACGGATTTACGAAGGTTACTCAGAAATCTGTCAAAAGTTGTTCGACGGATTATTAATGGAACTATTTTGTCCAAAATCCGTCGGATTAAGATCTCGTCGAAAATTCTGTTAGTATTTTGGTAACTTTTTGTAGTGAATTTTATGTCAAAATTTTTAAAATTCAAACGAAAATAAAACGGTTATATCAATGTACATATTTTCTAATGGATTTCCGACAACTATTTTGTCGATAATTCGTTGGAAAATTTCCAACATATTTTTGAATAACCGTCGGAAATCAGTTGAAAAATATGTACGCTGATATAGCCGTTTGAATTTTGAAAATTCTGACAAAACTATTTTGTCGGAAATCCGTCGGATTTCCATTATAATTTTTCGTTTTACTACCATTGAATATTCCATCAATTTTTGGTAACTATTTTGTTGTGAATTTTATTGCGGAGAAAATGGGAGAGGTAATTTCAAGGTTTAAAGTGCTAGTTATTATAGTTTGAAGGTTTGAAATGCTAGCATTGACACTTTCAAAGTTAAAAGTGCTAATTTCCCGAACAATTGAACAAAAATTAACAGAGTAAAAATAACAAACAAAATATTGTTATTGAAAAGAGTATAACTTTTGAGGTATTAAAACTAAATTTATTATAAAAATTATGTAATTTTGAGGTATTAAAACTAATTATTCCCAAAAGGTGCTTTGTGACTGTTGTTTATAGAACGCGATTTGCAAAATAGAGAAGAAGAGGTTTTATTAGATAAAGGTAACTTAATGGTTTTATTCAAAAGCTCAACATCTGGATGACCCAAACGAAAATGCCAATCCGAGAAAGAAGAAGATTTAGAAAAAGAAGACAGCAATGGCGACTCATACATCCCATTATTAGATTTGCCCTTGGTTACTTGAGCCCCCGAGCTTAGATCCATCACCTGAAAAGCCAAATGATCAAAGATAACCGCAACATTATTATCAATACATAGCTTGTAAACAGAGATCAAATTCTTTTCCATATGAGGCACATGCAGAACATTTGATAAGCGTAAGTTACAAGCATTAGTGGGAAGAGAAGTCGAGCCTGTGTTTTGGATCGGAAGACCATGACCATCACCAATTTCAACATTGTTGGAACCAGTGTACGGATCATGCAAAGCCAAGTTGCTTAGATCGGAGGTGATGTGGTGCGATGCTCCATATCAAGTATCCAAGATGGTGTGTCATGAGATGGGATAGCCGCAACGTTGGCTCAAGGTTGCCCATTGTTATTAGAGGCTTGTTGAGGTGTAGCTTGAACAAGACAAAACTGATAATATCTCTACACACTATGCCCTTATTTTCCATATGCTTGTCAGCGACCAAGATAGGGTCAATGTTGATCATCTTGTTGTGAGTAGCGTGGTTCATAGGAGCGGTTGTCTGGTTGATGGCGTTGATCAGTGTTTTGTTTGGAGTTGTGGTTCCAATGATTGTTGTTGCGTGGACGAAAGCTAACTGCGTTTGCCGTGACAGGAAAGACCTCAGACGATGATGCTTTACAAATCACGACTGCTTCTCTGTTGCGAAGCTTTTCATGAAACTCTTCAAAGGCAAAGGGTGTATCTCTATTCTGAACGGCATCACATACAACATGGTATTCTTCAGGAAGACCATTGATGATGAACTCAACAAGATCTTCGTGATCAATGGCTTTTCCAAGGAGCGCTAGTTGGTCTGCCTTGGATTTCATCAATTGCATGTATTCGTCAATAGTTTTGATACTTTTGGTTTTTTTCTTCAACTGATCTTTGAGTTGTTTGATATGACCTCTTGAAGGAGTGCCATAGGTTTTGGTGAGAAGTTGACAAGCTTCTAGAGTTGTGGAGGCACTTGTCATAAGTGATTGCAGGGGAGTTGAGATGGCTCCAAGAAGAGCGGCAAAGATGAGTTGATCTTGTCTAATCAATGATGTGAATTTGGGATTAATAGAAACGGTACCACTAGTGGTGACGGTCGGCAGCGGAGTGTCTGCAGAGGCATCGATGAAGCTGGAGAGGCTATGTCCTCCAAGGAACAGGCACATATGGAGACACCACGACATGTAGTTCGTAGTGGTGAGCTTAGTTATACTGGTCATGTTGACAGAGAGAATTATCGTGTCAGGTTCACTAAGATTAGCAAGTTGAGTTGCAGTTTGTTCGGTGATTGACATGGTGATTAAAGAAAAATGGGCGACGGTAACAAGATGTTAGCGACTACATAAGGAAGAAGAAGAAAAAGAAAATTTAGGTTTTTTTTTTCTTTTTTTTAGAGAGCCTACTCTAATACCATGTAGAAATTATTTCTTCTAATTAATTATGAATGATTTACATCAAAATTTATACAAGTATTGAGCTTGGAGAGTACTCTAAGAATATACACAAATATTATCTATATTTACAAATATTTAAATTACCCTTAGATCATCATTATTGGTAGAAACCCAAATGGGTTTTTTAAGTACTATTTTGATATAAATTTGAAGTTAAAAACTCTGTTAAAAAAACTTTTGTTTTTGCTGTTTTATTGGTAGAACCCCTAATGGGATTCTTAAAAAAATTAAATTTAAATAATTTTTTTAAAATAGAATTTATTTTATTAATTAAACATACCTACATAAAAATATTACATTTTAAATATAGATTTTGAAAAAAAACAAAACAACATTCAATTATTATCTTGATCACGTCCAAAATTTTGTCAGATATGCTCAACCAAATCAGCTTTCAATTGTTGATGTTTTTTTCTATCACGAATTCTTGTTCTAACACCCAACATATTTTGGAGGTTTGTAGGCATTTCTGTAGAAAAAGTAAGATCCACGTGTGCACTTCTGTTTCCTTTTCCATGTTAAAATTCTGAAACATCATATTGAGTGTGTCCATCTCGTTCGTCTTCTACTATCATATTATGGAGTATGATGCATGCTCTTATAATTTTTCCTATTTGTTATTTCTCCCAAAAAAGAGTTGGGTTTTTAACAATGGAAAATCGAGCTTGCAAGATTCCAAAAGCACGTTCGACGTCTTTTCGGGTAGCTTCTTGATGTTGAGCAAATAAAGATGCTTTTGGACCTTGTGGAAGTGGAATAGATTGGATAAAAGTTGCTTATTTTGGATAAATCCCATCTGTGAGATAGTAAGCCAAATGATATTCTCTTCCGTTGACGGAGAAATTCACTTGCGGAGCTTGACCTTTTATTATATCATCAAAAATGGGTGAGTGATCAAGAACATTGATATCGTTTAAGGTACCTAGAGGTCCAAAAAATGCGTGCCATATCCAAAGATCATATGAAGCTACGGCCTCCAAAATGATTGTGGGTTTTCTAGAACCCCGTGAATATTGCTCTTTCCAAGCGGTGGGGTAATTCTTCCACTCCCAATGCATACAATCGATGCTTCCTATCATCCCGGGAAATCCGTGTTGCTCTCCAACATCAAGTAACCGTTGAAGATCCTCCAGTGTGGGTTTTCTTAAGTACTCATCGCCGAACAAGTTTATTATACTTTCGAAAAAATTTACCAAACAAGCACGAGCAGTAGTTTCACCAAGCCGGAGATATTCGTCCACCGCATCAGGCGAGGTCCCATATGCCAAGATATGAATTGCTGCGGTACACTTTTGAAGTGTAGAGAGACCAGGCCTTCCGAGAGCATCTTTCTTCTGTTGAAAGTATCGAACTTCATTGGAGAGTCGATCAACAATATGAAAGAACAATGATTTGTTCATTCTAAAACGTTGGCGGAATAAATTGGCAGGATATGTTGGAATGTCACTGAAGTAGTCGTTCCATAACCGTATGTGGCCTTATTCGTGATGTCTTTCGATAAAAACTCTTTTTTTCTTGACTTGCTTGCCTCCTCATGATCAATGAATAGATTATCAAACGTTTCATCGAATATTTGATCGAAATTTTCATCAAATGATCCGTCAAAGGTATTATGGGAAGAAGATGCCATAATTGATTTATATTTTGATGAAAGAAATGGATTTGATAAGAATAAGAGAAGGAAAGTGAGAGAGTAAAGAAATAACAAGAAGATTTGATAAAAAAAGAGAAGCAATAATGTAAACTATATAAAGATACGAAGAGTTTGATTTTGTGGTAAGAAAACATGTGGCTTCCTTTTGCCGACAAGAACCAAACAACAAACTCTGTCAATAAGAAACTACAATAGCCACAATATAGTTGCATCTCAAATAATAACCAAAAATTTAAAAGCTTTGAGTAGATTTCGGAAAAAACAGAGTTTCACATCCATCAGTCTACACTAACAATTGGTAATGGGATCATTCAATTGAAAATACTTCAAATCAACGACTTGACTGATTCCATAGTTAAACACAAAGTAAAACTAAAACACAATACTGAAACACAAGTTTAACACAAAGTAAAACTAAAACACAACTTCGAAAATGTAAACAAAGGAGATGAGATTAAGCTAAATATCCAACATATCTGTAATCAGCTTCTTCTTTAGAGCTTCTTCAATCTCTGAAAGAGGTTCTTTTTTGCCAATTAGATTGTCAAGTATAGACATCTTGGAGAGTTTTTCTTTCATGGCCAAATCCTTCTCCTTGATGGACCACATGGTCTGAAACTCCGAAAGCTTTTCACTTGTCGGAGTGCTAGGCTTCTTACCTCTGCCTTTTGATGCCTTCACACCAGGAGGCCGAGTCTTCACATCGGAGTGATCATCATCGAGATTCTCTCTTTCATCAGTGCGAGTGCTTGATGATTGTGAACCATCATCACACCTTCCCCTTTTGTAGCTTCCATCAGTTTTTGTTAAAGAAAGGTCGCACCATTTCTGGTCATTCCGGAGCTCCTTCCAGGCGTGTTAGAGGGTGAACTTCTTCTTGTGATCGTTGTAGAAGATCTCGTGAGCCCGTTTCAGAACATCGTTCTCATTCTCACCACTGCTTCTCTCTCTTCCTGCCGCCTCATACGCACCGCATAACTTGCATACAAGATCATTTATCTTTTGCCACCTTTGCTTACATTGTCCCGCATTTCTGATTTCACGGCCTGCGGCCTTAGGACTTGCCGTAAAGTAGGCTGCGATGTGCTGCCAAAAGGCACCAGATTTTTGTTCGTTTGCCACCACCGGGTCCTTGCTTGTGTTTAACCACGAGCTGATGAGCAAGATGTCATCGGTGGGCATCCATTTCCGTTGTTCTCTGCGCTCAGCAGGAGTGTCTTCACCGAAGGTAGAGTCATGTTGGCTGCTAAACAGAGAAACTTGTGATGAACCAAGTTCCACGCAAGTAAAGGGTAGACTATCCTGTTGACTGTTCAACAGGTCAACAAAGTGTGATGGCTGACTAAATGGGTTCGGAGAAGCCATTTCAGAGAAGGTCAAAGAAGAGAAAAAGACAAGACGAAGTGTGCTTGAAAGATGAGAACCAAGTGAAGAAGGAATGTGTTTAGAAGATAGTGGAAGAAAATGAAGAAGCTACGGGTTTAATAGAAGAGAAATAAACATGATAGACAAGTGAAAGCATTGAACACTAACATATATCTACCAGCCTAAAACATTCATCACAACCATTTAACACACCTAACACAACCATAATGTAACACTAACATGCATTTATTAGGAGAGAAGATAGTAAGTGAATACTATTATACCAGGTGGCTTTCCAATTCCTACAATTTAGCAAACAATTTTACCAAGTCCAACGATAAGCCATGATGTGTATTCAACTTTAAGCTTATTATCAGAAACAGGCAACGAAGAAGCACAAAGCGAGAAGAATCTCTTTGAATTCGATTTTGTTTGACCAAATTTATAAGCTTTTGGGTAGAGAAGAGATGTAGTTGGAGAAGATGATGATGCAGTAAACATTGCTGTAACTGAAACGAAACAAAATTGGGAAATTGCTTTTTTCAAGATCAGATGACAACTTTGTAGCTGTTAAACAACACACAAAAACAGACTTCACATTCTTTATCAAATCCTTCAGGAATAAAAAAAACGTCAAACCTCACTGATTAATACATTTGATTCCCAGAACAATTTTCACTAATTTTTCTACATAAATTATAATCGTAAACCCATATACGATCAAATTAAACCAATTAGCATAATGAATTTTATAGTAATTATAAAATTAAAATCAGTGATCAACAGATGAAGAACAGTAAAACTAGAAAGATGAACTCAAAATTAAGAAATCTAAAACCTAATTCTCCAATCCCAAAATTGGATGATATGAGCATGCAAGTGAGTAATTGTAAGTAAGCGAGAGAAGTGAGAACTTACGATTATCGGTATACCAAGAGCCTGCATGTGATGGTTGTCTCACTTTTTCCATTTTCGTAAAGTAATTGAAGGATCGTGATAGCAGAGAAAAATACCTAATTTCAGAGATTCTCCTAAACTTGTGAGAGAAGACTCTGACTTTAAGAACTGATTCTTAAGGTCTTTACTTAAGAAACACTTTTTAAGTATAAAACTTTTTTTTAATTAATTAAACAATATTTTATTCTAAGAAACCATTTAAGAAACTCCTTAAAACCTGCGATAATGATGCTCTTAACAAAAAGTCTTGTTCGCAAGTTTGAAATGGTTTGGAAGAATTGACGATTCATTCAAAGATGATCAACGATGAGTTCTCAAAAACCCCTATCTATCAAACATATTAAAAGGAAAAAAAATATTTTACTACATGATAATACCTTCATGATGCATAAAAACTTGAAACCAATGATTTTTTTTTTTTTTTTTTTTTTTTTTAAGTTCCATATAAATCTTAGACAACTCAATTTTGACATATCCACGTCACTTTGCATGTATCATAAACAATCCTTTAAACTTAGAATTAGTTATCAAAATGCGCTTACAAAAAAAAAAAAAGATTGTTATAAAAATGCTTTTAAACACCATTAACGTGAACGAACAAAAGTTCCAAATTTGTAATTTTTTTTAGAGATCCCTTATTTTTTTTTTTTTTTTTTTTTTTTTTTTTTTTTTTTTTTTTTTTTTTTTTTTTTTTTTTTTTTTTTTTTCTCCCTTTCTTTTTTCTTTTTTTAAAAAATGTGTTTTTTTATTTTTTTAAAATTTAAATTTTAAAATATTAACATATATGTAATGATGCCTAATTTTCCTAACGTTGTCTCTAATTTATTGCCTATTTTAATTTAAATATGAAAAGAAAATAAACATAATTAAAAAATTCATAATATTATACACTAATTATATTATTTAGTGCATAAAAAAATTTAAAAAAACCTTATTTAAATTTGCAAAAACATTACTATATCAGGAAGTTCTGAACGAATGGAGATCACCGATTTACATTAGTGGCTTATAACAAAAAAACGTGTTTGACCTAACTTGATTACCAAGAAAATACGACGAACACCATTGAATATAGTAGATTTATGGCAAGGTCAATATTTGGAGCCAAGTCTTTGTCTTACCCAAGGCTTTCTATGCGAAGATTGATGCATTATGCTCAGCCTTGTTATGGAAAAAAATTACGGATAATGCGTGGGGAGCAAGAGTATCGTGGAAGGACATTTGTAAGCCTAAAGGAGAAGGAGGTTTGGGTATTAGATTGCTTGAGGAGTTTGTTGAGGTCTTTCAGCTCAAACTTGTATGGCATTTGTTCTCTCGCGCTGGATCTTTATGGATGGCATTGCTGGAAAATAATGTTTTCAGAAACAAGAGTTTTTGGTTAATGGAGACTTCTCCCAGAGTGTCTTGGAATATAAAGAAGCTGCTTGAGATAAGAGTTCATCCGATGTCAAGTGAGGAATGGCAGGAAGGCTTCCTTTTGGTTTGATTCTTGGACCACACTAGGCCACTGGAATCTCCCAAGTTCAAGGTCCTCCCATGCGGAAGCTCTGCTTACTATCCTCACCAACATGCCAGCTCCAGCCGATGATCAAGGCCCGGAAAAGTTTGTTTGGAGGCAGTTCACGGGAAGTTACATGGAAAAATTCTCAACCTCTTCAACGTGGAACCAGATCAGAGAGCGAGCACCTATAGTTTCATGGGCAAAAGTGGTTTGGTTTAAGGAAGCAGTACCTCGATTCTCCTTCATCCTATGGCTCGCTTTCAAAGGAAGACTTAGTACTCGGGGAATGAATGTTCCCGCTGCTTGTGTTCTATGTT
Source organism: Cardamine occulta (assembly GCA_028015245.1). NCBI lineage: Eukaryota > Viridiplantae > Streptophyta > Magnoliopsida > Brassicales > Brassicaceae > Cardamine > Cardamine occulta. The sequence goes on from CM051384.1 coordinate 11,207,081, forward strand.
CTGATTGTGAGAATTCACACTCACATCTCTTCTTCGATTGTGATTTCTCGAAGCAGATTTGGATTGGTTAAGATTTGCTTCTTGTTCCAATTTTTAGCTCTTTGTCCAAGAGTTTCTATGGTTTTTGATTGTTGATGTAAAACTTTTTTAACTTTCGTTTTTGGAATATATTTTAAAATTAATACCAAAAAAAGAATATAGGAGATTTTGATACAATTAATTAAGATTAGCCACATTAAAGGATAAAGATCTAAAGTTCACTACAACGAAGAACTAAAAAGTAGAATTACTGCTTCTTAACTGTAACATTGTTCTTTCTTGATGTATTCTTCTATACTTGAACACCGAAATATTTCAATATATAGTATAAGAAGTAAAGATTATGTTAAGATTTTACAGTCAAAGAGCTTTCTGTTTGTTTAATTGGTCCATATCCGCAACACTAGTTCAGTTTGTCCGTAAAAGTAGTGTTTGAAGAATCACTAATGACATCTGAAAAGTCACTGGAAGTTGAATTTTGGTTTCAGTTTTATATTAAACAAGTTTGATCATCGAAATCATCGGTCTTGTCTCCCCACATATGGTTCAATTTTATTGGTGATAAATGTAACTCCAAAGCCAAAAATGGGGCTACATGTTTTCTTCTTGTGAAGAACTCAAGGACCACACCTCATATATTTTGTAAACAAAGATTACATATTTTGGGTTTTTAAGGTTACATATTTGGTTGCAAGAAATTTCAAAACTATTTTTGACACAATTAATATGCTGTTGGATAAACTAATCTTTGAACTGAATCTTGATATTTCAACGTTTTCAAGGCAACAAACAAGAAGATAATGAAAGCTAATGTATATGTTGCAGGTGAATTTTTAAATTTTCCTATTTATCTAAGTTTTTTTTTCTTTTTTTTTGATAAAAGGCTTAAAAGACAGAATCAACACGCTCTCGAACCACATACTATCAATGTCAAAATGTGCTTCGTTCTCTCATGAAAAGGTGCAGCATTATCACAATAAAGTAGAGCAGAAGTAAACGTAGGAAACTTCAAATCAGTAAGAATATGAGCTATCTAAACCAATTCACATGTTCCAAGAGCCAAGCAAAGCTACGAGAAACAGTGGGTTGCTTTTTGATCTCTAAGAAACAAGAGAACTCCCAATGAACATACAAAAATCTGTGACAGATCTTCGAGTTTCAAAACAAATTTGTTTTGAAGAGAAAGATATGAATCAACGGAGTAGGAGAGACTTCGACCAGTGGTGCCCTTAAGATAACGTTGTATCTTGTGTATGGCTTTGAGATAAATCTCTTCTCGGAGTCTCTGAGCAGAAGAGAATTAACACAATCTGGTAACAGCAAAAGTAATGTCATTTTCAGGTCGTGTGATACACAAATATAGAAGCTTACCAATAAGTGTTCTATAGAGTTCTGCATTTGTTTATCAGATATACACAAATATGGAGCTTTGATAATTGATACCGTTTTAGAATGATCTAAAGATATTGGTTTTCTGTTTCATGTACATGTGGGCTTTATATATAACCAGGACATTAAACCGGTATAATGCCACACCTAAATAATTGATATATTGTGATCGTTAATTCTAAGTTTTCTGTTTGGATGTAGGTTTGATAGTTTTAAAAGTAACTGTAATGTGTTCTCTATTATATATACCAGAGAAGAAATTCTATGAGACTACTTTTTTCTATAGACCAAAAGAATTGAGATTTTATAGTTAAGATTGGCAGTTTTAAAAGGTTACAGATTTCTAAACAATAGTGTATATTTGACCCGTTTACAAGTTCAGTCTTTTTTTTTGTGGGTCACAATAGACTAGCCTATAGGGGTGGGCAAAATATCCGCACCCAGATCCGATCTAAAAAATCTGAAACGAACCCGATTCGAAGTTTTAAAATATCCGAACGGATTCTAGACTTAAAAATCCGAACACCCGAATCCGAATCCGATCCGAATCGATAACCGAATAGGCATCCGAAATATCCAAAATATAATTATATATATATATTAATTATATTTAGATTTGATATAATCTAATTATCTAAAATTACAATTATAAACTCAAAAATATCAATTATTTTAAGACTAAAATAATCAAAATATATAAAATAACTAAAATATCTAAAAGTTCTTAGTTATATTTATGAAAATTTAATTAAACTTTATTCAAATTTAACATTTTTTATTTTTCTCAATATTTTGGATATCTGAACTAGACCCGAACTTGATCCAAAACTATGAAATACCCTAACGGCTCTTATACTCCTAAATCCGAATATCCAAAAATCCGAAATACCCGATCCGAATCTGAACAGGTACCCAAATGCCCACCCATACCTAATAACCCAAATTCCTCATTTTAGAGAAAAATAGATTTTTCTACTTTCGAAAATTAAACATTTGAACTCATGCAAGCTGAGAATGACACGGAATATTTAAGACCACTAGACCATCACTTCCTGCCATACAAGTTCAGTCCTTACCGTTCGGTCTTACGTTTCGTGAGATGCAACCATGAAGATTAATACATATAAGTGTACCCTTAATCAAAAATAGTAATAATAATAATATATATATACCCTTTGTTGGTAAAAAAGGAAAAGCTTTGGTATTTTAAATTCTTTTTTATTTCCGTACAGTCGGTACAGAGATAACCATAGAATCGCTGACGAAGTAGCAAAACAAAGCCCCAGTAAAATATCATAATTAGTATTATTTTTTTAGCATGAGTTTCTCAAATGACCATATTCAAATAAAATAGATGGATGACAAGTTGATAACCGATATGGATGAAATATTTGTACTTTTATTTTTACAACATTCCTATTCTTTTACTTTTTTTTCCCAATGCATTGAGAAATATTTGTGGATCTCATATTTGTTTGTTTCAGAGCCGGTCCTGAGAAATTTGGAGCCCCAAACGAAAAAATAATTCTTCAATTACTTAATAGAAAAAAAAAAATTTCGGTCTCCACAAAACTAAAGTTAAAAAAAAAACTACAATAATATCTTTAAAAAATAACAATAATTTAAAGCTTCTAAAAACAATACTTCTTATATTTTTCTCTGCAAAATCATCTTTCAAACTTGTATAATCGAGATTTTTAACCATGATTTTTTTTCTTTTCTCTCAAAAAAATTCAACTAGCTTTTTGCCTTATAATAAATTAACGATTCAGATTTTTTTAAGAAAATATTACCTCTCTAAAACCAAAAGAAGAGAAAAAAAAATAGAAGTCACATAAAGAAAGAGGTTAACTTAAATTTCCTTTTTTTTAATTAAATAATACATTGTAATATTTAAATAATAATAATTTGAGATTCACACAATATTTTATCAAATATTTATACGAAAATTAGTACATTACTCATCATTTTCACATATATATATTTTTCACTCTTTGACGTCAACTAAAATATATATACATATATATATAATTTTTTTGTGAGAGCCCCCTAAAAAGTGGGATCCCATTCAAATATTTTATAGAAATGTGTTCAACGCCGGCTCTGGTTTGCTTACATGTTGTATAAATTTTTTCTTCATGCAAATTGATCTAGAATTTCTAAACTTTTCACATTCATTTTTTGTTAAAACATCTACCTATATAATTTTTTTTCTATGTTTTAAAATTTTAAACCATGGCATATGCAAGAAAAAAAAAAATTTAGGTTTAAGATGGTGGAAATTAAAACAATTTTATCAAAAGATACAAGGAAAGTAAAATGCTACAAGTATTTTTCAATGCACTGGAAAAGAAAACGAGGGGATTATGAAGGTTGAATAATATCAACTTTACTTTAATGAAAATGTTATCAGTGACTATTAAAGTACTTTAAGAAAACGAGGGGAAAATACTTTAATACATAGTCAAATAACTATTATCTTAAATTATAGAAATCATATGCCAGTTGAATAGATTATCAGTGATCTGATGATTATATAATCTAGTTTTTATATCAATGAATTTTTTAATTATCATTAGTTCATTACCTGTAAAGTGTCTCTTTTGTTTTCATCTTGATGCTTATCTTAATCATATCATTTTTGCCATTTACGACAAAGTTTAGTATTGAAATGAATGAAACTAATATAAACAATTTACAAAAATATCCCGTAGTAGTTGGACAGCGTGTTAATCGTCGTGGTTCCACCATCGCATTTCATTAAAAGGTGATCTTAGTTATAATAATAATTAAAAAAGTCTTTGTAAGATCTTTTGTTTTTTGGTTAAATTCTTTATAAGATCAGCGATGTTTATTTAAATCTTTTAGACGATAGTGCAAATAGCTTCTAGATTTCAGTCTACTATATAAAATCAAAATATATACATCTATCATATATGATGTCTAATTCACTATAAACTTCAAGAAAGTTATTTCATATAAACATAAAGTTAAAAAGATGTTTTAAGTTAACGCTTTCAATGAAGACGCTTCCGATAACCAGGTCATGATTCCATCAATGAATCAAGATAGAGTAGTTTACATAACGAAAAACAGATTTTAGTTAAACCCAAATTAACGAATTCTATCTGAAAGAAAAAAAGATATAAACTGAAAAAAAAACAATAGCATGTTTCTAAACTACATAACTGTAACACAAAAATTTCATAAATCTAATATCAGATTTAGGACTTTCAAAATAGAAATTAGCATAAGTCAGTGACCATTTGCATATTTCCAGATTTTGACGATTATTAGCAATTACATCTTTAACCTGAATAATGTAAATTCCGAGATAATTAATATGAGATAAAGATTAGTCATAGACAAAAAGAGATGAATATGAGATTTAAAAAAAAATAAAACGATGGAAGAGAAGAGAAATTGAGAGAAAATAGAAAAGAAGTTGAGTTGATTAGAAGTTAAATATAAGATAAAACAGTTTGAAATTGTGATTTAGGGATTTAGGATCTTTGCAGTTTAGAAAAATGCTGTTTTTGTAAAATATTATTTTTTTGTTAAAATTTATGTGGTAGATTTTTATTGGTCATTTGACTGTGATTTATAAGATGAAAGATGTTTGATAGTACATGTTACATTTTATATTAGTGTAGATAGATATATATTAATTTAGTTGACATGGGTAACTATATAACAGATTTTTTTGTTATTAGCAAACATATTTCCAATGATTAAAGTACAAATAATTATTTTTTAAGAAAAATACAATTACTTAATATAGTATATATATAATCTTCTAAACATGTATACAAGACAGTAAATAGCATTAAAATTTTTAAAATAACATATACAAAAGCACCATGCTTCTAGTTAGAAGAAACTAATAAGATAAGAAACTTTTCTCAATTTTTCTTTTTTTGATAAGGGACTTTCTCATATATCTTAGGAAAATGTATTTTAATCCAAAACTTGTTTGTTGCAAAAAAAAAAAAATCAAACATTTGTTTACTTGTTTGGACCACGCTTACTGTGTTTTCCAACCGCCTTTAGCTACCTGCAATTTTACTGTTGTTTTTCTATGTAAAGAAAATTATATCCTGAAAAAAGTGAAAAAGAAAGAAAGAAAGGGAATCTGGTTTCTTTGTATCCTCATTTACACAAAAGTTTTAATGTTTATTAGTTTAATAACTCATTTATGTCAAAAGTACAAAGATGATTAGGTGATGAAAAGGCTATAAGAAAGGAGAAAAAAATAACAAAACCAAAAACGAATCAATTTCTCATATATCTTTATGGATGACAATTCAACCTATTATACACCCCCTAATTTGAACGATTTAATAGAGTTATTTTTAATAAAAAGATCTAAGTCTTTTACTTTGCTACCCTAATAAAATTAGAAATATTACACCCAAAACCTGGGTATAATCCACCCACCCAAAAACCAAGTCGGGTTAGACCCGAAACTCAATTCTTCCCCCACAAATATCGAATCGAATCCCTAATTTCCTTTTTCAAACTCTAAAATCTCGCTAACCGCTCTAATTCGAAGCGATAGTTCCTCTAAGTTCCACTTTCGTATAACTAGGATAACTATTAGGATAACTACTCGAGATCAAGAAGATCATTGATCTCTCTCATTTGCAATCGAGCTTCGAAGACGATGGTTTGTAAAACGAGAGGGGGGAGAGGGAGGAGAGGGGGGAGAGGGGAAAAAGCGAAATCAGAAGGAGAGAGGAAGGGGTGAACCGATCTCGGACCCCGCGGTAAAGGAAGTAGTCGGAACGAGTGGAAATGAGCCGAGATCAGAACCGACGGTGACAGCGGTAGAGGAAGTAGTCGGAACAAATGTTTCGAGATTGGAACTGGCAGTACTCGGAGCGAGTGAAGTAAAAGAGAGAGGCTCGAGTTCACTTTTGGAACTGGCAACGCGTGGAGAGTCAAATCCGCCGGAAGTTGAATCTGATTGTAGGATTCCGATGACGAAACCGAAGCATTACAACCTCTTAACATGTTCTTCAGTCCCCGTGAGTATATGAAGCCATTTAAGATATCAGCGAAGTGTTATATTCATAAGGCGGTGACAACATTGGAGAAGCTTCTTAAAGAGGATGAGCTAAAATGGTTTAGAGAGCACGCACAGTTCAAACACTTCTTCCATATGCCTAGGGATTCAAATCACAAGTTGATGGGTATGTGGCTGCTTTTTCTTTGCACAACATGTTTAGAGAAGAAACACGAATGTTGGTTCATTGTCAATGGTGTTCCGATCCATTATTCTCTTAGAGAATTCGCACTCATGTCTGGATTAGATTGTGATAAATATCCAACCAACTATGAAGGTTTGGGCAATACCGAGTTCATTGGGAAGCAATTTGGTGCCAAGAAAATAATAACATATGCAGATGTGGAGAAAAAGCTACTGTCAATGAAGAAACCTTCTAATGATCGTCTCAGAATGGCAATCATGTACTTCTTATGCAGCGTCATCATAGGAAAGTCAAAGACAGGACAAAATGCATCATCTGTCGAAGATTTCTTTCTTCGAGCCGTGGGTGACCTAAAACTTTGTGAAACATTCCCGTGGGGGCGATTGGCATTTGATGAGAATATGAAAGACATCTTTAAGTTGATGAATAATTATGGAGGAGTTGTGGGTCCACAAAAGGTGTTTCCTAATTTCGTTATTCCTTTGGAGGTAAGTATGTTTGTGATCATTATTCAACTTTTATTTTTATGATATATAAACTTGGTAAAACTTGGTATAACTAAGGTTTGAATGATTTTTTGTTGTGTATAGCTTCTAGCGTTTAAGGCAATTCCAGTTCTGATGAATAATTTCCGAGAAGATGTTTGAGACGCACATCCTGAGTGTCCTCGGATGTGCAAGATGAAGTTTAAAGGAAGTCATCTTAAAGGTTTTCCTATGTCGGATATGTATGACAAACTTGGTACAACTAAGGTTAAAAATTACTTTAATGTAAATTACATAACATTTTAATTATTTATATATTATGGTGGTTGTATTTACCTTGGATTTCTTTATATTCACAGGATATTCAGAGTATCATGATTCCATCTCCCGATGAGAAAGTGCTTTTGGAGAAAATCATGAATGACGAGGGTGGATTGAATGATGAGGATGATGTTGTTGCTGATGGTTGGACGAAGCTTCTAGTTGAGAAAAAAGGACAATATTTTTTGAAAAGCTTTACAACGAAGATGTTGCTAGCAGAGAAGTTGAGGTTAATGTGGATAATGTGGCTGAGCAAAATGTGGCTAGGCGAAAAGTGGCTAGTTAAAAAGTGGCTCCAAATAGAGTGAGTAAAGATGGATTAGTTGAGCTAGAGAACCGGTTGATGGAAGTGATGGAGAATGGATTTAAGGAAATCCAAAAGAAGATTGATGCCCAAGATACAAGTCTCAAAGCTGTGGAGGTAAATCTGAACTGGCTTAGAGAAAATATATTGTTTACTGTTGATGAAGATGATAAAGAGATGGAGAGGGAGGATGAGACAAGTAAGGAAGCTAGTACGGAAAAAGAAACCACCGGTGAAGATGAGGCAAGTGAGGAAAATGATGAAGAGGAGGCAAGTAAGGGAAATGATGAAGAGGAAGCTAGTAGAGAAGGAAGTAAGGAAAAAGAAATCATCGGTGAAGATGAGGCTAGTAAAGAAAAAGAAACCGGTGTTGAAGATGATGCTAGTAAAGAAAAAGAAACCACCGGTGAAGATGAGGCTAGTAAGGAAAAAGAAACCGGTGGAGAAGAGAAAGATGGTGAGCCAAGTAACATGATGAAGAGGACTTACCAGAGAAATGTAAACAAAAATGGGAAAAAAGGAAGAGATGGGGAAGGAGAAATGGCTCATGGCGATGTAGAGAAGAAAGGAAAGAAAGGGAAGGTGTCTAGTGGTGTGGATAGGAGTCCTATTGTGACGAGGCAAAAGAAGAACGTTTAAGTACATGACTGTTGGTTTTCGAACATGCTTTGGTTTGTGTCCACATAACTGTTGGTTTTTCGAACATGATTTGGTTGTTGTTTTATTTTGGTATAACTGTGACGGATTGTTTAACTAGGTATAACTATGTTGGTTTTTGAACATGATTTGGTTGTTTTATTTTGGTATAACTTTGTCAGTTTGTTTAACTAGGTATAACTATGTTGTTTTGTTGTTTTATTTTCGTATAACTGTGTCGGTTTGTTTAACTAGGTATAACTATGTTGTTTTTTTTGTATTTCAAATCGTAATAGGTTAAAATTTTACAACTGTAAAACAAACGACACAATCTCATTCAAGATATGTCTTACAACAACAAAATAAAAGATAAGTCTGAGAAAATAAAAGATAAGTCTTACAAAATAAAAGATGAGTCATAGCAACACCAATCTAGAAGTAGAATCTAGAGAAATTCTTTTCATATCAAGGCATAGGCCCAAATAGTTTTTCGATTCGACCCACAAGAGCCGACACCAACTCCTTCAGCTTTGCAATCCTTTCAACATTGTTTTCCACCTCCTTACGCAATTGTTGTATTAACAATTCATGGTACTTGAAGCTTCCCTCCCTGGACTTCTCATTAAACTCCTTCCTCAATATAGTCACCTCTTCCTCCATAGCGAGTTCTCAAGTTTTCCGAATGTGTAAGCCATCATTCTGCACATAAAGAGATATATTGATATCATCATATATTCAACTAAAATACCATTAATCTAAAATCGAATGATGGTTTGTCACTTTATACGCATTGCATCTAAGATATCTTCTTCCTATGGGTGGCGCTTCGGTTGAGATCTTGTTGATGATCCTTTCACCACATGGACATCTTCGAGGAAGGCCATAGTCACCATCAGATACTAATGTACGCATCTCGTCTTCCTTCTTGAGCATCTTCATTTCAGTGTAGTAAGGGTCCGTCTCACAGAGTTTATCCATGATTACCTTAGTCGAAAACAAATAACAACAAATCAAAGACCTAACGTTAATTGAAATATAATAATCGAGATGGAGAGTTGAAATCACTTTGAAATCTAACATTTTGTATGCAAATCAAAGACCTAACAAAGCAAACACCTATCAAATCAAAGACCTATCAAATCAGAGTTGTACCAAATAAGAGTAAAAAATCCTTAATCGAAATCAAATCACAAAAATTACAATAAAGGAGAAGGTGTGAAACCCAGTTGTGAAATCAATTGGTGCTTACCCAGTTGCGAAATCGATTGAGAATGAGAAGCTTAAAACCCATTTGCGAAATCGATTGAGAAGGAGAAGCTTAAAACCCAGTTGCGAAATCGATTGAGAAACAAAAGCAAAAGGAAAGAGTGGGGCATTTGGCTCGAGGGAATGAGAGTGACGAGCTAAAAGAACGAAAAACCCTATTTATTTGTGAAAACATTTCATTTGTGTTTTTAATTTTTTTTAATTTTTAATTTTTGGTCAAACCACTAAAAATGTGGGTCACATGGCACCGCAAAGCAAGTATAATTGACAGGTGGCGCAGATAAAATGAACATAGTTATTCCTAGTTTTCAAGTTGTACTAATTTATACAAGTTGTACTTTACAGATTTTGGCATAAAATTAGTTGTACTTGACTATAAACTAAAAATTCTTGGTTATACCCATGATTTTAGTTATTTGATAAACCTTCCTCATGTTTTCATGCAAAAATATTTGTAAAAACATTATTCTTGTGTGTTTTGCAATATAATGAGGATAACAATAACAAACTCATCTTAAAAGTATATGGTCTTTCTTGTACAAAATTTAATTTGATGAAGACAATCCTATAAATTTTGTTTAACTAATGTAATCTAAGATAATTAGTTAAATTGGTTAAATTTATTAAGGGCAAGATTTATAAAAAAACATTTTTATAAATTTGAGATTTATTAAATTGTCTAATTTGTTTAATTTATTAAATTTGAGAATTTTGTGAATGATTAGTTCTACTTGAATTTAAACTAAAAACGTTTGATATTAGTTATTTGACTTATTTTTCCAATATTTAAACCAAAATCGTCGAATTAATTTCAATTTATTAAATTGCATATGAAAATTTGTGTTTTTATTAATAGAAATAGAGCTTAGTTGTACTTCCAACAAGACAGTAATACCAATTTGTACCGAAACAGGCAGTTACACTTTCATTTAGTTGTACTTTTCTGAAATCCAGTAATATGTAGTTGTACCAAAGCATTCAATCACAAAACGTTCGTTGTTAAGAAAAAAATACAAACCATGATACAAGTACAAATACAAATGTTCACACTATGCCCAGAACACTCAAACCAACTACCCCAACCTTGGGTACCACTTCTACCTTGAGTACCTCCATCTTGCGTAGCACCTTGAGTACCACTTTGTCTACCACTCTCAAACCACCTATCCCAGCTTCCAGTGCTACTTTGACCTTCAGTACCGCCTTGACTACCAGTTTGACCTCCTCCCGAATTTTTTTTCGTCCTTGGTCGACGTTCTCCAACCGATGAGTACCTTTTTTCTTGTTTTCTTCCTTTCTTTTTCTCATAATAGGGAGGTAAGACCGTTAATTGTAGTACCTCATCTGGAACTTCCCACACTGACTGATGCGGCACCGGATAAATCGTTCTGCAATACGCCAATGCCCATTGTTCCATCCAATAATATTTTGAGCATAACTCATGCATTTGGATATCCCTTGTCCTATCTTCCTTCTTCATGTAAAACATGTTTGTGGCTGATGCATGAACACAAGGATACTTGTCTATATCAAAACGATTACAACTGCAAGTTTTCACTAACAAGTCCACGAAATAAGACCTCCAATCGTGTCCAATCACACTATATTCAAGTAAGAAGCTATTTAGCTCAGCCACGTTTAAGAAAATTACCTCAGCACATGTTACATGCAATGCATTCTCCACAAAAGGCACAAGTTTCTGCGAGCTCAATCCACCAATAGAGGCCTTCTTATGCTTGTTAAACCATTCACCAATTTTCCCAAGTATCGTATCAATCAGTGGTAATAAGGAGAACTTCCTTGCTTCCTTAAAAACACTATTCATAGATTCTACAACATTACTGGTGTCTATGTTGTATCTTGCACCTTCAAAATAACACTTTTCCCATTTTTTTACTTCACAAGTTGTCTCCAAATATGTGTATGCGCCAGGATATCTTTTTTTTTAAATCTTCATACATTTTTTCGAACACAGCTACTTCATAAATCTGAGCAATTTCCCTTAACTGTTTTGAAACTGTATCTTTGTTGACATTGGAAACTTTTGATCTCACATTATGAGACAAATGGAATATACAATACCCATGCTGAGAGTTCGGGTACACTTCACGTATTGCCTTGATGAGGCTCACATTTCTGTCGGAAACAAACACCAATTCATCACTATCCGGTATTACAGTTTTCAGCTCATTGAAAAACCATGTCCAACTGACATCTTTCTCACCATCGACTACCCCAAATGCAATGGAATAATGATGATGATTTGGATCTTGAGCCGAAGCAAAAATCAGTGTTCCACCATATACAGTCTTCAGAAAAGTTGCATCCACAATGATAACTTTTTTCATCACTTGAAACCCTTCAATGGAAGCTCCCAAACTTACAAATAAGTACTGAAACCTTTTTCCTTCATCCAATTGCACTCTTGTTCGTGAACCAGGATTCTTCTTCTCCAACATGAACAAGTAAGAGTACAACATCTTATAACATTCCTCTGGACTACCCCTCGAATCATAAACAACTTGTTTTTCCCTCTATATGCGGTAGAGTATGACACTGCGACACCAACTCTTGCATGAACTATATCGATGAGGCTTTTCGGAGCTAGAGTCTTGAATTGACCTGCATAATCTTCTTTCAAAACAGAAGCAACTAATCCTGCTGTGCCTTTCTTTCTATAAGAGCTTGTACTCGAACTAGCCCGAGAGCATGTATGAACCTTCGTGTAAGTTCTAACCGAGAAATATTCTGAATTTTTTAGTTTTGCAACACGTAAATGCCACTTACAACCTTCTTTTGCTGCACAGCATTTTACGACGTATAACTTCGGCTCCGACTTGTGTAAAGCAACCCCATAATATTTCATATTTGAAGCTCTTTCAACTAAATCTTGCACTGTCCGTTTACAAGTAAATTCTTGACCTACTACCAGATTCAAACCATCTTCCCATGGCTCCATAACCGGACATTCTCTTACAGCAGGTGCTATCTCAACATAATCATGCATACTAGAGCTATCCATAGTGTTATCCACACAATTTTCATCATTCCCAACAACACCATTCGCCATCAACTCATGTTCTTGTTCTGGACTATGTTCTTCTTCTTCTTGTTCTTCTTGTTCTGATGGTTCGGCGCCTTCGTAAATACTTATTATACCTTTATCCCTACCAACTGAAAGCACCTCAGTATTACTCATAGCTGTTGAACGTGGCTTGCTCCAATTATCTTTTGAGGTCTCATTAATGAGTTCTGCATGAAAAACAGTTTTACACACCTCTTTTCACAAAAAAAATTAGAAAAATCTGTACATCATCATCATCCAAAATAAAGGTTGGTATCCTAGCTTGCATTGATGATAACATGTAACTCAATCTCAGCTGCGTCGTACCATCATCGACCATAATCTTCCTCTGTATCCTATCAATTAACCCAGAATAAGTCATCTTATCAATCGATGTCTTAAACAATAAACCATAGATTTGACAATTATTGTTTCCAATCCATTCGTATTCTCCATCACCATCTCCGATCTTTGAATAATATCTCCCATAATCAAAATGTAGGATTGTGCGACCAGTGTTCTTCATTATCTCTAAAAAGAATAAAATAAGATTACTACTTTTCAGCGATACCAATTTGTACCAATTTGTACAACTTGAACCAGAAATACCAGTTTGGACCAGTTCTACAACCTTGCACTAGTTGTGAATCACCCACTAGTTGTACTATTTCGCGAAATTAACCTGTTTCGACAAAAACTAGTAATCTACCTATGATTTGATTCATTGTGAATCACCCACTACAACCCATTAATTACCAAACCAATGGCCTAATCGACTCATAGTACAAGATTTCTAACCCAATGTACATACTTTCAAAACTATTAAAATCTCTATTGAAAATGAGCAAAATATCTCAATTTACAATCTAAAACTTGGGTTTTACAACAAAATCTATACACAGACATCCAATTATATGAAAAACACAAGAAATTATAAGCATTTACCTTAATTTCAGAGCTTGAATCTTCAAGCTTCAAGAATCGATTTTGGTCAAAAGGGGATCGATTGAATATCGATTTGGTTTTGATTTTATTTGATTTCATTTTAGTTTAATTTCAATATTTTCTTTTATTTTGATTGGGGTCAGTTTTGTCTTCACACATCAATTTTAAAAAACTAGGGTATGAAAGATTAGAGGGGTAAAAAAGAAAAGGAGAATAGAGAAAAGGACATAATAGATTAACGCTCACCAAAAACAGAGCAAATTAAAAAGGAGAGATTTTTATTAATTAAATAATATTACCACATATTGCTCTTTTTTGTTTTTGGGATTTCTGGGCTTTCTTTATATTTTCCATCTGTGCCTTTGATCTTTTTTTATTCTGCTTGTGGTGAATGATGAACAATCTCAGACATCTTGAAACAAATAACTCTGAGTTTGTTGAAGTTGATCCTTCTGGAAGATATGGAAGAGTAAATTTTTCTCTTTCTCTCAACTATTTGTTTGTTTATTATCTCTTTTGTTTTGTTGAGTTTTTTTGTATGTGTTCTTGTTGCTGCAGTACAATGAAGTTTTGGGTAAAGGATCTTCAAAGACTGTGTAAGAATCCAATTTCTCTCTTAAATTTGTTACTTTCTTCATCTCTCAATTTTTCTTGATTTGCTGTTGGAGTTTCCTGCCTACCAAAACATTTTCTTATTTTTGTTTTCAATTTTTGTCTAAGTAAAGTTTGATTTATTGTTCTTTTCCTAATCTATGAATATCCATAGATAGTGCCTTAAAAGATTTTATCATTCGAAAAGTGAACTTTTTCTGGTTCCTTAATGACTTCCCCACTTAGTAGATTAATTTACATATAGGAAGAGAACCCACTTTGATCTTTTGGCTTAAACAACTTCAGTTTCTGCATAAACAAAAGACAACTTGATCATTAATCAAAAACTGAGTACAATGAATCTAAAAGAGACAGTACTATGTTTGTGGTTCCTTAATTTGAATTTGCAGTTACAGAGGATTTGATGAATATGAAGGTATAGAAATAGCATGGAACCAAGTAAAGCTCTACGATTTCTTGCAGAGTCCTCAAGAACTGGAGAGGCTCTACTGTGAGATCCATCTCCTCAAAACCTTAAAACACAAAAACATCATGAAATTCTACACTTCTTGGGTTGATATCGAGAATCGAAACATTAACTTTGTCACTGAAATGTTCACTTCTGGCACCTTGAGACAGTAAGCTTCTCTGTTTATCTCATATCCTAAGTTTTATATATATTCTTGTAATTAGTATTAAATATTAATCATTAACATGTAACATTAATGATGTTATTGGTGCATGCAGGTATAGGCTAAAACACAAGAGAGTGAACATAAGAGCAGTGAAACATTGGTGTACACAGATCTTAAGAGGCTTAAACTATCTTCATAGCCATGACCCTCCTGTGATCCATAGAGATTTAAAGTGTGACAACATTTTTGTTAATGGGAACCAAGGAGAAGTCAAGATTGGTGATCTTGGTCTTGCTGCTATCTTACATAACTCTCATGCTGCTCATTGTGTTGGTATGTAATCTTGATGCTTTTGCTTTGCTTAGTTTTATAATTGGATTATGATACTGAAAGTTTTTGGTTATCTTAGGGACACCAGAGTTCATGGCTCCTGAAGTCTATGAAGAAGAATATAACGAATTAGTCGATATATACTCGTTTGGGATGTGCGTTTTGGAAATGGTAACGTTTGAATACCCGTACAGCGAGTGTACTCGCCCTGCTCAGATTTACAAGAGAGTTATATCGGTGAGAATCTATCCGCTTTTACCGCGATTTTAAGCTTCTATATAGATTTTTAAGATTGTTAAATTATCTTTCTCAGGGAAAGAAACCAGAAGGATTAGAAAAAGTGAAGGACCCAGAGGTTAGAGGCTTTATAGAGAAGTGCTTGGCCACAGTGTCACTTAGGCTCTCTGCTCGTGAACTACTCGATGACCCTTTTCTTTATATCGATGAAAGCGAATCGGAAATGAGATCGGTAGAGAGCGGAAAGGGTCAGATAGATGAAGCCGGGACACTTCTTAGACATCCTTATCATATTGTTGATTATTTCTACAATGATAGAACCAACATCAACTCTTTTGATCATCCTCACTACTCAAATGGTTATTACAGCCTCGATAATCGAAACCAATGGGATTACAATGGAGATGAGACATTGGAGTCACACAGAATAGAGCTCTTTGAGTTTCAAAACGATGATGATGAAGCAGAAGACGATACAAGCTTTGGTAATGTTGATATAAGTATAAAAGGGAAGAGAAGAGACAATGGTGATGGACTGTTCTTGCGACTTAGAATCAGCGACAAGGAAGGTTTGTAATACTCTATAACATTCCTCTATCCTAATTTGGTTTAAAAAGAGTGAAGAATTCGAATCTTTACAGTTTCTACGACTCAAAAAGATTCGGTTCTAGACTAGAAAAGTTTGAAGCTTTTCCTTTCAATTTTTGTCCATTGTTGCAGGGCGTGTGAGAAACATATACTTCCCCTTTGATATAGAGACCGACACAGCAATTAGCGTTGCAAGAGAGATGGTGGAAGAGCTAGAGATGGGCGACTGCGATGTCACAAAGATAGCTAACATGATTGATGAAGAGATTGCTTCTCTGGTTCCTAGTTGGACAATCTTATGCAGCTACGCATCAAACCGTTCTTCGGTAATGGATTTCAACGCGATGCAGTGTTGCAGAGACGGGTGCAAAGAGAAGCATGGACGGTTCGAGGAGATCACGTTTGGGACAAAACCACTCTGATCAAGAAGGGGACTTGCTTGTGAGGCAAGTAACGTGATACACAGTCACTAACTATATGGTTCTTGATCTTTTTCTCGTTGACACATTCTGCGATGAAACTGAGGAAGATTTGAGGAACATTTACTCCCAATTTCACTTCATGTTGATGCATTTGATACTCGCTCTTTTATATATGTATAGAAAATATTTTACAGTTATGTTGACCAATAAAACAAAATTTACAAAAATTCCTAGGAGAACAACTATTTACAATATTATTTTTTAACCTTTGTTCAACTCGGTTCAAACACATCACATGAAAAGCCGACCATTAAGGAAACAAAAGAGTTCCAATATAAATCAGAAGCAAAAGCTTCAAAACTGTTTGATCTTCTTTTATGGGACTCACGATTAGATAGAACGAATTCATCCTAAGACGATGGTTTTGAGAATCAATAAATCCAAATGTAAATTACTAACTCTAACTTAATATTCACAAAATATAGTATAGTATGGGAAAACTGATTTAAGAAAAAAGTTTCTTCCAAATTTTGAGTAGCAATAAGGAAACAAAGGTTTACAAAAGAAAATTAATTTGGATCAAGAACCTCTGTTTTTAACGAGACAAAATCTGATTTTATATAATTCCAAGATGAAACAATTAATTTTTTTTTTTTTTTGTGGATTTAGTTAAAAAGTGATGTAATAAAATACTACGTATTTCCAAGAAAAATATTATCGTTTCTTTTTTAAAATCTTCTAAGGTTTTTGAAAAAAAAAGAAGATATTATATTCTTGTTTAAATTTCTGTGTATCAAACCCCAAAAAAACAAGCTAATATAATTTCTCGACATGGGTTTTGTAAGGCCCATTATTAAAATTTGGCCCACCTAACCAATAGAGAAAAAACAAACCCTAAAAAACCTGAAAGTGCGAGCTATTTATAAATCAGCTAGGGTTTTGGCTGCTGCTTCCTCTAACGTTGCCGCTGCGAGAGAAACTCGTCGATTTTGCGAAACCGGAGCTCAATCTGATCTCAGAGTAATCGCAGCCATGGCGGAAAAAGCAGTCACAATCAGAACCAGAAACTTCATGACCAACAGGCTTCTCGCCAGGAAGCAGTTTGTGAGTTTCCGATCTTTCCCTGCATCATTATGTTTCATTTGATTTTTCCATTGTAGCTTCTTCGCCGTCGAACGATAAACTTAGATGAACAGATTCATAAGAGAATTTTGATGTATTTCCCGTAGAAATTTCTGAATTTTATACGACTTTTGATGTTTGAACTGAGGAAGATGAGGTTTAGGTCTGATGGTTAGCATTTTGAATGATTGATTTCGATTTTACATTTGATCACAGAAAACAAAACATTGTGTAATTAGTCTTTGTTCAAATCACAATTAGTTTGGAGTTTTCATTATTACATTTTCAAAATCAAATAAATGATTGTGGAATGTGGAATGTGGAATGTGGAATGTGAAATGTTTAGGTTATTGATGTTCTTCATCCTGGAAGAGCCAATGTTTCAAAGGTATGGTTTTTTTACTATTGTTCATTGTTTAGTAGAGCTTTGAGAAGTTTGTAATGTAATGATATGAATCGTATTTACTTTTGAAGGCTGAGCTGAAGGAGAAGTTGGCAAGGATGTATGAAGTGAAGGACCCAAATGCTATCTTCTGTTTCAAATTCAGAACACATTTTGGAGGTGGCAAATCTTCCGGATACGGTTTGATCTACGATTCTGTCGAGAATGCTAAGAAGTTCGAGCCCAAGTACAGGCTCATTAGGGTATAAATGCACTTACTTATTCGATATCAATGTCCTTCCTTAGTACAGCCTTGGTGGCTTGAAGTTAGTAGTCGCTGAAATTTGATACTAAAATGATTTGTGATGTGATTGACAGAACGGACTTGACACCAAGATTGAAAGATCAAGGAAACAGATGAAGGAGAGGAAGAACAGAGCTAAGAAGATCCGAGGTGTTAAAAAGGTGAGAGACCAATACTAATTAGAAATCTACATTTGTATTTTGTTTGTTTGTTTATTTAACAAACTTCTTGATTATCCTTGTAGACCAAAGCTGGTGACCCCAAGAAGAAGTAAGATGTTGAAGACATCAAAAGCAGCATTATGGTTTTTATTCTGCAATACTCTTCTTTATTCGCCATGTCTGCTATTAGACTTCTTCTAATTTGCATCTCGATTTTGTACTCTTCTCATTGTCACTCTTTCAATCTTGATTTTGGAATATTATGTTTTAAGCGTTAGTAGAACATGTTGTTAAGATTTTGTTTGAATACATTTTTTTAAACTTCTATCGCCTTGTTCCAACTGAAAAGCAAACCTGCTTAAGATTTAAGCCTTACGAGCTCACGTTAGTATTTTCTATTTTGTTTATATTTTTTGATGTTGACATCGTTTTGTTAACCATCGTTTTCTGGAACTTAAATAAAACGTGTAGACATAATGTTGCTAACTGTGCTATTACTTGACTAAAATGCATTTTCTAAAACATTTGCAGGGAACTGTTTAGTTTAGCTAATAGCCTAATACTAAAAATTAATAAGGAATTTGTTACATTTTCATTTAGCTAGGGAATATATTAGATGAAGGATGAAAATAGAGGGTGCTGCAACAAGTTATGTAAGAGCATGTGCAATGGTGAGAGACTCATTAAATCTCTCACCAATATAATATTATTACTTTTATTATTTTTTAGTTTTAGATTTTTTTCATGTTTTTTTGCTTCCATTGCTTCACCAAGTCTCTCATCAATATAATATTTATTGTTATTGTAGTTTAATCTTTAGTTTAATTGAATTTGTATAATTATTTTAAATTTTATATTAAATTAGAAGATCTCTAATTAATATATTTTAAATCATATCAAATTAAATCTTTAATATATTCAATTTCATTAATTATCTGGTATTTGTTTATATAATCTATAATAGTAACAATAATAAAATTGTACACAATATTAATACAATACATCATAAATAGTACAAGAATTAGTTTATTTTCTTAAAATTAAGCATAAAATTACAAAGCATAAACTCATAAAAAATCAATTTAAAATGCAAAACACATAAATAACATATAAAACCATGATCAAAGATATAATTAATTTTGGTTCTCTTGATGTTGGACCAAACTTTTCCCATATATGATCAACCAAATCAGCTTTTAATCGTTCGTGTATACCAATATCACGAAGTTTAAGTCAATTGTCGAGCATGTTATAATAAATGATTTTAATAATATCAAAAAATATTTTTTAATAAATGAAAATAATTATAATAAACGATCTCATGAATTGTTTTTCTAATATTTCAAATTAGTGTATTAACTAAAATAATATTAATTTAGTATTATTTTAATTTTAACTAATATAAACTCATTCATAATGGAACTTGTTAGATAGATAATTTTATGTAATGATTTATAAAAGAAAAATAAGAAAATAATAATAACATATAAACTATTTAATTAACTTTTATACCATTGTGGATTTTATTTATCATAATAAAATCTGAACTATTTATGAATTTTATTTATCATAATAAAATCTGAACCATTTATGAAGAGACATGTGTCATATATGAAAGGTTTTCAAGGGTTTGTCAAAGTCTTTCAAATGAGAACTGATTCTCACCCTTTTTTAAAAAACTATTTTTAATATTTTTTAGTTATTTTTAATGGTGAGAGAGTCAGTGAGAAACTCCTCTATATGCTCTAAGATTTTAGAGTCACAACAAAAGAAAACTTATTTACAGTAAAATGTTTTTAACTTGTTGAATTCAAGGAGAAAGTGCTTCTGCTTCAACCGGTTTTGAAATAAGTATCAATTATTGATAAACTTTTTCTTGGATTTACACTATTAAGAACAACTTTAATTTAAAGTCTTAAGAATAATTGGGAAAGTATCCCAATTATTGATAAACTTTTTTTTGGATTTTAAAATATAATAGTGTATCTTCTTTATGAGATCTCTCACCGAAAGAGTGGAATAAAATACGTTAGAATTATCATTGCTTTCTTTCATCGGATTCGTATGTCAATTATATTAATTTTCAAAATGAGAATTGTCATGTGTTAGATACGTTAGGATGATCACGTTAGTTAGAGAGTTGCATCATTTTACAAATATTAACAAAACAAAAGTATATTTGGTTATCTACATCACTTTTTTTTTTATTAACCTAAAGAATTAATTTAGATTTTTGCTTGAAGTCTCTTTTCAAAAAGTTTTTTTTGCTTAAATTTTGGCTACACGTTAAGTTAAATGTGTTACCAAAATTTTGGCAAAATTTAAGAAAGTCTAAATGTTCTTGTTTTAAAGAAAAACATTCATGATTTATTTTTAGGTCCAATAGTTTTAACACTCTCTTAACAAAAGAAGGCGAAGGAAAAGAAAAACAAAACAAAAGAAGGCAAGAGGGAAGATTCGGGAAAGAGTGGAAGACGTACACGCCAACATGTGTATCAGTTTATGTTTGTGAAATGTGTGATCTGTATTGAATTTTATTCAATTGCGTAAATACAGTTTTTGATCCTTAAAGCACTAAAAACAATATTGCTCTTTTATTTTTTTTAATGAAACTTGTTCTTGTTCATTTCTACATGGTCTTCAAATATTTACCAACTCGATTGTAACGTGTCTTTTTATAGTTACCAATGCGAGTTATTAAAACTAATAATCTTAACTAAAAAAAATGGAAACAAAAATGGACCACCTCAATTCCATTTTCCGTTTCATTTAATAACTCGCATTGGTAACGTGCGTCTCTCTCGTTCAATAGGTGCTTTTTGATAAATCGTTCAATAATTGTTTCGCATAAATAGTTAAATATTTATATAAATTGCATGTAACATACTCGTCCATACATGTTCTTGTATATTAAAATATGTGTCCCTTTCTTATACCAATTTTTTTTGGTTGAATGTAATATTCATTAATAGATATTCATTAATAGAAAGACTGATGGGACTGATGGTTATAAACATATGTTTGAAAAATAAGTCGGAGTAGAATCTTTGATATGCGATTCACAATAAGTGATTGGAGAGTGTATGTCCGGTGTGATTGTGCTTGTGCATCCGAATAGATTCGAGCAGAGCAAGTTCCAATGCCAAAGTTGCATTTTATAGTTGTGGTTTAACAATTTTAGTGAGAGGCATTTCTTGATCATTATTTACGGTCTTTTAAAAATAGTATACATTTTTTATCAAAAACAAAAATAGTATATATTTTACTTAGCACAAGGAGTCTTCTGGTCAACAAAAGAGTAAAAAAAAAAAAGGGTTAACCAGTTTTAGTTTGCTTATATGGGTTTACTTTTTCTGTCTAAATAATTAAAACCTAAACCAACAAAAGATACTTCAAATTCGGAATCAAAATTCCTAAATAATCTGAAAATGATCAAACGATCAAAATAACTCCAATTTTATTTTATTTTTAAAAAGAAAAAAAATTAAAACTTAAAATCAAAAATGAAACAAATATGGCTTGTACGACAATGACATAGAACGTCGAGACGTTTGTATTTATAATAAAAACAAAAAGATTTTTAATGAATTAACAACATGAAATGCATATAAAAATCTCGAAACTTAAGTTCAGGTTTGGTGATTGTATTGTTGATTTTGAATGATTTAGTTTGGTGATTAGAAGTTGTTAAAAAAAATAAAAGACACAATAACATGAACAAATATCTAACAATTCTAGCTGTTAAACAATATTTTGTTTTAAGAAACCGACACAAAAAAGCCCAGCAATATTGTTTAACAAAAATAAAACTAAGATGCTATGTATATCCTAAAGTGGATACTACCAATACATTTAATTTGAAGAAAAAATTGTGTTGGCTGATGAGTGGTAGCAAGTTTTCTGTTTTTTCCTTGGTCTTCTTTGAAGTTTTTTTAATAGGTTTGGTACCGCTTTAAGTTTGCATAAGCTTGCATAAGTTGTGTCCAACTTGTTAACAGTTTTTGAAAGTCTGCAAATCTTGTTGTTTCTATAAAAAATCTTGTTGTATATATGAAATTTTTTGTTGTTTCTATGATAAATATAAACATCTCGACGTTTTTTATCATTCAAAATAATATTTCTGTCGTACATGAAAACTTCTTAACCTTAAGGAGGATCAAATCTTTCAGCTTTGTAACAATTACAGAGTAATACAATTTATAGATGACAAAAGAAAAGAAAGTCAAAGGATAATAATTAATGATACTTTTTTTATTTAAAAAATAATTGAAGGTTTAAAAATGAATGTGAACAAAATTGAATTAAATTCCCTTTTCATGGAAGATGAGTCTTATGACTCTTATCAACCAAATGCTAACGTGCTCGTGATGGTTTTGAGTCATTTGACTTATCCCGTTATCCGGTTCTATTATTGTGTCATTTTTCGATATTTTTTATGTAATTGGAAATCCTTGAAACTTAATATTTTTTTAAAAATAAATACTTTATCGATAGACCTAACATTAGAAAATAAAAGTAGCTAGAAAGCCTAGGCTACCTTTAAAAAAGTTAGAATATGTACGCATATTAAGATCAATTATGACTCTCAACTATTTTTTTTAATTGAATGTTAAATTTATTCAACTCAAAAATGTATTTTTACAACTCGAGTGTTATTGTTTTTGAGCTTTCGATAATTTAAAAAATTAATTTAAACATGAAATGCTGATAGGATTTTTCATTTTGTCGCAGACCATGTCTCAATTCCCTTTTCAATTCCCATGTCGCAGACCATGTCGAAGATAATCTGTTTCATACTTGTTTGTCAATTGAGTTGAGTGATAGTCGATACCAGCTTTGGAACTTCACCATGCCTTCTATTGTTTTGTTCTTGCCAAATTATGTGTAACGCCGATTGGAAAGTATAGTGCAAGAGGGAAAGATGAACCTTATCATGTTATGTATCCACCAATAATCTCTTGAGTTCATCCCAATCTGTTGTGTGCTTCATTTGTAGCAGATTTTTAACTAGTTTGTCTTATATTGCCTCGAAGAAACTGCAAGAGAAAAAAATGTGGTGTGACTCATGTTCGAAAACGCATTGACTTTCGCCACCAGACCAAACAATTTTGTTGGCAACCCACAAAAAATATATAAGCTCATGTATACATAAAAACTATGAAAAATTAATTTCTGTTTAATCTCTGATTTATATTCGATTAACTGATTTAGCGCTAGGTCCTGGTCCACTACCACCACCCAACTAACGCCTAACGAATTTTTAAACATAGGGTATAACAACTAATTTTATTACCATCAATTGTTTGAATATATTTATATATGCCCTAGAAACATTATATGCATTTCTTTTGTATATATATGTATATATATTTTGGTCTCCATACATATTGATTCACTCCATAATAATAATATAGGTGTTGGGTTATGAATCAAACTTTACAATAATTATTTTAAAGTGTCTTTACTTTTTCGTCATTTATCTAGAAAAAACTCTAGAATTAAACATGATTGGGCTGTAATAATACTAACTAATAAGATGCATGATCTATCGAAAAATTATTTTTGATACTGTATAAGTGAGGCCAAATCACGAAGAAATATCATATGATAATTTAAAGGAATAATAACAACTCTTTCGAGCTTTCCAGAATAAAATCACAAATGGTCGGAACGTTACAATTAAAATCGAGTATAATAAGTGTTTAAATTAGTGAAATAATAATCATTTCGGGTATTAAACCCAATTTTCTTGGTTCCTTCCTTTGCAGATTCACTTTTTCATTTGACCTCAGCTTCTGTGTTCGTCTCTCTCTCGTAACTCTCAACTTCTGGCTTTTCTTTTTGGACTCTTCTGATTTGCTTATATAAATAACATCGATTGGTTCTCTTCTTCTTCAATCTCCGCCCACACAACACAAACCCAGGTCTTCTCCTCCCTTCTTCAATTTCTCCAGAATTCTCCGAATCATCCTTCAAATTCTCAGTTATGGAAGAAGCTAAAGGTAATCCAATTAACGATCTTCTCACTTTTTATCTCAACTCATCGCATTATCCTCTTAATCTCCGTCGTTTTTTTTTGTGTGTGGATCGAGATCGGAGTATTCATTTTCATCCTATTTTTGAATTTTCTGCTTGAGATTCGTTGTTTTGGATTATACAATCGTAATCGATCTCTTTCTCCTTCGATTTTTGTTTCTATCTCGGATCAGATTCAACGTTTCCTGATCGGGAATCTAGAAATTTCCTTCGATTTAGCATATTTCTTCGAATTTTCGTCATTTAATTTCACATACAGATGAATTTTTTTATACCAGAATTTTATCTATATCATCATCATCACACTTTATATATGCTTTGAAAGGTTTTATTAAGCATGTAGTTTATTCTGCCTTACGGATTTAGATTTTTAAGGTGATTTTGACTTTTAAATTGAAACAATGGCTTCCTGTTTTGTGTTATCTTAGCTTGAAGATTCCCTTGTTAGTGATGTTTTACTTGTATTACAAGTAATTGTATATGTTTCTTTTATCTGCTAACTTGTAATATGAGTAACTATGAGCTGTTTATTGTTAATCAATGGCTGTAATTGTGTGTAGAACATGAGACCTTTGTCAAATTGATTTTCATTTTTCTATAGTTCTTTGATGTTTTGTGTCTGGAGGATCTGATTTACTTTCTTATTGAACTGTGTAGTGGAAGCAAGAGACGGAACCATCTCCGTAGCTTCTGCATTTGCTGGTCACCAACAAGGTATGGACTTTTTAACATTTTGATGCAATTGTTTATAGTGATGACTTGTGATAAGTTCCCCTAGCTATATCAGTTGTGTGGTTCTTGTAATGGTTGATGCATCAACTGTATAGAAACATTAGTTTGCAGATGAAGCTTATCTGTGCCTCTTCTTCTAACTAGTTCGATCGCGGATATCTTTCCTTATGGCAAAATTAAGATCTTGTTTCTTTCACTTACATGACCCTTTGGCTTTTGGGATTTGCCCTTGTCATATTTCTTTCTGTTTTCTACATTCTTAGTTAGTTGAAAATTGTATGTGCTTGCGGAAGTTGTTGTGGTTTATGTTTCTACTTTATCTTTGATCAGCTGTGCATGACAGTGACCACAAATTCCTAACCCAAGCTGTTGAAGAAGCTTACAAGGGAGTTGAGTGTGGTGATGGTGGCCCATTTGGCGCGGTTATTGTGCATAAGAATGAGGTTGTCGCTAGCTGCCACAATATGGTTTTGAAATACACAGATCCAACTGCACATGCTGAAGTCACAGCCATTAGAGAGGTAATCAGAGAGCATTCGATGGATTGACCAAATTTGTTGCAGTCACTTTGCTCTGGAATCTTGAAACATTGCAAAAATTGGTTTTCTAATGTTATTTTGAATCCATTGTGAACTCGCAGGCATGCAAGGCACTTAACAAAATCGAGCTATCAGAATGCGAGATTTACGCATCTTGTGAGCCGTGTCCCATGTGCTTTGGAGCCATCCATCTCTCAAGACTGAAGGTAAAATGTAGAAACATAAGCCATTTCTCGAATCCTCTTCCTTATCATGATGAGTACTCATCTCTCTACTTTGTGAACAGAGATTGGTTTATGGAGCCAAAGCTGAAGCAGCCATAGCCATCGGGTTCGATGACTTCATAGCTGATGCTCTGAGAGGCACCGGGGTTTACCAGAAATCTACTCTGGAGATCAAGAAAGCAGATGGGAATGGCGCCGTTATTGCGGAGCAAGTTTTCCAGAACACTAAGGAGAAGTTCCGTTTATATTAGAGCTCTTCTCCATCACCACATTCTTCTTCTCCTTCTTCATGATGGCAATTAGAAGAAGTAGAACTGAAGACATGCACTTGCTTTAACCAAATAAATATCTGTTTCAAATTGTTAATTCCAAAAACAAAAAAGGAAAAAAAGAAAACTCAATATCGGTTCTTGTTGACTTGCTTTGTATTTCTTTTCCCCATTTGAATTGAACTGGTAAATACTTTCTTCTCTATAAAATCTTTATTTGTAATTTCCTGTGCAAAACCAAGTTTACACTAATACTTTCTGTTTTCTATTATATACTCCCTCTATTTTAAACTAAGTATCGTTTTATATGTTTTCACATATATTAAAAAAACCATTACATTTTATGTTTTACCCTTTCTTTAATACAATCTATCAATTTTTTATTGGTCAATACATTAATAAGAGGTAAAACAGTAATCATTATCAAATATTTACCTTGAAAATTTAAAACGACAATTAATTTAAAACTAAATTAATTCAACTATCTAATTTCACGCAGGAATTGTGGGAGGGCTATAGATCTTTGTATTTTTTTTTGCTGTCTTTCGTTGTCTCCATTGGATTTGTGATATTTATTCAATTTCGGCATGAGTGATTGTGGTCCCCGAGTCATCGAGGCAAAGGGTTTGGTCGTTGGCTTGGATCTTTGGCTAGTTAAGGTGAAAGCTCGATGATGGTTTAGAAGAGACGACAGAGCTATGGTGGTCCCAGAATCGGGTGAGCGACGGAACGATTTTGTCGCTAAAATCACTTGTTCTTGCCAACTCTTTCATCCATTTTTGCAAGATCTGGTTATTTTCTCTTATGTCTCTCGTTTATTGGTTCATTGGTACAACATATGTTGCTCTGGGTGTAATTTTTTCCTATCTAGATGTATAGTTTGCTCACAATCTTTTGGTTGATTGATTCATTAACATAGCCTCTATTGGTGTATGTAGATAATTTCTTTCTGAATAAATTTTATGGCTAAATGAGTTTATCATTATCGAGTCAAGCGTGGGTACAACATAATAATCTATGTGTACTTCATAATCTAGTGGTTTTCTAATATGTAGACGAGATTAAAAAAAATTTCCGAGCTTCATATGTTTTCGAATTTTCCTCTTTAGATACTTAGTAATATCGTCTATTGGTTAACTTGTTTTAAACATATGTACTACCTTTTTTTTAGACTTTCGTTAATGATCATTTTTGTGGAAAAAAAAAACCTAAACATTTAACTTTTACCGCTATTACCGTTTTTCAGGAACCGCCAAAATATCTATGCCATAAAACATAACTCACCAATTTATGTTTCAGACGCGTGCGTCCCACACATAATCGCGTTTGAGTCGGCTTTTCTTGTGAGCTGTGCGGTTGCGATTGACCTTTGACTTTAAAGACATGATGATCAAGCTTTCAACTAAACCGTAACAACCAAGCACGGGTTTGAGACTGGACCACTTGCCTGCAACTGCAATGCCTAGTCATAATTATAATCCATAAATAAAATCCCGAAACTACCCCTACTTATGTCGAAGATTCTCATTGCCCTACCACCCAAAAACACAAAGCGTATCAATCCTCGTGAACCCAATTCCCTCTTTCTGGATCTGGTTCTTCTCCTTAATTCCGATCAAAGCTAAAACGATTCGATCGGAGCCGAAACGATTCGAAAATCCTTTGGTTGTTTTTTTACTTAGCTGCGTTTGCGTTTTCGTAGAGATGTCATCGGATCAACGTGACGCTATTTTCTCCGTTGAATCGCCGGATCTAGAAGAAGACGGCAGCGCTGGCGGCGGAAACGGAGGAGGAGAGACTGAATCGGAAGAAGATTTGCGTGAGAACGAAGATATCGTTATGCCTGAGCCAAACGAAGCCGACGATGACGATCCTGAATACGAAGATCTGAATTCTCCAACTATGGTTTCTGCAATTTCCACAGCTCCTTTGGTGGCGAAGTCTTCCTCCTCTACAGGCACCGTAACCGTCGCTCTTCCTGCCGGATCCGCCGTACCTGTAGCCGCGATTCCGTCAGATTCCGATCCGAAATGGCACCGCATGACCGAGATCGTTCATCAGAGACCACCAATTGACGATTCTAGACGTCTTTTTCAGAGACTATGGACTGATGAAGACGAGATCGAGCTTCTCCGTGGCTTCCTTGATTACATCACAAGCCACCGTGGCAACAGCTCGCATCCACCTGATACGGCGCCGTTTTATGAACAGATCAAATCAAAGCTTCAATTGGATTTCAACAAGAATCAGCTTGTGGAGAAGCTTCGGAGATTGAAGAAGAAGTACCGGAATGTGATGAGCAAGATTAGTTCTGGTAAAGAGGTATTCTTCAAAAGTCCTCATGATCAAGCAACTTTTGATATCTCTAGGAAAATTTGGAATCAAACTGGGAAAATCATAGGTTTTGAAGATAACAATGTGATGGATTTTGAAGAAAATAATAATCATCATCATCACCATCATCATCACCATGTAAATAACACTAATGGTATCACCATTGTTAATCCAAATGTGGACATTGATTGTGAAAATGGTTTGGAGAAGAAAGTGACAATGAGTAGTAGTAGTGGTTCGAGGAAACGATCACGATCGAGGATAGGGAAAATCGATGAAGACAAACCAATCATTGACGGGCCAATGCCGAATGTGAACCTCAACGAGAATGTGACTGCCATTGGTGATTTTGGTGAAGGAAGGAATCTAGGAGGGTTGATAGAAGAGACGGTGAAGAATTGTGTATCGCCTATGATTAAAGAGATGATGAATGGTACAACGGGAATGATAATGGCTGCGGTGGGAGGATTCCCGGGAGGTGGTGGTCATGCTCTAGGTGTGTTAAGTCCAATGCTAATGCCGTCGATGAATCTAGGGTTTGTTGGTAAAGGAGTAGGGGATGAACGGTGGAGGAGTCAGCAGATTCTGGAGTTGGAAGTGTATTCGCGGAGATTAGAGTTGGTTCAAGAACAGATTAGAGCCACAGTGAATGAGTTAAAGACAATGCCAAGTGGAGGATGATGAATAAGGAAGACTATAATGAGCAAGATGAAGAAGAAGAAAATGAAGATGTCTTGTTGTATGGTGGTGAGGTATAGTACTAGTTATAAACTAATAATCTGAGTACTAAACTAAATTTCTGATGGTGATGAAATCTTTCTAGGTTTTAGTATTTTTCTTGATTGGATCGTTTTGATTATGTTCATTAGGGGTGAATCGTAGGGGGTTGTGCATAACCTTTGTATTAGTCTATTAGATTTTTAGTTTTTTGGTAGAGTTTGTTAGTTCAATAAAAACAAAAACTCTCGTGAGCTATTTATATTAAAAAGAAGCAAATAATGTTTATGGTGTGATGCATATATATGATATTATATCAAATGAACGTTAACACTATGTATTCCCAAGACATGTCAAGTAGAGAATCTTTGGTGTGATGTTTTCTTGTCGTTAAATTTTGCAGTTGTTACAACTCTGTTATATTGTTTTTGATTATCAACTCTGTATAGAAATTTCTTCTTTTTTTTTGAGGAAATTTTGGGTTAATTTATCTCAAACTTTTTGAAAAGCACACCTTACACATACCTAAAAACGACCATGTACTTTAAAAAGACCGCATATGCGTGTGTTTGTGCAAACAGAAATACTCTTACACGATTTGGGCAACCAAAACAAAGATTATGTTTGCAATTAGCAGCATATATCCTAAACCTAAAGAATGAGAAAGCATATATTCGCATCTTGGGGTCAGCCATTATTAGTGTTAGATGTCATCTTCACAATGAGGACAAAATGTTTGATAACGCCTTTGGATATTTTTCTAAGTAACGCAAAAACATAAAAAAAAGCATGGATCGGATCAGAAAGTCGGTTGGATGAAAGATTGTTAAAATCCGACTTACACTTTTGTGACTTTGTCTCCATTCATTCATAGCCTTAGATGTCTATTCAAGCATGCCTTAGATTTTGTCTCCATACAAGCTAACCTTGGATGTTATTTTCAAATTGTGCAAGGGCACTAACTCCTCTGTATACTTTATAATGCCATAATACAAGCCTAGCCTTAGATGTTATTTTCAAATTACAGAATGACACAAACTTGCCTCCTTACTTCATAATGCACATAGTGTACCATTCACCACGTGTAAAGCATTAGGGATGTTAAAACTGAGTTTTTATCCACTGGGTATCCTATACCTATGTAAAATTTCCAATCCATTACACTATTATTTGAAACCAAAAACTAGTGGGCTTATTATATATTATATATTTATATGTTTATATAAATATTTAACGAATATTTATAGATAAATATATGTTTATATATATATATATTTAACGAATATTTTTATATAACCTATTTTTTTGGGCTGCCACTTCTTCATTTTAAAATCTGTTCTTCTTCCTTTTTTTTTACACTCTCGCCCATGACTGCTACTACTAGCGAAGCCATTTCTCTCTCCAACAATGTTACTCTTCTCAAACGTCAATATGACGAATGTAACCAAGCTAAACTCCTCCAAGTTAATACTTAATACCTAGTCTTGTGTGTATAATCAACTAATCACTATATATTTTGTACATCACTCATCTAATAATATCATTCAATCTCCTAATCTAATATATTATATATACATATATTAATCAAAGATACAAAATTTATTTCATACCTTAAAAATGTTACTTGATCATTAATGAGAAAACGTATTAAAGTTGATGCTTAAACGAAAGAGAAAATTCCATAAAATACATCAACTAATTATCGATTTCAACAAAAATACATGAAATAATTTTTTATTCTATTATAATAAATAAACTTTTAAATTGTATCTATTTAACTCCCACAAATTAATTAAAAGTAATATCCATGAAATTTGTTGATAAAATAAAATATTTGTTTAAATTTGGAAAACAAAAAAAATTCCTGAAATTCTTTTGAAGTCTTAAAATTTTTCTTTAAAGTTCAAAAAATTAAAATAATAAATTTTTAGATTCAGACTAAACCCAAAAAAATTCTTAAAATTGTTTAAAATTCTCAATAATTCTAAAAACTATTATTTTACATTAGAAATGAAAATAATATTTCACATGTATTATATTTTTACGAACATGCTAATTTATTAAATATTAAAATTTCTTAAATAAAAAGGAATATTTTGCAAATATTTTATGTTAACATATTATTAAATGTGAACATATTAAATTTACGAATATTTTTTTTGTTTTTTTTTGGATTTCAATATTTAATAAAGTAACACAGATAATTTTCATCACTAATGTAAAATAATAATTTTTAGAATTATTTAGAATGTTAAATCATTTTAAGAATTTTGTTTTGGGTGTATTATGTATCTTAAACTTTATTACTTTAATTTTTAGCAGTTTAAATATTTTCTTTAAGACTCTAAAATATTTTCAGGAATTTCTGTTTGTTTTTATCGAATTTGTTTTTAAAATATTTTATATAAAATTAATGGAATTACTTTTAATCTATTTGTGGGTGTTAAATGGATACAATTTTTTTTTTGTATTATAATAGAAAAAAATTAGCTCATATATTTTCTTTGGTATCCAAAAATTTTATGTAATTTAGTTAAAATTAATAAATAGTTGGTGTATTTTTATGAAATTTTCTCTAAACGAAAATATACATTTTATTTATTTATCATCTTTCTATTAGAGTCTTTAGACCTAAGCTCATTGTAAAGCCAACAAGTCCAATGTAATTCCCATTGACCCATGTGTTTAGGGTTGGGTTTGCTAAAAATAATGCTTGATATGAGAATAAAAAAATTGTTACTTTGAGGGTTGCCACTTTACGCCACTTTTCTTCTCATTTTCATATTATCAATCTAAAATCATTTTGATCTTGGTGTTATTCACTTAGCGTTATGCTCTTTTATTTTATTTGCATTATAAAGCTCATACTGAACTATTCCATTGCGAGAGAATCCAAAACAAATGGATACAAGCTAAAAAGAGCTCTGATAATATAGATATCGTAATAAATATGGAAAAATTGAACTGCATTTTAGAGTTATTACATTATGAAACTGAAAAAAAAAAACTTGATACTAAACGAATTCAAGAAATCTTACCAAGTGCTAATACAATTTTTAGCTATATATATTACAAACAAACATAATCATATACCTAAAGTTGACCAAAAAAAGAAAAAGGACAGACGAAAGTGGACGATAAATAAATTATCTTCACAACCATTGCCTTTTTTCATCATGTTGATGCTGCTACCACAAACGCCACCACTACTGTCCCCATTGTTGCCACTTGCCACCATAACTGTTGTTGTTACCATCACTATCATCGCGGCTATCACCACTGCCGCAAACTCTTTTATTGCAACTTTTAGATATATATAACGTTTTATTGTCATCACTGTTATTTGTTTGTGAGATCTAGAGTATTAGATTATGAGCTTCTAATTCAAAACCCATTGCTAATGAGTGGATTGGCTTATATTCTTTATATATCATTTAAGATCCTTATCTACATTATCCCTAATATGTTCCCTCGAGATGATGACATTTCTAGCCATTGATTTCGGTATGTTCGGGCATGGATCGGCGGATCAAATTTGTGGATCGAATTAGATATCATGTGATTGAACTCTGATACCATATTAGATTACGGGTTTCTAACTCAAAACCAATTAACAATGAATGAATTGACTCATAGATCCCTACCCACATCTAATGTAGGACATTATCCTAATATAGAGTTCAACGAATATCTTACAACAAGATTTGATTTTGTTTGAGAGTGTTTTGTTTTATCATACTCTTTTGTACAACCACTCAATACTAATCTATATACAATATCTATGTCTGCGTATATATATATAGCTTGGTATGGTTTTAGATTTAGCGGTCTTTTGTCTCTTCTTCACTGATATTTCGTTTAAACAAATAGGTACGACGTTTTTTTGTTTGGTTCTTTCTTGTTTCTCCGTTTATCCATTACAAAAAAAAAAAAGATAATGTAGTTCTGCTCTGGTTCATCCTACACTCATAGCAATTTTCTGAATTTGGTTTTTCTTCAGTTTCTGGTATCAGTTTATATTATTCGTCCTACTCCATTTTGATTTTTCAGTACCCAAATATGGGAAAAGTATTAAATCTGGACGAGTTTCAAAGACAGACCAACATGGAAGACCACAATTTCATCAAGAACGATGTCACTGAAGTAAGAATCTCTAATTTCTTGGAATCAAAAACGTGTTAAAAATCCTCTGCTTTTCTTGTTACTTGGAACATTCTATATATGTTTTGTGTATGTTGTGTAGTTGATAGGTAACACACCAATGGTGTATCTGAATAAAATTGTGGATGGTTGCGTGGCCCGTATCGCTGCCAAGCTTGAGATGATGGAGCCTTGCTCTAGCATCAAAGACAGAATCGCTTATAGTATGATCAAAGACGCAGAAAACAAAGGATTGATTACTCCCGGAAAGGTTAATAATATAAACACTTACATAATCATTAACCGGGGCTCATATTCTAGTGTTTATCACTAGGTTACAAGCCCCGATACAAAAAAAAACTATCCATAAATATCATAAGAATTCACATATGTGATTGAATTGTTTTTTTTTTTCATTAGAGTACATTGATTGAGGCAACGGGTGGTAACACCGGGATTGGTTTAGCCTGCATCGGCGCTTCAAGAGGTTATAAAGTGATCCTTTTGATGCCTTCAACGATGAGCTTAGAGAGGAGAATCATTCTGAGAGCATTAGGTGCAGAGCTTCATCTCACAGATATTAACATAGGCATTAAAGGACAGTTGGAGAAAGCTGAAGAAATATTAAGTAAAACTCCTGGTGGTTACATACCACACCAGTTTATAAATCCTGAAAACCCTGAGGTATATATATATGATATTCTTTATTATTTGAATCTCCCTCTCTTTTTCGGTTAAGGTTCAATCCAAATTTGTTTCTTGCAGATTCATTACAGAACCACGGGTCCGGAGATATGGAGAGATTCAGCAGGGAAGGTAGATATATTGGTTGCTGGTGTTGGGACTGGTGGAACTGTTACTGGAACAGGGAGGTTCCTTAAGGAGATGAATAAAGACATTAAGGTTCAATAACTTCACTAAATCCAACTCAATTCTTGAAAAAGTTTTTTGAGTATGACTCTGTTACAATCTTGATCAATAGGTTTGTGTGGTGGAACCTGCAGAAAGTGCGGTACTCAGCGGAGGAGAACCAGGTGAGAAAATAAACAATTTTTTTTGTTCAAGTTCTTGATTATCTTTAATCATAATCATTATTCTCTTGGCTTTGACCCCCATAATAGTTAGTCCGCAAGATACACATATTGCTTCCCAAGTTGTCTCTAATACCATCATTTTCTCTTGTATGAGTTCTTGCATTTCTAATCATAATTTCGGTTTTCATATTTGTAGGTCCACATTTGATCCAGGGAATTGGCTCTGGTGAAATTCCAACCAATTTGGATTTCAGCATTGTTGATGAAATCATTCAAGTAAGTAGCCGAGATTATCTACTTCTCGATTGTAAAACGAAATTCTGAGTTATGCAATTTTTTTAATTTAGGTGACAGGTGAGGAAGCTATTGAAACAGCCAAGCTTCTTGCTCTCAAAGAAGGATTGTTGGTACAATTGGTTTAATCGTTTTTTCGTCGGTAAAAACCAGAAATTAGAAAAACCATAATTTGCAATAAACGCGATTATTCATCTGGCAGGTGGGGATATCCTCTGGAGCTGCAGCAGCGGCCGCATTAAAGGTTGCAAAGCGGCCAGAAAACGCAGGGAAACTCATTGGGGTAAGCTTTGTCTTTGACTCTGAGTGACCATATACTTTGACTTAAACCGAAATCTAACCGGGTTTATTAAATACTATGATTATCGTTTGGTAGGTGATTTTTTCCAGTGGAGGAGAACGTTATTTATCGACTAAATTGTTCGAGTCAGTTAGATTTGAAGCAGAGAATTTACGAGTTGAATGAGTAGTACGTAATGTAGGATTCTGCGGTAATAAGAGATGTTGGTACCAAGATTACAATTTGATTATATTGCAAGAAATTGTAAAATCTATAAAGTTACATATTCTATGATGATCAATTATAAGTTGTTCATTAACTAATTTCTTATGCAATCCTTGGTCTAAAACTGGTAGAGGATCCTAATCATATTGTTGCGATTTAAGCTGAGAATCCAATCACTATAACTTTGCAATCAACCGCCAAATCTCAGACCTCTTACGACAATTACTTTTACGAGTTTCCTAAGATTAAATCGATCTAAGATTCTCGGCCAGGGTTGGCCTTAGTAATTCACAAGATCATGCCTTAGTTATAAAATAGGAAACAATGGCTTAAGGCCTTTGAAAAAAACCATTTAGGAATCAATTAAGATATATAATTACTATAACTTTATATAGAAACGTGATTTGTGTTAAATAAAATAGAATTATGAAGTTTTTGTCAAAATTAGAAACTATTTAGAAACTAATTTGAAATGTCTTTGTTTTTGGTTTATCGACAACTAATTTTAAATATTGAATGAAAAATACGAATAAGTAAAACACATCAAATATATATTTTGGATGCAATAATTTTTTAAATTTTTTTATAATTTAGAAATAAAATCATGGTAAATTTAATTTATATATTGATTGCATAATCATCAAATTTTATAAGTTTAAAATTATAGATGATAAACCTATTGATGTGTTTACATGTATAATTTTTACAACGTTATTTAAAAAAAAATTAGCTGCGTAAAATCTAATTGGAAATTATAACTCATGAATCATATCTCCCCACCATTCTTAACTACTTTGTAATTTTCCTCCATTCTTATTCATCCGTGACATCTCTACTTTATCTCTTTATTTTTTGTTTCTCTCACCAGAATATTAACATGAATCCACTAACTTTTATCAGTTTAACAAAATTTGTTTGTTAATATATAATTAATTCATACACCACACGCAAATGAATGAGCGAATTATTTGTCTTCATTTGGCGTACGGGTATAATTTCACAAAATGCTTTTATAAATCTTTCTAATGTTTTTCAAAAGGTGAGTTTTTATTTTTATTTCCTTTTCACATATAAGCATAAATACACAAAAGAAAAATACCTCCGGAACAGTTGAATTATTCCATTTTTTTTTTTTGAACACCAAACTTTTTTTTTTTTTTTTGAACACTAAACTTAATCTCTTCGAGCATTCGGCTTTCTCTTTCCACTCTGGACTAAGATCTACTCCTTGGTCTCCGAGACTTTGTCTCATCTGGTATCCGGCCATTTTCTGGCATCCTCTTCGCCAAAAGATATCATTTTCTTTTACATCAAAGTGCTTTACTAAATTTAAATCAAAGTAAAATGATTTACTAATGTTTAAGTTTTATATCAAAGTGCTTTACTAATCAACATACAACACTGTGGACCGTCACTTTCTTACTGTCTCGGCATTAACATATTAGTTCTCTTTGTTTTCTGTTTTTAACTGATTAGCGTCGGAAAGTCTAATCTATTCATCTAGAAGATTACTAGATATTTCCTATGCTTGAGATATTAACAGCATTAAATGTGTATGTACTTGAGAGAGAAGTAGTTAGCTTAGCTTATTTTACTCGTACGTTGTTATTGACTTGGTTTTGGTGTGTTGTTAACAAGAATATCAAGGTAACTCTTTTCGTAACGCGATAACGAATGGTGTATTTAACAAAGTAATAAAATAGTTATCAAGGGAGTGATATTTGCTATAATAATGAAGGCAACAAGCCTAGTGACATAATTAGGTACTGAGATGGGTAGATATCTTAGTCACTCATGTAACCAAAATATTAAGGTAACTTTATTTTTAGCGCGATAACAAATATGTAAATTATGATAAAGTAATTGAGTTATCGGTAATCATATTTTTATTTGATAACATTTGTATTATAGTAGTAAATATTCCAACAACGGAACAATATGTCAACTTCGAATTTCAAATTGACTTATTATCATAGCATTACGAAGTAAATATTATCAAAGGTATGTATGTAATTTAATTTAAATTAGTAATCTTTTACAAAATTAGTATGTTCTAATTATCAGATAATGTTGAAACAAATATTGTCCCATTGGTGGAATATTTAACAGAGTAATAAAATAGTTATCTATAACAAAAAAACATATAATGTTACATTTTTAACTAATAACAAAATTATTACCGTCTAACAAATGTCTATTGGCTAGGAGATCAAATCAAAGCTCGGGGCTCGTCCCCAGTTAATATTGGATCAAACAAAACAAAAGTAATAGACTTAGAGCTATTTTATATGTTAGTTTTAGCATGTAGGAACTTGAGAACTTATCCACGGTGTAGAGTACGAAGAAAAAAAATATAAGAGAAATAACAAATTACTTCATTATCCGTTACTATTTTTTATAGAAACCCCAAAAAATTATAGTCTAGGTGTTTTGTATTTAAAAAAATTAATTAACAAAGTAATCTAAAATCTAGAAACTAAACCCTACTCGAAATCTTAAACCCCAACTCAAAAAGTTAAGTTTTGAGCCCCAAAACTAAACTCTAACCCAAAATGGTTATTAAAGGTACTATACCAATTTTCGTAGCTCTATTGGTGTACTAACAGACTTTCTAAAAACAATAAATTTACGAGTGTAAGTCTCGAAGTTAGGAAGAACGAAGACTATTTTACCTACTATGGTATTTAATTGGCTGAGAAAATTATAGATCAAGAGGTTCAAAGTTATTACTAATCCTAAAAGAAAAAGAAAAGATGAGTTATACATATGATAAAGCACCTCCAAAAGAGACCCTCTAGTTTCATGTGATAAAGCATCGAGCGGCAAAAATCAATAAGAGATATCTATGACTCTGAGCGGTGTGGCTCGTGAGTGACCTTCGATCAATGTAAGTTATGTAATTATTAATTTTTTTTAACCAATGCGTTGTTACTCTAGATTGAATACATGATATATTTCTGTTGTATAATAACATTATGGCGTCAAATTCTAACTCCAAATCCAACTTAAGAGGCTTTGAACATCATCTAATAGGAATCTTGATGCATGTCGTTCTAGTTCTTTGCGAAATACTACATTGTATGACTGAACAATCAATCAAAGATTTTACGGAGTTTGTGTTCCAAGCCGTGTTCCGGATAAGGAACAAATGTGATTTTTTTGTTTTTTGGTCACCAAGAAACAAATGCTATTAGATAAACATAATAGTAATCAACAATTCAAAATTGAGTAAAAGGAGTGACATTTTTCTCAACGAAATGATAGATAAAAGAGCAAGCCACTCTGAAAAGTGGAAACAAAAAAATAAATACAACTATTCGATTAACATGAAGATATAGTTGGTGAGAGAACCCACGGGGTTCATGTCATCTAAACCTCCCAAAAAATCACTAAGACAAGGTAATGCATACGTCACTCTTCTTTACACAAAGGCTATATAAACCCGAGACTGGCACAACGTTTCCATGCAACAAAACATACATCTACAAGTTAACCATGAAGCTTCTTGGACTCGCCTTAGTTCTTCTATTAGCTGTGGTGACTTGCACAGCTGACATTACTTGCGAAGAGGACAAGCCATTCACATGTAGCCATACTGATCGTTTAAACAGAAACCAATTCGACCCGGACTTTATCTTCGGTGTTGCATCTTCTGCTTACCAGGCATGTATCAAAATCACGTACATTGTCTCATTTGACCTATAAAATCCATTCAAAACATTCAAAACCAACGTTGCATGGTTGTTTCCTTTCATTACAGATCGAAGGTAGCAGAGCTCGTGGAATTAACACTTGGGACGCCTTCACTCACCGATATCCAGGTTTGTTGTTTGCATGGATATGAGTCTTACATATATATATTTACATACACATTCATAGTAATTTCGTTGTACGCTAACAGAGAAAGGAGGACTCGATTTGGGGAATGGAGACACTACTTGTGGATCATATGAGCACTGGCAGGTTAATTCCTCAATATACATATATCTTTAAAACTAATATACTCTCTGATTTATCGGTCAAATATTGAAATTCGATTGTATATATAAACTGCAGAAAGATATAGACGTAATGGACGAAATCGGGGTTGACGCCTATAGATTATCGTTTGCCTGGTCAAGAATCGTTCCGAGTATGTACACATTGATCCAAATATTTACACACACACACGTAATTTCGATCTTGATTGTTTGTAAGAATAACTATATGATATATATATGAGCAGGAGGAAAGGTGAGTAGGGGAATCAACCAAGACGGTGTTAACTACTACAACAATCTCATAGATGGCCTCCTTGAAAAGAATATAACTCCTTTCGTTACAATGTACCACTGGGACCTTCCTCAATGTCTACAAGATGAGTATGAAGGCTTCTTGGACCGCGAGATCATGTATGTGTTATTTATGAAATCATGCTTATTAAGAAAGATATAAAGATGTGATTTTGAATTAATGAAATGATTTTATAATATGCGCAGAGAGGATTTCAAAAATTACGCGGATCTTTGTTTCCAGCTATTTGGTGACAGGGTAAAGAACTGGATTACGATCAACCAACTCTTCACGGTGCCTACGAGAGGTTATGCAACGGGAACAGATGCACCTGGTCGATGTTCTTCTTGGCTTAATAAAGATTGTTACGCCGGAGATTCTGGAACGGAACCCTATATTGTTGCACACAACCAGCTTCTTGCTCATGCCACGGCCGTTGATCTTTACAGGAAGAAGTATAAGGTTAGTTCTCTATTTGTAAAATGTGTAATCTTAGTAACATCTGAGACTAGCTAGAATAATAATCATTAATCAAATACACGTGTCTGGGTGACAACAACAGAAGGAACAAGGAGGACAAATCGGACCAGTGATGATAACAAGATGGTTTCTTCCATATGATGACACTCAAGACAGTTTAGATGCAACTGAGAGGAACAAAGAATTCTTCTTGGGATGGTATAAATATATTCAAAAAAAAAAGTGATCTGATTTCTAGGTGTACATATATACAAAATTATTAAGGGAGTGTGTATAATTAAACAGGTTCATGGATCCACTGACAAAGGGAAAATACCCAGACATCATGAGGCAACTCGTGGGTGATCGGCTTCCCGAGTTCACGGAATCAGAAGCCAAACTTGTAAAGGGTTCATATGATTTTCTTGGTCTCAACTATTACTTCACTCAGTACGTAAAATCCATTCCTCCAAATCCCCCGAACAGACTCACTGTCATGAATGATTCACTCTCAACACTCACATGTACCACTCTATTTCCACTTATTTACAACATTGTGTCTAATCTCCCTTTAATTAAAACATTTTGTGACCATGTCTACTATTTTATCTTTGTGTTTACAGATGCAAATAAGGATGGCCCCATTGGTCCATGGGTATGCATATATTACTCAATCAATGTCTACTATTTTTTTTTATAGTATGTGAATTTATATGCCAAAATTACATAAAACTTATATATATGCTTCCTTTTCTCAGTTCAATGCAGATATGTATTACCGCCCAAGAGGCATTTTAGACATAATGAAGCACTTCAAAACGAAATACGGCAACCCTTTAGTCTATGTCACCGAGAACGGTGAGTTCTATATACTACTCATCCTTTATATATGATGTTCTATCTCTAATTTTTCATCTATACATGTTTAGTGTGTTTCAAAATTTTCTCAAGAAATTG
Organism: Cardamine occulta; assembly: GCA_028015245.1. Lineage (NCBI taxonomy): Eukaryota > Viridiplantae > Streptophyta > Magnoliopsida > Brassicales > Brassicaceae > Cardamine > Cardamine occulta. The sequence goes on from CM051384.1 coordinate 11,248,024, forward strand.
ACTCAAATATTGTGTAATTGTTCATGTTACGACGACCTGATTAGGATATAGTAGTGCCGGTGATGTGCCTTTTGAGGTGGCTATTGCTGATTCCAACCGGACTGATTATCTCTGCAGTCATCTCTGTTTTCTCCGCAAGGTCATCCAGTGAGTGGATGCTAATCTTCTATCAATATATACTTACATACACTATTATGTTATCAATCGTGCGACATTATATAATCATTGTTCTCATTTTTAGGGAGGAGGGTTGCAACATAAAAGGATACTTTATATGGGGTCTTGGCGATAATTATGAATTCTGCCAAGGCTTTACCGTCAGATTCGGAATAAGTTACGTTGATTTCAAGAATATCACTGCGGACAGAGATCTCAAAGAGTCTGGCAAATGGTACAAGCGATTCTTGTCCGTAAAGGACAACAAGGTCTCTGAGAATCAAGATGTTCTTCGCTCAAGATTCTTCTTGGGTCAGAAGAAGGTTGCAGATGCATGAAAGACCTAAATCCACTTTATGTCCCTCAAGATCATCTTCATGTCTCCTTTTTCTACTTATCCATAGATAAGGAGCTTTTTCTACCTACTGTATTAAATAAAAATCTGAATAAAAAGATGATCAATATATATGCTTTATTTTGCTACATTAATTGTGTCAACATGGGAAAAGATCCATTAAAACCAACAGAACCAAACTGAAAATGTTTAAACTTTCTAATTACCATTTCTTTTTGGTGAGAAATAGATATAACACATTCCAACAGAAAAAAAACAAAAAAATTATAAATTAATCAGACTTTCAATGTTAATTGTACAATTTTGAGTGATCAACTATATTATATATACGATAAACACAGAAAAAAAAAAACTACAGATCTACGTACTATATATATATATATATGTATTGGTTAAACCTATTCATTAAATTAAAATTCTCAAACTCCATCAAATAAAGAGGGATTACAATATAGGAAGATAAACAATATCAAAGCAACTACTAAACAAATGGCTAATAGACAAAATAAATTTAGACCAACATTTACTTAAAGTGTGGATCTCAGAGAAACACTCAAAACATAAGCTGAATACTTTGATACTTTATTGATCTGATCTGCTTGGCTTTAAATAGCCTAAAGACGAAGACATAGTCTTCTACAACAACTTGAAAAAGAAATTAACGGCACTAAACCAAACAACCGAAATACTAGAACAAATGATTGACTCCTGATTCATAGGAGCTTATTCAGCAATTGACTAAAGACCAAAGACTAAATCAAATCCAACAATTCCTCCCTTAAACTGAACGCGGTAGCAATCAGTTTACTCTTCCACAAACTCCAAGCTTTTCTCTTAATCGAACAAAGACCTCCAACCTTAACGGCTTTTTTCGTTGTAGTCACAACGACACAAATGCTAAAAAATTTGCTTTATTTTCCTAATAAAACTTTTTGGCAGTTACATCAGAAGGCCGTGTTTAAATTCGTTTCTGCAATATAAAAACACATGGCTTTTATTAAAAATACATTCACGCAATTTGGATAACCTAAGGATTATGATAATTAGGTTTTTGGCCTATCAATTAATCTAAGTATATTGAGTACTTTATGATCTATTCACGGAAAAATAAGCAATTAGTGCATTAAGAATGCAAATCAACTTTCAATTCAAGCAAATAAAAGAGTTTAAGTTTATGAAACCAAATTTAAAAGTAAACAAGGCTGAAAAAAATACTAAAATCGGTTTTGAAAATTCAAATAAAAGAATACAAACTTTCTGGAATAAGTTAGGTGAATAGGATGATCAAATGCTAATTAATAGAGCTTAATTCTATCTCTTAGAGTTATTCCATTGGTCTTAGATCACTAATGTCAACTAATTCATTTTTATGACATTAATCTTTTCACTAATTATTCAATAATTAATAACCTTTGTTAGCTATCAAATGATCAATACTCATTATTACCAAGTCTAATTAACCACTAATCATCATAATCAACTATTTTCATAGGTAAAGAATGTAAAACACTTGATATTTTGGTTCGGACATTTTATCAAATACTTTGTGGGTGTGAAAATGTCTAAGTCCTAGACTAGCATGATCAAGGCTAATCTAATATTAATAACGCCTATCAAACATGAATCTAAGTGGTTACAAGTCTTAAATCCACTAATCTACAAGTAATCACCTTAAATCTATCAATCTCAAAAGTTCTTAAAAGACTACTCACTAATCTTCATGTTAACACAAAGTAACAAGGTTGATCCTAGGTTAATCATGTTTTTTTTGTGAATAGATGAAATGTTTAAGAAGAAAACAAAGATTTAATACTTAAAAGATCAAAATGCCTACAATGTTCTTGAAAAATCTCTAAAACAAAACTTAGATTAACAAATTAGGTTTAGAGAGTATTTATAGTGAATAAAAATGAAAACCGGGTAAATCCAACGGTCAACACAAGAAAACTAGTCCAACCAATGTCGCTTAACCGCTGCAAGGAACCGTTGGCTTCCATCGGTGTAGTGACACCGCTGCAAGAGACTGCTGCGTGGTGTCGCTGTGATGATATTGTTACATCTCCTCGCTAGATTTCCATGTAATCACGCTAAATTTCCACCGGTATACTGATGTCGCTGGGTGAAACCGATGCACTCCAACGGTGACACAAGGCTGTTACGTCTGACCGCTGCTCTCCGCTGGCGTCACCAAACTGCTGCAGCTGACCGCTAAACTTCCAGCAAAATTACGAAACTTCCACTGGTTCCACCAAACCGGTGCACTATACTGCTGGGACTCAGCGACTTCATGATACCGCTGCATATGGCCGACATACTCTTTTCTCTTCATCAATTCCATTCCTTTGATCTCCTTTAGCTCCAATTTGCTCTCTTTAATGCATACTCCACTTAAAATACCTACAAAACAAGAATAATATGCAAACCATGCAACTAGACTACTAATATGCAATGTAAACTCTAGAACTTTAAGGAAAATGGGGGTAAAAAACCAATGTATCAGATTACGTAACTAATCGGTGGTAATCTAGTGATTGAAGGATTTGATTGTTTGGTAGAATTAGAGTTATGCTACTGTGATTTCAATTATTTTTGGCCACTTATAAACATTTTTAATGGCAAAAAAAAGATTTAATTTCTGTGAACCTAAAAAAGCTAATATAGGTTTCGTTCTGTAAATTTTCAGTTAATAAATAAAAAAGATTATGTTTGAAATTGTGTAGCCATAACTATACCAACATATGCATGTATATTATAAAATGAAAAAGCATATGGTTTAGAATTTTTGAGTTGTCACAATTTTATTGTACTATCCGATCGTTTATCATAATCCTATCCCGATAAGATATGATTAGCAAATTAATTAGAGAAAATGACCGTAATGGTCTTAAAGCTATCAAATAATTGTCTAATATTATCTTCACAATGAAAAAAATGTTATGTTATTTTCATATTACGCAACAGAACACAAACTTCTCCACATACTTCACATCGTATAGTGTGCATCACATGTGAAAAGTAGCCAAGTAGCTTTCTTTATTGCATAATTAAATTGGGATAACGATATGGATAATATTATTTTATTGTTCCTACCAACTCTATACTGATTCCACAAAATATATAGTCAAGTCTTCTGCGGATTTAACAAGGCTTATCGATTGTTTGTTTTTTTTCATCACTTCTTCATTGACATTTCCGTTTCAAGGTGTGTTTTTTTTTAATGTTCTTTTTGGTTTATCTATAAAAACATCATGTGGTTCTGCTCTGTTCGGCATTACTTTCAGTTATCTGGTTTTCACTGTTTTCTTTAAACTTAACTCAGGGATTGTCATGTTCATTTGTTAATTACGAAGTAGAGTCTTACGTTCAAGTTTTTTTTTGTTTCTCACAACTTAGAAATTATAGTTCTGAAGACACTGTTCACTTTTCTTTTCGCTTTATCACTATTCTCCTCCTGAATCTACTTGTGAATTGTAAGTAGAGCTTTTAAGTAGACTTTTGGTAATTTAGTTGTCTGGATATATTGAATCTCAGATTAGAGTTTTTTTTCCTATCTTTTCTTATAATTATTGGATCTGCAGGAGTATCAAATACAGATAAACATGGAAGATCGGTGTTTGATCAAGAACGATGTCACTGAAGTAAACTCTCTAATTTTTCCTATATTAATTTGCTTTTTTTCTTTTCCGGGTCAAACAAAACTAATTTGCTTTCTTGAAAAAAATATTATGTCTAAAATCATTTGCTATGTTTGTTTAGTTGATTGGTAACACACCAATGGTGTATCTGAACAAAATTGTTGATGGTTGCGTGGCTCGTATCGCGGCCAAGCTTGAGATGATGGAGCCTTGCTCTAGCGTGAAAGACAGAATTGCTTATAGTATGATCAAAGATGCAGAAGAAAAAGGATTAATCACTCCTGGAAAGGTTAATAGAAACACTTAAAATATCATATAATCTCTCAATATTTCATTAAGAATTCATGAGGGAAATTGAAGATTTTTTTTTTTAATTATAGAGTACATTGATTGAGCCAACGGCTGGTAACACCGGCATTGGTTTAGCCTGCATTGGAGCTGCAAGAGGCTATAAAGTGATTCTTGTTATGCCTTCAACGATGAGCTTAGAGAGAAGAATCATTCTGAGAGCATTAGGTGCAGAGCTTCATCTCTCAGACGTACGCATAGGCATTAAGGGAATGTTGGAGAAAACTGAAGCAATATTAAACAAAACTCCTGGTGGTTACATTCCACAACAGTTTGAAAATCCAGCAAACCCTGAGGTTTTATATCATAGTACAATTTATTATTCTTTTGTATCTATCTCTTTCTCTTTGTTATGGTTAAATCCAGATTTGTTTCTTGTAGATTCATTACCGAACCACGGGTCCAGAGATTTGGAGAGATTCAGCCGGGAAAGTAGATATATTGGTTGCTGGTGTTGGGACTGGTGGAACGGCTTCTGGAGTAGGGAAATTCCTCAAGGAGAAGAATAAAGACATTAAGGTACAAAAGATTTCGCTAATTCTTTATGACATAAACCGTAAAAATTCGAAGTTTCCTTATGATATAATTTTGTTATCAATAGGTTATTGTGGTCGAACCTGTAGAAAGTCCGGTACTGAGCGGAGGAGAACCAGGTGAGGAAATAAACATCTGATAGATTTTATGGAATAGATATTATTGAGTCTTGTTGTTATAATTTGATATGAGATCCCAACATATTGATAGCATTAATTAATATAATGTTAACACTCATATAATGTAGTTTTCTAAACTAATCCTAACACATAAAAGGAAACCAAAAATAGAAATATGATTGTACAAGTATAATATAGGAGATATAGAGAGTATTATTCTTCTCTCACACATGAACGTTTTGGACTTCACATAATATATTGCTCTCAAAGTTATCTCCAATACTATCGTTCGCTCGTCTTGGTTCTTGCATTTGTAATCATAATATTGTTTCATGGGATTTCATATTTTTAGGTCCACATTTGATTCAGGGAATTGGCTCTGGAATTGTCCCAACCAATTTGGAATTAAGCATTGTTGATGAAATCATTCAAGTAAGTGGCCGAGATAATCTACTTCTCGACATGAAACAACGTTCTGAGATCTGTAATCTTTTGGTTTAGGTATCAGGTGAGGAAGCTATTGAAACAGCCAAGCTTCTTGCTCTCAAAGAAGGATTACTGGTAAAATCGGTTAACGCTTTGTCTCGGTATAAACCAGAAACTAGTAAAAAACCAGAGTTTCTGATCAATGTGATCATTCATCTGGCAGGTGGGAATATCTTCTGGAGCCGCAGCAGCGGCTGCGATAAAGGTTGCAAAACGGCAAGAAAACGCAGGGAAACTCATTGCGGTAAGTTTGTCTCTTAAGTCTTAACTCACTGTATAAGCTTTGACTTAACCGAAATCAAACCGAATTTATTAAATATCCCGGTTATCATCTGGTTTGCAGGTGGTTTTTCCCAGTGGAGGAGAACGTTATTTATCGACTAAACTGTTCGATTCGGTTAGATATGAAGCAGAGAATTTGCCGATTGAATGAGTGACGGTCTTATGATTTGGTTCAGTCTGATTATTGCCTGTCATTGTAATTGGTGGTTCTTCGTTTACTATTTTCACTTCAATCTCCGGTCTAAAACACGAACTTCATTGCAACATATATTATTAATTACTTGACCATGAAAGTTTAAAGAAATATCAAATTTTAAAAACATTTTTTTTATGACTAAGAGGTTATGCGCCAAGTTCCATACATCTCTCCAGGCCGGGGATCAAAACATGTAATATGGTCCCCTCCCAAACATCACTCGATTTTTAAAACATTTTATTAGTTGGTAGAAACATGTTTACGACTCAAAGGCTCTTTTGGTTTAAAATTACCAACTATAATATTTTGATATGATGTTTTATCAATGTACATTGCAGACGTAGTATTTGTGAAAATATTTTGGTGTGAATTTGAATAATTAATGAGCAGATGGTTCATGTGGATGTCCTTGAAGGAGAAGAAGTTTAGTAGATATCAAATATGATTTGCAATTTACATTGTAGGGGTTTTAGCTTAATTTTTTTTCATTTTTAAATTGTTATGGCTTAAATTGTTTTGCTTCTGTATTGAATTTTATTTGTCTATGGGAACAAGTGAAGACAATTTTAGATTTTTTTTCTTTTTCAAGAAAGCACTTAACAAAAATTTCGAGACAAAGCCCCATAAAATCTTATCTAAAAAGGAAGCATTTCACTAGATATCTGCCGAAATTAAAATAATAATAATAATCCAAATTGATACAATTATGGGAGGGAATATCCGAATATGTCACGGCGGGTTTAAATAGATGACGTTTTTAATTTTCCGTAATTTAAAAATTTATGATTTATTTAAAGCTCCAAAGTTTTAAAAAATAAATAAAAATAGTTAACTAGCGCCTAGACTCACTAAGTATGATCACATTCGCCCACATGATTCATAACATACATTAGATATGAAGCAGATAATTTGCCAATCGAATGAGTTGAGGCATGATTCGGTTAAGTTCGGTAAAAAAAATTCGAAGCAATATTTCAGTTTGGTTACTGCATATCCACAATCATATTTCGATTTTGAATAATTCTCAAGTTGAGACAAACATTTTCTTGGTTTAATTAGTTAACAGTCTCGTTGTCGTTGCTAGTGTTGCTAGTAATCTTGAGACACTTTTGAATGGTGAAATATTTGATTTCTTAGAATGATGCTGAACATGATAATGGTCAGTGAAGTACCAAGAATTATTTCTACTGAAGTCCGAATTTTTAAAAAAGTTTTTAAAATTATATCGTATACGAAATAACACTAGACAAGCTCTAAATATATATGAAAAAAATAAAAAAGGTTGTAATATATAGATAAGAAGTATCATATCTTAGTAATTTACCAGTTGTGCTGTTATGAATTCAATTTTTTTACATAAACTAAAACATATTTGTATAATTTTTCAAGGTCAAATGATCCATTTCTTCTTTAAAGAATCCGCTCTTGATAATGGTTGTATGTTGATATAGGTCATGTTTGTTTCGCAGTCGTTAACGATAGTGATTAGAGATCAACGACTAGTCAATTTGTTTTATAGTCGTTATATTCAACTGTTGCGACTGTCGCTATATTGTTTGTTTTGTAATAGATGTGATCATGCGACTCATTGTTTTATTGTTTTAATTCAAATTTTTAAATTTATGATTTTATAAAATTTTATTTTCACATTGCGCAGGCGAACATGGCGGCCTATGATATTTGACTTTTACACAAAGGAACATACGTAACAATCGTAGAGTGTGCACCACTTGGGGGAGTAGCTGTTTTATTGCATAAATAAATACTATAGGATAACAATATGGATAACTATTCTATTATATATACCACTCTAAAATATATAGTCTACTCTCTATCCAAAAAAAGAAAAAAAGAAAAAAAAGTCTTCTGCTGATTTAACTAAAGCTTATCGAACTTTTTTTTTTTTTCTCATTTCTTCGTTGACACTTGTTTTTCAAGGTACGTTTTTTTTTGTTCTATTTAGTTAATCCATAAAAACATCATATAGTTCTGCTCTGTTCAATTATCTTCATGAAGTAGAGTTTTTCTCTTCAATTTGTTTTTGTCTCTCACAACTTGGAAATTCCAGTTCTGAGGACAATATTCACTGTTTTCTCTTTATCACTAATCCCAAAACCCAAAGTTTCTCCTCTTGAATCTACTTGTTAATTGTAAATAAAGCCATTGAGCAGACTTTTGGTAGTTGTGTCTTGATTTTTGAATCTCAAATTGTTTTTTCTTTTTGTTCTCTTATCTTTTCTACGGTTATTGGATCTGCACGAGTATCAAATAGAGACCAACATGGAAGATAAGTGCTTGATCAAGAACGATATCACTGAAGTAAAATCTCTATTTTTTTCAATAGTTATTTGCTTTTCTTTTTTTGGTCAAACAAAATTAATTTGCTTTCTAGGAAAAAATAAACGTCTAAAAAATCCTTTGCTATATTTGTATTGATTGGTTACACACCAATGGTGTATTTGAACAAAATTGTTGATGGTTGTGTGGCTCGTATCGCTGCCAAGCTTGAGATGATGCAGCCTTGCTCTAGCGTGAAAGACAATTGCTTATAGTATGATCAAAGATGCTGAAGAAAAAGGAATAATTACTCCTGGAAAGGTTAATAGAACACTTAAAAATATCATATAATGTCCAAATATTTCATTAAGAATTCTTGAAAATGTGTTTTTTTTTTCTTTTAATTAAAGAGTATATTGATTGAGCCAACGGCTGGTAACACTGGGATTGGTTTAGCCTGCATTGGAGCTGCAAGAGGCTATAAAGTGATTCTTGTTATGCCTTCAAGTATGAGCTTAGAGAGAAGAATCATTCTGAGAGCATTAGGTGCAGAGCTTCATCTCGCAGACAGAAGCAATATTACACAAAACTCCAGGTGGTTACATGCCACAACAGTTTGAAAATCCTGCAAACCCTGAGGTTATATATAATATCACAATTCTTTATTCTTTGAGTCTTTTTTCTTTCTCTCTGTTATGGTTGAATCCAGATTTGTTTCTTGTAGATTCATTACCAAACTACGGGTCCAGAAATTTGGAGAGATTCAGCGGGGAAAGTAGATATAGTGGTTGTTGGTGTTGGGACTGGTGGAACGGCTACTGGAATAGGGAAGTTCCTCAAGGAGAAGAATAAAGACATTAAGGTACCAAACATTCACTAATTCTTGATGACATAAACCGTAAAATTCAAGGTTTTCTTATGATATAATTTCGTTATCAATAGGTTATAGTGGTCGAACCTGTAGAAAGTCCGGTATTGAGCGGAGGAGAGCCAGGTGAGGAAATAAACATCTGATAAATTTTTATGAAATATATATTCTTGAGTTTTGTTGTTGATTTGATATGAGATCCAACATTTATGTAGTGATAAATATTATCACCCACATAATGGGATAGATTTTTATGGAATATATATTATTGAGTCTTGTTTTATAATCTAATTCTAACATATACAGGAGACCAAAATATAAATATGATTATACAAGGATAATATAGAAGAAATAGATATTTCAAACACAAATGTATACGTTTTGGGCTTCACGGATTTTATTTCATATTTTGATATTTGCGCTCAAAGATACATATATTGCTCTCAAAGTTATCTCCAATACTATCATTTCCTCGTCTTGGTTCTTGCATTTGTAATCATATTATTGTTTCATGGGATTTCATACTTGTAGGTCCACATTTGATTCAGGGAATTGGCGCTGGCATCGTTCCATTTAATTTGGATTTAAGCATTGTTGATGAAATCATTCAAGTAAGTAGCCGAAATTAATTATCTACTTCTCGATCGTGAAACAATATCCTGAGGTCTGTAATCTTATGATTTAGGTGACAGGTGAGGAATCCATTGAAACAGCTAAGCTTCTTGCCCTCAAAGAAGGATTACTGGTAAAATCGGTTACCCCTTTTTCTCGGTATAAACAAGAAACTAGTAAAGAACCAGAGTTGCTGATAAATGTGATCATTCATCTGGCAGGTGGGAATATCCTCTGGAGCCGCAGCAGCGGCTGCGATAAAGGTTGCAAAGCGGCCAGAAAACACCGGGAAACTCATTGCTGTACGTTTGACTCTTGACTCACCATAAGCTTTGACTTAACCGAAATCAAACTGGATTTATTAAATATCCCGGTTATCGTCTGGTTTGCAGGTGATTTTTCCCAGTGGAGGAGAACGTTACTTATCGACTAAACTGTTCGATTCGGTTAGATATGAAGCCGAGAATTTGCGGGTCGAATGAGTGGCAGACGTATGATTCGGTGAGGGATGTTCGTACCAAGATTACAGTCTGATAATGGCCGGTCACTGTAAAATCTGTAAAAGTTACATATTGGATGATAAATAATTGTAATTGGTCGTTCTTATGGTCAAAGAGGCTCATATGGAACAGTTAGAAACTACTTAACTGTATACTGATAAGACATCGTGACTTGACGTGTTCAGCTGGACCCATGGGCCATGGGGTTTGAAGATAAGTTTGATAGCAGTAGAGCCGGTTCTGAGAAATTCAGGACTCCAAACGAAAATATTTTTTTAAAGTGCTTAATAGAAAAAAAAAATTGAGTTTCTACAAAATTCAAGTTAAAGTGAAAGTACAATGATATCTTAAAAAAATATAACAATAATTTAAAACTTCTGAAAAATAACCCTTTTTGCATTTTTTTCTGCGAAATCATCCATCAAACTTGTATAATCGAGGTTTTTAACCATGGTCTTTTCTATCGATAACATAGCTAATCCGTTTAACCTTTCTTGTGACATAGTCAACCGTAGTTAATACTTTATCAACTTCAACTTAGAAAAATTTCTTTCAGCCGAGGCAACTGAAACCAGAATAGTGAGCATTATCCTATAAGCAACCCATATATTTGGATAACAATCCTTCAATCTCTTTAAAAATTCTAATACCTCTGCAGTCTTCTTCAAATTCTTTGGTAGAATTTCTCTCAAAGCTTTTATTTCTAGAAATAAATCATTCCTATCAATATCTGAAATCGTTCCATGCTTAAGAAAAGCTTCAAGGTTAAGGCAAGATGTCTTCAAACTATCTTCATTCGCTGAGTTGAGCTTTCGTAAACTAAACAAAAATCCAAAAATATTTTCATACTCTTGAAATTGTTCTAACCTTGTTTGAAAATAAACTAGAGCAAAAAAAAGAAAACAAAAGTTAAAACAAAAAAAAAGAGAAAAAATGACTAAGTCACGTAAAGAAAGAGTTGGAGAGTCAGAGATTAACCTAAATTTTCCTTTTTAAAACTAAATAATATAATGTAATATTTACATAATAATAATTTAAGACCCACACAATGTATGGCCTCTATATATATTAATGGTCCATTTGTGTTAGTCTTTTTTTACATTAATTAAATACATATACAAATATATATATGGAAAAAAATTATGGAGTCCCTTAAAAAGTGTGACCCCATTCAAATGTTTTATCTCCATGCCCTCAGCGCGAAAGCAGCTATATAAATTGGATCTGTCTTCATATCAAAAAATAAATTGGCTGTCTTAAGAAACCTCTTCCACATTTGAAGTTTAGTAGATAGATATCTTATGCTTGTGGGAGGGAATATCCGAATATGTAACGCAGTTGATGTAGATGCTAGCTAGGTCTCTAGAGAACGAACACTTAGTTACTTTACTTTCTAGAGATTTTTAGAACATTGTAATTATCGATATATACCCTATTAATAACGTGAGTCTCTACTCTGTTAACTCCACAAGAAGGCCTGTCAACGTGTGTCTCTGACAGCATGTTCGTCATCATGTCTTTATTTGCCTTTGTCTTCTCCGAAGATGTATTTTTCTTCACACGTGTTGTATAGTTGTCGAAAAGAAAAATGATCTTCGTAACGGCTGACAGACCAAAACTATCGATAACGCGAATTCCCCAAGGATTAGTAATAGACTAGATTTTAAGGGATAGCTTCATAAATAAAGTTTTAACAGTAAACAAAACAAAATAAAATTATTTGCTTTGATTAAGAATCAAAACATACATTCAAAAGTTACAAACCGCAACTTACAAAACAAAACTTAACATCAATAATGCAAACACTAGACATATCATCATGCAATAAACTCATAAACTTCATCTCATCTTAATCTGAGCACATGAGAAATAGATATTATCAAGAAGAGTCTGTCTACTCCTTGGATAAGAGAGATTCGTCGATTTCTTTGGTCATCTCAGCTAGGAAAGGGAGAAAATTCTTAGGGTGAGGCACATTCTCATCATTCCTCTCGTATTCAAGATGCCATTTCACTACACTTCCAACCCCTTCTTCCTTGGGTGTCGCCTGAATTGTGATCGAGAAGCTCTTGTAAACGGCCAAAACATCTCCTTCTATGATCTTGAACTTTATTAGATTCTTCTCTGGCTCCACTAATTCTATTCTCTCTTTTGCCACCTTTGCCTTCCCCCCTACACCCAAAACGTCCATCAATAAAATCTTCTATATTCAGAAAATATTCACGATATCTTAGGAATTACAAAATTCATATATTATTATTACCATAAACATAGTTCCAATGGACAATACTTCCTACGGTTCCCCACTCCCCTTCAAGCAGATCACATGCCTGAACTTTGCTAGAAGTGGCTGTAGCGACATGGTGTGGTCTTCCTGCATACACATGGTAGAATTTCACCGCAGGAGATTTGATGTCAACTTCTACTTCAAGCTCTCCTAATAGAGAAGACTTTGGCATCTCCTTTGTAGTCGCCTCTCCTGTCTCTGCCATGTTTATTCACCGCTCTCTTTCACCGGTATAGTCTCTACACCAGTAATAGCTTGTAGCCTTCTTATATAGAGGAAATTGTTGACTATATATCATCAGATAAATATTTATTAATTGCATTTCTATACCACATCATTTTATAGAATCTGTAAAGAAGGAAACTCCGTTTCTTCCATTTACCACTTGATTTTTATTTATTCCACTATATATAAATATATTTACCATATATAATATATAAAAATATATTTTATTATATATATAATATATAAACATATATTTTATTATATATATAATATATAAACATATATTTTACTATATATATATATATAGAATCTGTAAAGAAGGAAACTCCATTTCTTCCATTTGTCACTTGATTTTTATTTATTCCACTATATATATAAAAATATATTTTACTATATATATATTATTTTTCTTTTACTAAACCTAAATATATTTTACCATAATATATATATATATATATAGATACAGAAAGTATTATTTGTCTATAGCTATATAATATATATTAAATTTTTATATAGTATTGAAGCATGGTAAATTAATGAGTGTCACATTACAAGAAGCCTCATCCAACTTTGTATAGTAACAAAATGAAAATATAGATTTTTCTGCATATATTGTGAATCGAATTTTTTAAAATGGAGATATATTACTCAATCGATGAAAAACAATATGTGTTCAAAGTCGCACATTTGTTAAAAGAATTTGAACAATGGTTCAAGTCATATTATAAAAAAAAATCAAAATGATTCAAAATCTGTATGAGCAAGAACATTGCTTTATTAGGCGTCCAAATTTAAAAGTTTATTCGTTTAATTTGAGTCTTTAATTAAACCAATAATTTTACCGAATAAAATAAATAAAAATATTTTAAATACTTAGTTTCAAATGTTATAAATATTAATAATATTTAAAATCTATAAAAATGTCAAATAAACATAAATACCCTTTTTGTTAAAAAACATAAATGCCTCAAAAAAAATCATATGAAATCTATTTTCATATGTATATAATTTGATTTTTCTATATTAGATCAAACCGGTTTATATACTATCCCGGTTATGGTGTGGTTTGCAGGTAATTTTTCCCAGTGGAGGAGAACGTTATTTGTCCACTAAATTGTTTGAATCCGTCAGATATGAAGCAGAGAATTTGCCAATCGAGAGTTGCGACGTGATTCGGTTTAGTTCAATTTAGTTTGGGTAAAGCTTAACTTGAATTTAGTCCTCATTTACGTCTTTTGTTCACTTCCCGACAGTCTCTTTTTAGAATTTATTTTCTTTGATAGATCGTTTACTTTGCTAGTTTGCTTCATTGTGATAGTTATGTTTAGCATGATCAAAATTACATGTGGAATGGTTATGAAGGTGATGTCTTCCAACAATGAACCTGGAGAGGAGAATGAAATCTTAAGCAGATTAAAATGTGAAAAGCATTAAGACAATCTTCTGATTTTGTTTAGAAAGTGACAATCTATACTATCTAATATCTATTATAACAAAAGATAAACCCAACCAAAACTGTTAAAATTACACAACACCTTAAGCGTTTAATTCCTCTTGCCCTTGTTTTTTTTAGTTGAAACTACAGTCCAGCCATCATCGGCTGCTGGTTCATCAACCGGCATGGCTTCTGGTTTACAATCAGATGCATCCACCATCATGTCTGTGGTTTGATCATTGTCCATGCTTGTATCCTCATCTTCATCATCGCTTTCCTCATCATTACCGTTTGAAACCTGCAATACCAGAAATGGATTCTTTAGAATCTAATCTGAATCTAATGTATGTTATTAACTACAGACAAGATCTGGCTTTGACATGAGCTTTACAATTGGTGGCTCAACCTCAGATTCAAGAATAAGAAAAAGCAAACAATACAGCATTGGAAGAAGCAAAAGGAAACAAGAAAGAACCAACCTTGACAACACTAGCACTCGTCCGAGGATTAGTATTCCTTAGATTCTCAACAGTTTGGTAGTTACCCTCAAGGCATTCTTCATACAAATCTAGTAATTTATCTGTCACCTTCAGTTGCATCACAAGGAAACACTATCAGTACCAGACTCATGAAATTTAGCATTAAATTCCAAAACATATAATACCTCTTCGAGGCTTCCATCATCAGCCACAGTATTAAGCTCATTAAGACCCCTCTCTAAAATGTCAGCTAATCCATCAAAGTCCATAGGATCTACAACAAGCATTACAGAAAAAAGTAATCAGAAAGCCAACATCTTTGGAGGATCAGAGCAAGTTTCATAGATTAAAAATTAAAATCAATGATCAACCAATTTGAAACTACAATGAGGAACAGATTCATTCACTCATATCTTTCTTCAGCTCTGTCCATAGCTACCAAATTGAACATAAACATCATCGATCAAGAGTGAATGCATAACAACAGTAATCAGATTGAACCTTTTGATTGAGTGAAATAATCTAAAACGTTGGAAACGGTGAGCTCAGCTTTCTCTTGAGAATTTCGACCGCCCCAACCATTTTCGACGGCAGCTCGCATAGCAGTCCACCGTGAAAGTATCAAACCAATGCCTTCGTTCAGTACAGCTTTCTCCTCCGCCGTTAACTCCACCGGTCCTTTAGAGCTCGGTTCCATTTTTTCCTTCTTTGTTCTTCTTCTCTCTATTGATCAACCAAAACACTTGATATTACGATTTTGAATTATTTCTACCACAGTGCTCTAAAACCATTTTCAGAACAACAGATTCAATCAGAAAACATAAGCATCAGAGAGCAATCACTGATTCAATTTCAAACCCTAAATCCGTGAGATGTGATAGAAGAGAACCTGTGAGAGTCGGAAATAGCTACGGTGTATTGTCGAAACGCCGGCGGAGTATTCAGCTGAAAGAAGAACGAAACGAGATTGATTTGAGTGAAACTGAAACTTTCAAACCCTAATCAGGGCGAATTTCTCTCGTGCCCCTTTCTAAAATACCATTTATCTTCAATATCCCTCTTATGTTTATTATTTAGTTTGTAATTAAATTTTAATCAAAAAGTTAGTAAATGTTTTAAAAGTCAAGAGAAGTTACTTAAATTACAAAAAAACTTGTGACCCTCAAATAAAAATATGGGCCTTAACTTCCCCATTAATATTGAGCCCATTAACAAGTCCAATAACCAGAATAAAAATAGAAACTGAATTAAATCAGATCTAATCCCACTCCTTTCTCATTTTCGTTTCTTCTTTCTCCTTTTTGTATCCCGTGTTCTTCCGTCCCTCTTTTTTTCACCATAAACCTTCATCTTTTGTAACTCCATTAGACCACCTTAAAAACCCTCGTTTCTCAGCTCTGTTACTCATCTGCCTTTAGTTTTCTCGGATCGCCATTTAAACTCCTCTATCTTTGGATTTAGTCGACTGTTTTGGTCTGGTTCTTCTCTGTTCTTTACCAGCCGCAATTTTAAACCTGTCGTTCATCATCCCCTCTGAAAGGTCAGTCTCTTGAACCGTGACCTCTAAATTTGAAGTTTATAGTAAACGATTAATTGAAAATTTATTTAGAGTTTTATGGGTCTGTTCGAAATGGGGAAATGAATTTCGTCTGAAATCTAATAATTTGGATAAAATATTGTGAATGAAAGTCGTGTTTGAGTTAATTGATGTGGTGTGTGAGAGCCCAAAAAATGTAGAATAAGGTTTTACAAATATCGTGTTTGAGTTAATTGATGTTGTGGAGTGTGTTTTCATCTTGCGATATAGATATGGCGAGAACAAAAAACCCCGAAGTTCAAAGCACGGCTGAGTCTTCACCAGAAGAAGTAGAATCTTTGTCCTCATCAACTGGAGATGAAGATGAAATCTCAGACAGCTCAAAGAGATCATCTCCAGAAGTAGAAGAGGAGTGCTCGGATAGTGGACATGATGAACCATCGAATCAGGTAAAACTGGTGGAAGGCATGAAGATGTTGTTGAAGCTCACCCTTCTCCGGTAGCTACAGCTCACCCTTCTCCGGTACCAACTTCTGAGCCTTCTCCGGTACCAGCATCTCAGACTTCTCCGGTAGCTGCTTCTGAGCTTTCTCCGGTACCAGCATCTCAGACTTCTCCGGTAGGTGCTTCTGAGCCTTCTCTGGTACCAGTTCCGGTAAGCGATCTTTGTCCACCTACGGTATCAAAGAAGCGGAAGACTAGATCTTTCAAGTACATGAATACTCCTTATACGGAATGGAAGAAGAAGAATAGAGAGATAAGTAAGTAGGCAAGCAAAGAGGGAAACAAGAAGGGAAAAAAAAAAGGAAACAAAAAAGGAAACAAGTGATGTGGTTGTTTATTGGTTTTTGTTTTTTTTCATTGATGAACCTTGATAAATGTAGAACTCGTAGGTCTGAGACCACATAATTTATTTTGGGTCATTTTGTACAACTAGTTTAACTAGGTAGAATTTAATTAAGTTGTTAATTTTAAATCGTATGAGTTAAATTTATATAAGACAAATTCAATCATTGAAAGGACAAAATCAATTATTGCAAGGAAAAAATCAATTATTAAAAGTACAAAACTAATCATTGCAAAGACAATCAATCATTGCAAAGACAAAAACAATCATTAAAAGTACATACGACCTGACAGGGTTGAAATCAATCATTGAAAGTACATACTCTAGTTGTACCAATATTACCAGTTGTACTTCGCAATGTGCATAGTTGTATTTTGATGGATTCTGGTTTAGTTAGTTGTATCATACTGAAACTTCATATTTTATAGTTGTACATATCACATTAGATCTATGGTATAAATTTCATATATTTTAATAAAAACAAATTTGTAAAATAATATATTTAACAGTTTTTGCAACTTCTAGAGATTCACATCTCAACAAACCTTCAAAGTGTAAGTCATATGTCCTTATAATATGATGTTGCACCAAACAATTCATAAACAACAATACAAGCATATAATTATTAACCATTACCACGTCCAAACCAACTAAACATACCTCCTCCTCTTTGACTTGATCCTCCCCCTCGATGACTCGATCCTCCCCCTCGTTGACTCGATCCTCCCTCTCCTTGACTAGATCCATCGTCTCTTTGACTAGAACTTGGGGCCGTTTCACTCAAACTTTCCCCAATATTACTAAGTTTTCGCCCCCTACGAGCACGACCGTGTTCTCCAACTGATGGGTGCCTAACTGTTTGGTTTCTGCCTTTTTTCTTGATATATGATGGAGGTAAGGCATACATCTCCCATATCTCGTCCGGAACTTTCCACTGAACATGATGGGGTACTGGATAAATTGTCCTAGAGTATGTCAATGCCCACTGTTCCACCCAATAATATTTAGAGCACAAATCATGTAATGGAATCTTTCCATTCTTCACTAAATGTTCACAGTTGTATCGGTTGTACTAGTTTCTTGGTGTCTCAGTAGTACAATAGTTGTACCAGTTTTACTAGTTATATATAGTCGTACCAGTTTTACTAAATGTTCACAGTTGTATCGGTTTTACTTGGTTTTACTAGTTCTGGGTAATTTTGAGTTTACCAACGATTTTGATTACTAACTACTTTAGATTCACTATGATTTCACCACGAGAATCCTAACAATACCAACTATAAACAATGTAAGACATTAATCTATCAACAAAACGAGTTTAATAGTCCACAAAAAAAAATACACAATATTTTTAAATTTACAATACCCATGAACATTGCTATTTCAACATCCCAAAAAGCTTCAAATGAAGATGGAAGAAGAAAGGAAAACAAAATACCTCAAATGAAGATGGAACAAGAAAGAAAACAGAGAAGAACAAAGATGTAGAAAGAAGAAAATGGTGGGGATCGAGCAAACAAGAAGAAGAAAGAAGAAGATGAAACATATGCTTAAATCCTATTGGTTGAAAATTTATTATTTTCATTAATTCTCATCAATTTAAACCAACCACCCCTTTAATTCTCAATCGGTTCTCTTTTAATTTTTTACCACAATTTTATTTAAATTAATCATTAGTTAAATGAGAGAAAGAATGTTAGTTTAGGTAAATCACTTATAGAGGGAGATGGAAGATTAAAGAGGGGTATTGAGAAAATTTTTGTGGCTTGAGGGAGATTTTAGATAAAAGCTCCCTAATCAAGACCCTAACCGGACTGATCGAGCAAGTTAAACCGGATATTATTAAACCGGATATTTTTGTTCTTTAACCGAAGTGAAATCGATCGGTCGGTCGATTTCTTCGGTTTTCAATAAAACTGAATCGGATTATACGTATGTCTGATTTTTAGAGGGAAAAATTAGGAGAAAGTCAAGGAGAGCCCTTGTTCTTAATATTTAAGATAGTAACAAAATTGAATGGCTCATGGAAAACTATATAAATTCTGATAACCACAAATATGAATATTGTCTAGGAACCAAAAAAAATAAAAAGGAAAGAGAGAAAATTTTAGTTCGACCAACAAATGGCCGAAGAACAGCTGCAGAAACCTATAGATTGTGCCGACGTAAAAGGAGAGGCAGAAAAAATTCCGGCGACAGAGAAAGGCATTGACACGGCAGAGGACAAAAAGAAATGTGTCATCGTCGAAGCCTCCGGTGAACAGGTCGATTTATATAATCCGTGATTATGTATTATAAGTGTTATATTTCTTCTGTTGTCGTTGTGTTACATTTTTTTAAATCATTTAATAAAAAGGTTAAATTTGTAGGCGGAGGAAGATGTAAACCGGAAAAAGGGTGGTGTAGCTAATCCTACGGTATGGGAAAGAACCATAACGATTGGAGAGGCTTTAGAGGCGGCGGTTCTCACGGCAGGGAATAAGCCGGTAGAGTGGAGTGACGCAGCAGCCATACAAGCGGCTGAGGTTAGAGCTACGGGACGGACCAACATCATGCCCGGTGGTGTTGCCGCTTCAGCTCAATCAGCCGCCACTCTTAACGCTCGAGCCACCTCCGATGACGACAAGACTACGCTCGCTGACGTTCTCACGGTAAGTAATAACAGATCACACAACACATATATAAAATTCTAGAATCCAATAAAATGTATATTGGTTCTAATAATAGTTTGGGAACAATGGTTTTGAAAGGGGGCGAGTAGCAAATTACCGTCGGACAAAGCAGCAACAAGAAAAGACGCGGAGGGAGTGACAGGCGCAGAGATGAGGAACGATCCTCATCTCACTACTTACCCAACCGGTGTGGCTGCCTCTGTCGCTGCCGCTGCTCGGATTAATCAGGCTAAGTGATACAATTCTTCTTTCTCCGTATTTTTGAGAAGCCAAGTTTATATTAACTTAACATTTGTATATATGTCGATGTCTATAACATTTTCAAGTTTTTGATTGTACCTATGTAAAATAGATGTATAAGCTACGTTAATGATCGAACCATGATTCTCAAAATCGGTTAACAAATTACTTTGCTTGACTGATATAAAATCTCGGAAAATGGCGTGTTGTAAAATGAAGAACAGTCACATGAACCAAGAAAGATAAAACATCACAGAGTAAACGGTACAAGCTAAAGCAAAGAATACAACCTATGTGGTAGAGAACAAAAAATTTCTCAATAATCTAGTGTAAGAAGAGAGAGTTTAGAGCTCAAACGTTTCCGAGAAACATTGCCATGTGTTGCCGTCAACTGGATATAATAACCTTTTCAAGACCCAGCTCCGTAGCAATTGCTCGTAGTAAAACTTGCACCAGCTCTCTCACCCGCGTTTCCCTGGTGAAAACACAACTCTCAAAATCAAAATTTGATAGGGTCTTGTAGGTTTCTAGTTTACAGATTCTCCTCCCTTTCTAATTTGATGAGCTGATTTCCGATTTTTTAGTGACCACAGAGATTTGGTCACCCTTTTAGATATCAATAACTCCTATAGGGTGTGCTTCAAAAGAGAAAGAAGTGATATTACCTTGATAACACAATCTCGCACAAAGACGGAAAAAGGACAAGTAGGTGTGCACGGGTGTCACGGTTATCTTCACGTAGGATGGTTTTCAGATAGGGTTGCAACGGAAGAACAGATGCAGCCTCAGGATGAATGGTGAGGCGGTCAAGTTCTTGGAGGGCAAAGATAATCTCTTCAAGTCTAGCTGTTGGGATTGGACGGTTGCCTGCCAAAAGATAACACGGATTAAAGAATGGCAAGCAAAGAACATGTTAGGGTTTACAAGAAAATGGAGACCTTACCTAGATTATTTTCGTCAACTAAAAATCTACTCAAAATGAATTCACATCTGCCCATTAACATGATGATAGAGATCCTGGTCACTTCTGCTCTTGTTGAGTGCCAGTCCTCAGTTTCAGAGCTGAAACTAAAAAAATAATTGATGGGGCTATGTTAAACGTGGGAGTAGGAATGGGTACCAAATCACTATTCATGGACATTCCTAAATCCTAATCTTCTACAGCAGAAATGGCAACGCATCTAAGGACTCTCTCTATGATATGTATACACCAATAATGTGTATATATGCATATTGTTAAATGCCATTGATGGAAATGCCACTAAAATTAAGAGGAGCAGAGCTAAGTCATTATGAAATATGAGATGCTAGTGTCTATGCAGAAGAAGGAAGCAAGAAAGCAAAGAAACAGGCTATGATCATGAACATGCTCAACGCGATATTACCTGCTCAAGGAAAACAATTTTTGTAAACATGTCAAGGAAAATCTGCTACAGTGGGCAGGCATCAGCTCAACAGTTTCAATAGGCAATGAGCATGTACGTGATGCACAGCGGTCTAGGGTTGAAACAAGCCGCTCCAAGACCTATTTATCCAAGAAATGGACAAATCATATTGAAAACTCAGACAATAGGATAACAGAGAAAATTTTACATGAAACCAAGCTTGTACTCACTTCTCGGGGTGCATCAACGGTCGACTTAAGAATGATATCCCCAAGACCGTTTAACAGGGCCATCTCAAGGGTCTCATTGGTCTTAAGTGCTGCAGCAGGGAGAGATTTTGAAGAAAGTGCACGTCCACAATAACCAACAAGGAATATCTCGTAAACATCTCCAATTTCTTTCCAAATGCGTATTCGAGCTGCTTTGCTAACTTTCAGGTCTGTGTCATCACCCGCAGAACATAATTTCACATCTTCAACAAGTAAACGGTTGAAGCCCTCAGCTGCTACCTTCCAGAGTGAACCATTTGGGTTGTCTCGTCTTGTCATCATGCACCTGAAAAACAAAATGATCCTTTAAGTTATGTGTACACATTTCTCCCAGACACAACTGGAGAAAGTAAATAGACATGGTAACTCAACCACTACAAAAAATTAGGAACTTTTTCTTTTTACAGTTCTAGGCAGGGACGTGGAACTTGTGAGAGTCAAGGGGCGTTTGGGTTGACCGCTCATACTAACCAATTAACCAAATACATGTGCCTCCCTTTTGAAACTCATGTTCTTCAGACTATTGAG
This sequence comes from Cardamine occulta, assembly GCA_028015245.1. NCBI lineage: Eukaryota > Viridiplantae > Streptophyta > Magnoliopsida > Brassicales > Brassicaceae > Cardamine > Cardamine occulta. Next base: position 11,270,296 of record CM051384.1, read on the forward strand.
TTAAGAAAAGCCAAGACATCTGCACAATGCCTATTGGATTTTACCAACGGCATTTAATGAGAGTTGAGTTTACCTTCTCAGGTTCTGGATGACTTCTGAAAACAAGATATACTTTTCAACTGCAGGAGCCTGAAGGAGAAGCTCCACCAAGGCAGGGATCAGCTTTTCTGCAAACATATTACTCGTAACTCTTGTGGTTGGAATTGTTTTATCAGACGAAGCATCAGCTTTATGTTCCGATACTTCACTGCCTGGCGTGAAATGATAAAAGAATATCAGAATTAAGACTTGTTAAGAATAAAGTAACATCAAGTACTTGCTTGCACGGTGACCTGTGTCACTCTGCTCAATCTCACCTTCCTCATTGGGCAAAACAGAATCAACCTGTGGAAGATAATGCAAAAACTCTCTTAGCAGGATTACCCACATTGATGAAAGGTGCTCAGGAGGACCCATAGAGGGCAAGATCTCCAACACATGACGTAGTACAGGGGGGACATGTCCCTTGAAATCATCAATAGAATAAGCATAAGATGGATGCAGGAAGCCATTTTAAAACTGAGTACTTGAAAGGAAGAAGTAAATGATAAATGATGGGAGAACAGACTTACATATTCAGTTTCAAAATTTTCGCTATTTATGATGGCCTCTTTTATAGCTAAATCTACAATTCCCAACAATTGCATGTACATTTTCTCATCAAACATATTCAGCGATTGCAGATATAGTTCACCTGTCAAAACATCAGACGAGAAAGAAAAAGGAAAGAATAAGATCAAAATGTTATATATTTCTGTCATGCAACGAAGAACACCCATGTTTCAGCCATTTCTATTCATTGAAATTGTTCCATAAAGTAAAAAAAAAAAAGACTACCAAAAAGTATAGACTTCACTGAAATACAATTAAATTACCTAAACCATGCAGAATCTCTTGTTTCACCTTGGTTGCTGTGTCACCTGTGTAACTCGATGACTTCTGGAAAACGAGCTCATACACATCCATTACCGAATTAAGATATCGGAGTTGCAAGTTACCCTAAATCATAAACAAAAGTTAGGTTAAAAGAGTGAAACATCGATATGCCAGTGTCTATAGTAGCTTGTCTATTGTTCAAATAGCTATGCTACCTTGACACAGTGGGACACAACAGCTGTCTGCAAACAATTTATTGCTGCAAGTGATACCTCTTTGCTCCCATTGAAAATGCTATTCTTAACAAAAGCAAGTAAAGACTCCCATCCTACAGAAGTAGAAAGTTCCACGATATTTTGGTATCTCCTAAACAAAAAGCACTGCAGTCAAGGCAAATCACAATATACCCACCTGACCAGAAATTAGGTAAGCTTTCAAGAAGAGGAAAGTAGGACCGGAAGAGGCGGGCTATTCTTCCAAGGACAAGCACAAATGTTTCATCCCACTGCTTCTGGGCTGTATTACAACTGCAAATCAGAAAATGGACGACGATGTTCAATGGTGGGAAAACTGGTAAGTCTTTAGAAAGAAATGAGTTATTCAGGCATTAAATACTATCAGAACGAGATAGACAATGCAGAAAACATCCACACGTAGAGAATTCCTTTTGTCACCTATGATGTATAAGCATATGCACTGCTTTCCCTCCTCGAGTACCGATTTCTTTCCCTTGCCATTCATCCTTTGATGATGTTGCAGCCTACAAAAGAAGATTCACCTGTCACAAGAGTCTCCTTAACTGAATATGTTGAATCACTTTCCTCACCTTGTGAGAGGCGCCATCCAACATGGGGAAGATATAGTTCCATAGACAATCCTCCCACATGCTTTTTGAAAGTTTGTTCCCATGACTTCCCAAAATCTGAAAAAAAGTCCTGACAGCTGAATTTCGTACCTGGAAAATTTAATAGCAACGAAAGAATAAGATTGATGGGCCACCAACTCACCAAGTAAATAGAAAATTCACTTGAAAAGACAATGGTGGTCTGTGATGAATACCTCTGGTCGCTCGTCATCCACGAGTTTCTGAATTAACGAAAATACTAAAAACAGCAGTTTCTCATGATTGACTACTTGTATTCGAGCTTCATAATCTGGCTTGCTCGAATTGCTTACCATTTGCTCTTCCCCGTCCTCACCATTTGTTTGCTGTGGAGTGGAATTAACATTATTGAATCCTGCTGGAAAAGCACAGCTTACTAAATATTTTATATATAGCTTCTCTTGAGGTGATAATTGCAGAGTACGATTTTAAAGTTATTTACCCGCCCCTTTGTCCACTAGAGACCCATGGTGGATTCCCTTTGCTATGAAATCAGTCAAAGTCCACAACAAGCCAATAGCTGTCAAACTTATATTCAAATCAGTCTTCTGTGCGCTGTAAGCTCCAGTAACGTCTATGCACCTGGAATATTAACATCATTAACTACCATCCCATAAAAACGAGGTAACATGTTGATATCTCTGACAGCTAAGTATCCACATGTAAAATAAGAAACATAGTAATTAAAACTAAGATAGGATCTTACACATGGAGACAGTCTTCCGGAAGAGTAGGAAGTCCATCACTCATAATAACCCGAAGACTCTGAGAAGAACAAACAAGGTATCAATGTATCAGTAAGTGATGGACTAAGGTCATACACTACTTCTAACTTTTATCAAATCCAGGGCAGTCATCCTTTACTAACCTGGAACCCAAGGGTCACCACATCCTTCTCTGATGCATCTGCAACAGACCTTAAGAGAATATGCGAGGAAGAGGATCAGTAAAGGGAAAGGGAAATTTAATTTACGTATGTGGGACAAAACCAGAAAGCGAGCAGGAAACATACCTCAACATTTCAAGAATGCTTGGCCAGCTATAGTACAGCTTTTCCCCACATCTCTGATGATATAAGATTTATGCAGGAGCAAAACGTTAGATATTGAAGGTAGATGAAGCTTGAAAATGTTCATATCGTACATATGTACCTCCAGTACATGAAGGAGAATTTTTAATGACCCAACTCGAACATCAGCCTTTTGAGCAGAAAAGTAAAGAACCCTGAGAGAAGATAGTACAGCACACTCAACTGACTTTAACTCAGTTGACTTTGATTCTACCTAGGAAGAATAACAAAAAAAAAAAAAAAAAAAAAAGAATAATCAAAGCAAAGTCCTTTTTGCATGAGATGGAAAACTCTTGAATTTAAGCAAGGACAGTGAAGAGAGAGCTCACATCCAGTGTTCCATCTCTTGATCTGGGTGGATCTTCTCCAAACTGCTCTGAACCTAAGACAGCACATATGGATTGATCCAGGGCATCAAGCGCCATATTTCTTAAGTTCTGATTTGTATGTTCAGCGAGCTGCAATATGCAGTTGAAGTGTCAGTAAAGCCCAGAACAATGTCAGGATATCCTGCAAATAAACAGAATTATGAATGCCAAGTCACCTCAAGAAAGTGGCCAACCACTTGGTCCCATAGTGGTTCCACCCCTGTAGTACGGTACAAAGATATATCAGAATGACCAATATACAAAATAATCCAGAGACTGAACCAATATAGAAGGCGCAGCATGGAAAAGAGAATATATATCATTTACGAGAACATACTGTGAAGATATGTACTTAGATAATCAATAAAGAACATACTGTGAAGATTATTTACGAGAATAGATATCATTCTGTCCACCGAAAAACCAATGTTCCCAGTCTGTTTACTTGAAGCTGATGAAACACTGCCCAAAGTTTCTGTCATGGATTGATGGGACAGCATATATAGTGCAGAAAGAAGTGATTTAACAGCAGACACTTGCATCAGCGCCGAGCTCTCAAACAGCTTGCAAGACGAAAGCAGTGAGTCAAGAACCATAAATTTCAAAATTCAGCTAACCGCAACAAACTACAGAGCACATCAATTTCACAAGGATCTGATTTAAGTACAGATAAATAGCTGTAGCCAAACAAATCTCACCAAGAAGAAATTAACAAGGGCAAAGATTATATAAGAAAATTGATTTTGCTTACCTGAGAATTTAAAGAAGAGAGAATGCTAAAATCAGCGTATTGCCTAGAAGGCTCTCTGGTAAGCTTTGGGACTGCTGTCGCGACCTCCTACATGTAAAAAATAATGTTATATTTCCCTAGAAGCTATGTAAGAGTATTCACATATCAGAGAAAAGGATAAAAGTGATCAACTAACTATAATAAAGAGCAAGCTATAATATACAACCAAAAAGCCAATATCCTGCACAGGGGTTTGCCAAATTTACCTGGGTGGTCGCATGAGGAGAATGAATAGCTCGATCTAGGGCTGCCAGAGTTTCAAGAACCTGCATTTGTTTAAGATTTCCCGTTATCATGAGATAGTTTACTTGAACATACTTGAAGCAAAACACTCACCAACACCCATGATGGGCCCAATACGTTATGCAACCTATGAGCGATGTTAAAGAGTGTTCTCAGTGCCTGAACAATAATCAGATGGTCATAGGTCAGCCAAGTATGTTTAACGAAATTGTTTAAATGGACAAGCTGCATGAAGATTTTTTTTTCAAGATGTGCATGTACCAAAGAATGAGATACTGTATAAAGAATATCAAATTAGATACCTGAACATTCTTGGGTGTCAGGACAATGACATCTTTCTGATCAACCTGTACTTCAGAACGTTTGGACACAGGAGACTGTGCGAAGCTGCTGAAATCACAAAATGAAAAATCCCAAAAAGTTAACTGGCTTGCATTGATGAAGTAGCTTTGACATGATATATGGCAAAATTTTCAAGGTACCTTTTCCTTTCCACTTCAGTTGGCAAAACGATGGTAAATTTACAAAGCGATGCAAGAAAAGAGTTCAAGGGCTCTACAGCATGAAGAACACCACATGCCTGAGAATTTTTTTTTAGGGATACCCGTCACTTCTTATGGGTAGGTAGACAACATAAGCTTAATTGGCCATGTAATAAGTTTAAAGCAGGGACACGTTTATTCCACACATCACCAATTAGCAGCCATGTCAGAGATGGGCACTTTGAATCTGGTTAGCATTACCTGTGTAAATGCTTGATATCCTTTCAGTATTTCCAATACGATTGCCTCTCCTTGTGACCTTCAAGAAAAATTAGATTAAACAAAGTCCTCAGTGTTTGCCTCTTCACAATCAATGTATAGTCTGGCAAAAAGTCTATTATACCTTGATAAAATAAGGGAAAACGCGTCAAGTATAGTCAACCACAGTGAGTCTACCATTGAGATACAGATATGTGAGGTTTTCCCAGTATAATCAGATGATGGATGATGCTCGTATCTAGGAGATTCAAGCTGGTGGTTTGAAGAAAGGAAAGTATGAAAACCAAGAGACAGACAGGCAAAGGGTAGAAAGAAAATTATGTTAGCCAAACATTAATATGGCATAGCGGAGGAGAACCCTGCATCAATTACCTCCCCAACGTCTACTGCTTCATCTGTTAATGTGGCGACTGTAAAAACAACTCCAAGTAAGCCTTCAATTGCCAAAGTTATTGCATGAGCTTCACTCGCAACGAGAACGGCCGCACTGGAAGCATCATTATCAAGAATCCATTCAATTCCTAACAGCATTGGGGAGAATATTAAATAACACATTTCATTAGAATAAAGTAAAAATCAATTGAATTCTGAGGTCCTTAGAGGTAATAAATAATAATAATCATCAGGCAACAAAATAATTGATTACCTTTAGCTTTGCTACTAAACATCCCAGCAACAGCTGCTAGACTTTCCTCACTTGTCTCCTGAAACTACTTTCCAAAAACCAACTCGAGAAATTAGCTATGTTCCAAGTTTTAACTCCTATTATGAGAAGTCAATTATTAAGCTAAATAAGCCAATTCAAAGTTCCTGAAGTTTATCCAAAAAATCTTCCCTGGTACATAAAATAAGTAAAACTAAATGTACATCTAAAAATAACTGGTAAACAAATCTAAAATAGCAACTACAAGAACTAAAGCAAATCGAGACTACAGAAACATTACTGGCAACATGCCCAACAAACCTACCTGAATGCTAGAAACAACTCGAGCAAGCGCTTTGACCATGCTCTCCACAACATTTGTGTTTTTGGGATGCCTTGAAAGACAAAGTTACTATTAGATCATGGAAGGAACATGATCAGGAAAAAACAGGATGAACAGAAAACTGCTATAGAAAAGTCATTAGATACAGCATTACAATCTTTATCAGAAGTTCATAGAATACGTGGGTCGAATCACAAGAAAAACCCTTACGATTTAGAAACTTATTCAACAGCACAATAAAAAGAACTAGAAGTAACATTGAGTGCATCACAAGGAAAAATAGAAGTAAAAAGCCTTACATATCAAAGTTCTGGAAAAGAATCCGCAATGTTCTCGCCTCAACACAGAAACCCTATTTAATGCACAGATACAAGAGATCTTAGTAAAGTGTACTAAAACGAAACTGAGCACAAACTCCTATACTGTCATACATACACGTGCAAGTAGTAATAATGGAAAGTAATGATTACCCTCAAAATCTCAAGAACAAGAATACGATGCCACAATGGCAAATCTAAAAATGTAGCTTTCACGAGCATACTTAGGAACACCTGCACAGACAGAAATGGAATGGACGGCACATCAGTAAAGAAAACATGCAAATACCATAGTCAGCAGGAGAACATGTAGTATGTGCTTGTTTCTTTACGGTCAATAGCACACAAGCTTACAGGAAACAAGTAAAGTTTTGCATACTGTACCTCGTATTCTGTAATGAGAGACGAACTATACAGGCGAATAATATGAGCAACTGACCGCAGCACCAACCGGCGAATATGAGGTTCAACCATTTCTCCCTCGAGCTGAGCAGTAACAAACTTAAATCTATGAGTAAATCCGTATAGATATGCTTTAATGCAAATCCAAATTTTATTCCAGAATATGTGGAAGCATAGAAAGATACAGAAGGCAGTGAGGCATGATTTTACCTCTGAACTGGTCCGAAGTGATGTCATCAGAAGGGAACAGATCTGGTGACGCAAAACCTGATGAATAAATAGGTAAACTTTTACAGTTAGGTCATCATGTTAATTGAAGGAGAAAAACAAGTGCCCACTTGGAAAAAGCATAGCATTACCTGTTCGTAGGGAAGTAGTATCTTAAAAACTGATATATAGTTCGACAAAACGAACCTGCAAAGTAATTGAGAACTCGTGCATTTAAAACATGATTTTCAGTCCATTTTAACTTGTGCAACTACATTCTAAAAATCCTTGCAACTCACTCAATTAATTCGAGGGAAAAGGTCCTTGGAAGAGAAGTAACATGCAACCAAGCTGCCTGTAAAAGCATGAATATAACAATTAACTCTCTGAAATCCCTTTTAACAACACTTAGCTAGAAAAGAGATACAGAACAGAATCAATATAGTGAATTAACACATACAGATCCACCTGCAGCTGAGGCTGTCAGGTCTTCAAGCAACCGCAGACCAAGTTTACCGGTTTCACTCAGGGTGTCTCTCATTGTCAATCGACCACAGGTAACATCCTTCTCCAAGGGCCTGCTTTCATATTTCTGTTAGTATATCAAATAACTGTCCAAATGCCAAAGGTGTCAATTGAGTAAAGCACGAGTTCTAAGTGGAGAGCCTATGTCTTTCATTTTATCAGGAAAAGCACAAAGCAACCAGCATATAATGATTGCATCCCCCGTTGTGTAAAAATAACCAAAATTCCACAAAAGCAAAATATTTATATTTGCACTATAAAGAAAATACAAAAAATGGGTTAAAGGAGTAAATCAGACAGTGTTGATCAGGACTGGCGTACTCTGAGTTATTGATATTCTGACTCAAATCTCCAGTAACTGAGCCAGTCCTTGCTATTTGACTGCTAGAACCAAATTTAGGCATAGGAAGGGACTCAGCCGAAACCACTTGATCGAAAATCAATGCAACTGCTTGCCTGAAGGTAGCTGCAGCAGTACTGGAAGACCAAAAAAAAACCAAGGACTTTGATTTTGACAAAGTAAAAAAAAAAAGTAAAAGAAAACAATAACCTAGGAGAAAATGAGGTAAGGTCTGTATAAAAGCAACTTACTTGTAAACACTAGGAGATCGGTTGGTATCAAGAAGCCTGAGGCAGATACTTAGTCCTAGGACCATATTATCCTGGAATTAGGAAAGAAGCTATAACCTTATGAATAGCAAAGTCATAAGGAAGCAGATCTATGGAGAACTAAAAATTTTACATTAGCACAAGACAGTTTGGTTTACTGGTCTTGATTAATGGATCACTCCAAAAAATCAATTTCCTGACATCTGCATTCTATTGTTATATGCATAAAACCATTTAACTTTTTTTTACGTCAATGACCAGGATTAGGACTGGTTTATTGGTTGAATTTTTAATTTAATCTACCAGCAGTTTTGCATTAGACTTCCATTCTTACTAGACCAAGCTTGTCGTATTCACCTCGGTTTCTGGATGTAGGCGAGACTGAAATATTATTAGAATAGTTTGTAAAGTCTTTAGTTGGATATTTTCTTCTGCCATTTCTGAATGCTGCGAGTAAGGAAACACCGCGTTAGGTAGCACTTTGCAATAAAATTCAGCAGTTAATGTAATTCTGTTTCACCTTTACCAAAATATAACGAAAGAACGAAAGGAGTGTCTCTAGCAGAAACTGATGTATCAGAAATAGGTATCTATGAAGATCCTATGCATGTTAAAATTCAACATGCTAGAAGTCGTATAATAGGAAAACAGAAAGAGATCAAGAGTTGAACGGTAACCCTCAGGTAACTCATATGCTTTGCGTAGCATTACAGAACAATTACACAAAAATTCTAAATAATTTAGAGAGTTAGAGAAACCCCTCACTTACATCTTTCAGTGTATAAAGTATCTCCTTTAGAGATGATGGTTCAACCGCATCATGAGATATAAGCTTCTGCAAACACGAAAGTCCTATAACACTAAGTTTTGTATTCCTGACTCCACACGCCATAAGAAAGATCCGAAGAATGTCTTCATTGCTTGAAAGATCACTGGCACTCGATGACAACCGAAGCTGAAAAGCAACAATGAAATCTATATATAAAATCAACTATTCTACAGGCAACCCATTGCGTAAAAATTGAGTCTCACTGCTTGCACTGTAAGGCACTTACAACACGATCCACCAGCAACATTCCAACAAAGATTCCGAGATTCTAATCAATTCTTAATATTCATTCATTTAACCCAAGTTACATGTAAACAGAGATAGCTGTCAACTCATAAGAGAGTCAAAAAAAAAAAAATCTCATTCAGCTTAACATTTCATGTTTTGCCAGCAAAAAGTGTCCAAAATCAAATTTCACTGTGAATTCAATCGTAGAGTCTCCAGTTGGAAAGCATAATGCGAATTAACTAAAACAAACACCAATTAGAAAGAAGCCATCATATCTCCATGTTGACAGTGAATTCAAGCTCGAACAGTACAAGTATTCATTACTCTGGGAAAAATCGAACCTTCAAAATTGCGTGCTCCGCTCCGTCTTTAACGGCGGGATACCTCCGCCGCGCCTCCGCGGAGAGAGCGCGAAGATCTGCTTCCAAAGCCGCCACCAAAGCCATTTTCGTTACTTGAACCTCTCGAGATTATTGGGAGAGAGAGCAACTCCGATTCTAGTCGCGCAATTCCGATGTAACCAAGAAAACTAACTGAATCTACAAGTCTAGCATCGAGATCGGACACTAAGCTCCGATCGAGACGAACTGAGAAATTGAAATCGAACGAAGGAAAAAGATCTTGGAGATAGCTAAAAAAAATACAGAAGGACTCAGATTCGAGCTGTGTATCATAGCACGCGCATCTCACGTGCCTCAGTTCGCTTTCTGATTTTTAATTTTAACGCTTACGAAGATTTAAGTCTTAACTCTTAAGAGACTGAGACCAAAACAGCAATATATACAACATTTCTTTAATCATTGTAATTCATAACTTTTCTTAAGAAAACTATAATGTAAGTAAAAGAATTACAAATCACAACTATATAATAACTCTTTGCAACAAATGAATATAGCCAATTTAGAATCATTTGACTACTGTATACATATTAATAATACATGAGTCTCGATCACCATTTGTGTACTTCACTGTTTTCTCTTGGTCCAGAGTGATATCTTCATATCACTGAACTATCTGTAAAATTGACGACAAAAAAAAAAAAAAAAACTCTGTAAAACTATCTATTAAGAAAATTGATTCAAATCCTCTTAGGATGAACCAGTGACATGCCGTGGAATCAAACCTTTAACTATATAAAACTATAGCAACAACTTATCCTTTAATCCGCCTAAACCCGAACCAAATCTCATAGTGATTAAACAACAAACTATCATGTGTTTGTCTCCCAAGCGATTCGAGTCCTAAGCTCGCTAATCTCTCTGTGCATTTATCTCCTCCTAAACGCGTACAAAACTTTATGTTATGTGACACAAAGATTCTCCCTTTGTAAGGCTTCAACTTATCAACTAGCCTTTCAAGTCCAGTCCAAACGAGTTCATCAGGCATATGAAGGAACACCGCACTAGCGTATATCAAATCGTAGTCTACATCCAAACCAAACTTGCCGAATTCCATATCTTCCCCTCGGACTATAAGAGGTCTTTTATATAGAAGACCTTGAGAAGGAAGCTCATACCTTAACGCAGCCATTAGCGAAAGCTCGTCCTTTTCAAGACAATGGAAATTCCCGGGGTTTAGATATCGAATGAAATGTAAACCAACACGAAGCGTACCACAACCTATTTCAAGAACTCTAGCATTAGGTTTTAGCTGAGCTGATTCAGCTAAGAACTCAAACACGTCACGCCCACCAGCCCAAGGTTCACCATAGTTACTATGATGCTCCTCAACAAGTAACTCACCAGGACATGGAAGAGCTGTATGGTTTGTTTCTTCATCTCCTTCGTAATGTGATATACCTTTGTACCTAAAATCCAAAACAGAGTAAAAAATTCAGAAATTGAAGACAACAATAAAATGATTAAAAAAACAAATTTACTAAACTCTAATCCTCAAAAATTCATCAAAAATTTTAATCTCCAAAACCAATTTAGCATATACAGAGACTTAACAAAGCAATATAATCAAATAGAATCTCAAAAAAAGTTTCTAAAAAACTTGATTCTGCAGAGATTTTGAAATTCTAAACGAAGAGAGAGTGAATATAATTACTGAATCAGATCTTGGAGTTGTTGTTCCCTTGTGCGAGGATTGATTCCTTTCCGGAGAACATTCTCATGCATATGTAAACCGTTCGATCTAATCAGATCTTTAACCCAATATATATCTTCTCGCGACCTCGAGATTCTCTCCTCCGACCTCAAGTCACCGACGCTGACGCTGGAGATAACGGCGTTGTTCTGGGAGGTTATAGATGAAGGACATGAACAGGGAGATAGAAAAGATGATAGGATGAAAACTATAAACGCGATAAAGGATGCAGTTAGAACCAGAACTGGTCTTGTAACAACAATTCCTTTCTGCATCACTGAGAATGATGATGATGATGATGATGATGGAGAAGACGAGAGAATCGCCATTAATGCACAAATCTATGGAGCTCACAGATTTAGTAACGATGGGAAATAAACCGGATCATACCGGGTTTTTATTAGGTTGATCCGTCTAATCAATTTCTGGACCGGATAAATAAAACCACGCGGTTTCATCTAGTGATTAACAAAATCACAAATATCAAATGTGTTTTGCTTTGTGTGGGTAAAATGTTTTCAATGTTAACAGATTTTTCGATTAATTACATAAATTTTGTTTATGTATTTTTTTTCTACAAAAAGTTGACTTTACATTTTCCGGGTTTTAACTGGTTTTGTCTTTGCTTAAAGATCAAATTTTATTAAAGAAATCCACCTGATTCACTTAACAAGCTTTGTAACCTCCCCCTGATATATTGGGTCTATCAAATAATCACTCTGAATTTATGTGAAGTTCTTTGTCTGTTCTTTATTGAGTTCATGGTAATTTTTTTTTCATTAGATAAAAGTTCACAACATTCATCATAGTCATTTTTTTTTTGTCGTCAAGTCATTTTCTATCTAAATTATTACGGTTTCTGGTTATTCGAAGTATGCATATAGATTGGTCGGTTATGCATTCAATATACTTACTACTTAATAAGTGTTGAGTATAATTTTATCATCGACACTAATTAAATAAAGTTCAAGATAAATTCGACAAGTCGGAACAAAAATAAAATATTTTAGAAGATACTAGACAAGATCAACATGAATTTTACTAGATAAAATTATGATAGATTTGATGTCATCCGCGAATATTGCGAGCGACTTTATCAAAAAGAAAATCTAGCAACCGATTCTGAAATCTCAAGGATTAAAAATAAGGAGTTGTTCTCTATAAATAAATATAGAGACCATGACACAAGTACAAACACAAGAAATCAATAGCGAGAGCAAGAAACTGACTAGAGTTCATAGATTAATTTATAGTGTTGTTTGCTATTGATATTCCATCAATGAAACACACAATATTTGACTATATTCGCTGTTTTCCATTGATTAACAAACCGAGTAAATTTCTCTCAAACAGTAAGTACTAGTGAGATATGATGAGATTGCTCAATCTCAGTATCAGTATTGAACAACTAGTAAACTTAATCAATGTATTGGTAGAAAATCAAAACTTGGTATCGTTATTGAAGTTTTATGTTACTTAAGTTAAAAACCAATTGAATAAATAGTGCAATAAAAGAAGAGAATACTATTATCCATTTAATGTATCAAATAGTATAAATACAGACTTGATACAACAACAAAAAAAAGTACCAATAAAAATACAGTGAAGTCAAATCCACAACAATACTGTGCCATTAGGAACTTCAAAAGATTACAAAACAAAACCCTCAAACCCTTTCACACCTCTCTCTGAAACCTCCAAAGAAGATAGAGCCAGAATCTGGAATATTAATTATGATCCAGTTTCTAAGAACATTCAACATCAAACTAACACCAAACCAAACAAAGATATAAAACATATAGGCAAGCTCTCAGATGTTAAAAAAATGTAACTTGAGGGCTGTGTCATTATAAACCAGAACTGCAAAATCCACAAACTCAAATGGTCCTAAAATCACGAGCCGACTATCACCCTACTCGGGCCCTAAAACAACTCGCACATTCACAAGAGATGGGAAATAAAAAGAAGAAAGACCTGTTTCTTGATTGATCACTGTTAGATCATGTGAAGCTTGACATTCGTCGTCTGTGGTAACACAGTGTAGCTCTCACATTTGGATCTGATGAAGTAACCATTTTGCTCCTTGGCAAAGAAGTATCATTGATATTCTTTTTCTGTAAAGAAGTATCTTTGATGTCTCTTTTAGGCGTTTCTGGTGTTCCAGTATTAGCTGCAGCTTGAAGCGGTTTTGTGTATGATCCTCTAAGGAGACCTCTGCTACGTGAGTCAGAGAGGCTAGGAGACTGAGAAGTAGACAATTGAGTAAATGTTTTAGCTAGTAATCGTATGCTCTGAGGCTTTGCATTGATTTCTTTCTCTGACATTGCTTGCCTTTGGCGACTAGCAACAGTTGAAGTCATGAAACGTGGGACAAAACCAGAACTCTTGCTTATTTTGACAAGTTTATCAGATGATTTTGGGGTTGCATCAGTCTCTTTCAAAAGATCTAAAGGCGAAAGAACTTTCTTTTCCATGTCTTCTAGATGTTTATCATCGGTGATCCAGAAGAGTTTCTTGTTTTCACTAAGCAGACACTCTGCTTCCTGTAACCGTGCTTTGATCTTCTTGCAACTTTCTTGAGTTTCTCGCATTTCTTCTTCAAGTTCGGATATTTTCTTTTCTTTTAGCTTTCGAAGTTCCTAACCAATGATGATGAAAACATTCAACAAGCAGTGAAATGGATATAAATGCAAATACTGAAGTACAAGTGCTTACTGCTGTTAATCCTCTGTTAGACTCTACGGCTCTTGCACGTTTAGTAAAGCTCAGAGAGCAAATTGTTTCACCGACATCTTCATCACGTGGACTTATGTGCACAAGCATTAGAACCTTTGATCTAGAACCTAAAAAGGTTAATTCACATATCCATTAAACTCAGGTAAAGCAACCATGCTTAGATATGTTAAATCACATATCCATTACACTCACGAAAGCAAACATACTTAGGTAACGTCAGTATATGTTAATCTCAAAAGACTTTAAAGATATTATTATAAGCAACTATATGCCTTTACCTAGAGAATCTTTAAGGATTTGAGTTAGCTTGCTGTTTCTGCAAGCAAGAAAAAAGAAAAAGCTAAACTCAGTAGTATAACCAAAGCGAGATCTATTTCACTTCTGCCAGATAGATGTCTCTGCTTCAATGTCATATGTGTTTGAAACGGAATTAAAAGCTGAAAGCTTGCCTGTAAGGTACATGTCCCTTCTTTCTCCTTAAAGCTGCAATCACATCTCCAAGAGCGGAAAGTGAAAGGTTTATGGCCCTTCCTTCATCCAGTGTTTGCCCTATTGCCCCGGTTTTCAAGAACCTCTCGCTTCCTCCGAGATCTATCATCCAAAGCTTGCTAACTTCAGTTTTTGACCCCACACCATCCCCATGACGAAAGATTGTGATCCTTGTTAAACTAGAGATAAACTAACTGAATAAGGGTAACTACCAAACTGAAATAAAGAAACTGACAAATACAGTAAGAACAACCAAGAATCTACCAATGAGATCTGCTCGAAGCTTCGTTCACATTTGTCCAAGAAGTTGATCTGACTCGTTTACCTTTGTTGTACCACCATCTAGCCTTGGTAAAATCTGTTACTTCCACTTCAGTCAAACCCTCAATTTCAATCGAACCCTTAGAATCTACTTGAATATTGAGGTTGCTGCAGTAAAGTTCAAAAGAAGAAGTACTTATAAGAATGTTTGTGGTTTTAGAGATAAACCTCTGGATACAAAAGCTGGTTGCTTACCATTTAGTTGAGGGTTCATATGACCTCAAAGACTGTCTAGCAGACAACAGATCTTTCAGGTTACCCATGTAGATTTCCAACATACTCATCGTAAAAGTCACAGAATGTGTATGATCCATTGCAGCTTCATTGAAAAGCTCTTTAATAGCTCTAGGAGCAAGACCTGGTTGGTCGTTTGTGCCATCCTAAACAACGAAAAAAAACAAGCTAAACAACATTCCTAATAATAAACTTTTTTTCAAAAGAATCTGAGTATCAAGAATGACTAACCATAGTGAAAGTCTTGCCTGTCCCCGTTTGACCATACGCCAAGACACATACATTGTGACCATCAAGGGCAGATCTAAGAATCGGTTTTACTTCTCCGAAAACTTCTTCTACAGAGTTTTTTTTTTCAACCACGAGAAGGCCTCATTTACTCACAACTGGAAGGAAACAGAAAGCTAAGAAACCAAAACAAGAGGAATCACTAAAGCCTAACAGCAGACTAACCTTGAGTTGCTGATTGCTGGAAAACTTTATCAAACTCAAACTCCTTTCGAGTTCCAGCCGATCTAATAACAATGTTATCCAGTCCAAACGAAACAGATTCCTTAATTGGTCTCCTTTCTGTCAATAGAAATGGCCTAACTCTACAAAACACACGTATACTTCCTGCAAATTGAAGCCAATCCTTAAGATAACAATCAAATTTAAACCCAAATAGAGGAGTTATAGGTTTTAACATTGTGGAGTTACAAACCTTTAGTGTCTATAATCTTATTCAGAACTTCTTTTCTCTTTTCATCCAATAACTTTAGCTTCGACATCAATTCAAAAACTTCCCCTGTAAAATACCAAACCAAATCAAATTAAACTTGAGCTCAAATTCATTATAAACCTCTTGATCAAATAGAAAACACACCAAGAACAAATACTGTGATAAGAAAACTACATAGTAGTTACCTTCAAGGCTTGATATTGATTTTTCAAGCTCATTTCTTTCATGCTCAGGAACAACATTTACATCAGTGTAGACCAAAGGAACAACATGATGTGGTGATTCAATAGATTCAGGAACTGACATTGAGCTAACTGGAGACTGAGAAGAGATCAAGATCTCTCCTTTTTCAGCTGAAATTAACATTTTTTCTTAGAACTAGATCCAATTTCTGACAGACAAAGGAAAAATAAAGAACAAAGAGGAATGGAGACGACGACAACTCAATGTAACTGATGTAGAATGGTGGTTAAAAAGAACACTAAATGTATCATTTATTAGTAATTAATTTACAGAACTTGGAACAAGAAGACAACTTGAGTTGTCATAAAACTCATGACAGATGATTAATTGATTATTGTAGGTTCCCAGCAGATAGAGAAAACAAAAGGTTTTAATTTAATTTGTCAGAAACAAGAAAACCCCTCGGAAAATTAAATATTTAAAAGAAAAAAAGGAAGGGGAAAAGTGAAGATGAAGCAAAGTAATCAAGTAACCAAAAAAAAAGAAAAATCCAAACTTTGAAGAATCTCAATCTCCTCTCGTGAATCATTAACCAGAGAAACAGAACCAGATTCTCACATATGGGTTTAAAGCTAGAAAATTAAAAAAAAAAAAACCGAAATCTTCTCAGAGGCTTAAGATCGAACAAGTGAATGACAACAACAACCCATTGACCCAATGGAGCAAAGCTTTTGAAAATCCTATTTTTGATTTTTGAAGAAAAAAGAAAAAGGTCTGAGTTGGAAGAAAGTAGAAATTTTTTTTTTTGTCAAATGATTGAACACTTCTTTGTCTGATGATAAATGATGATCTTGATTTCAGAAAAGAAACATTTTTTTTTCTTCTGTCTCTTTCACTCTGTTTCATCTTCCAACAAAATAGTGGATTAGTACGACTTTTGAGCATTGAAGGATCCAAAAAAAAAAAAAGGAAAATGATTGGGAGCGAATCAGGTTCATGGTAGGTCCGTTCAACGACAAAAGTGGGTGCCTTTTTTTCGTCATCGGAGCGGCTTTGCCCATTACCCAAATTCGAGCTGTACTATATTCACTTCCTCAGTGCTTCACCGGTTTACCATAACCGGTTTTGTTTAAAGAAACATAACCGGTGGATCCGCGGAGGAAGATTTTGTTAGATTTGTATACATTAGAATCCTATATTTGTATAATACATTGGATATTGATAGAGACTTCAATCAAAACCAAATAAAATAACACAATAAAATAGTATACCGTTGTCCATCTATAGCTACAAGAAACTCAATTCTCTACAAATTTTCTGTTTATTTTCCTTTCTATATACAAATGGTGCATGACTTTGCACTGAATCTACCGTTAGTGTTACTTGGACATTGGCCTGACCATGCTGTCTTCTTGGGATAAATTTGTCAACAGAAGAATCATTGACAAGCTTCCATGTGACCATTTAAAAGAGCAAGACATTCATAAACGTTCTCAGCCTGTGGATGAGACCTATCCTCAGCAAAGAAATGGCACACTTTTTCATTAATCTCAATCCAACTGCAGCCAGGTTTCTTCTTCAGTCCCATTTCTTTCATTTTCAACCTGACTCGTCTTGCTGCATCCCATGTCTCACAAGAAGCATATGAATTCAACAAGACAGTATAGGTTGATGCATCATCTGGATATTTCTCCACAAGCAATTTTGCAATTCTATCTCCCAATGAATGGTCTCGGTGCAAGCAACAGGCGGCGAAGAGAGTACTGAGAAGCTCTGTATTGTCTCTTGTCTCTGGTTTTTGTAGAAGAATTTCATAAGCTTCAAGCAACCGACCTGCTCGGCCAAAAATATCAATCAAGCACGAGTAGTGTTCAATACTAGGCTCGATTCTGTACTTCGATCTCATTTGACTGAAAAACTTGACACCTTCATCAATTAATCCCGCATGACCACAAGCTGACAATACAGCAAGAAAAGTAACTCCATCAGGTTTTACACCAAACTTCTGCATTTCATCAAATTGGTAAAGTGCTTCTCTGGGTTGACCATGAAATCCATACGCAGAGATCATTACTGTCCATGACACAACATCCTTCTTTGGTATACTGTTGAACATTTTAGAAGCCTCTTTTACATTGCCGCATTTAGAATACATGTCCAGAAGTGCACTCATCAGCAACTCATCTGTTTTTAGTCTGCTCTCGCCAATGGACAAATGAATTTGCGTGCCTTTCTCTAACACAGCTAATTGCGAACAAGCAGGTAAAACACTTGTGAAAGTTACCACGTCTGGCTTCACTCCAACACCAACCATTTGGTCATACACTTCAATAGCCTTCAACCAATTATCTACACCGACATAACCAGAGATCATAACATTCCATGACTCAACAAAGGCCTTCTGTGTCTTTACAAAGACGGTGTCAGCCAACTTAACTTCACCACACTTGAAGTAGAGATCAATTAAGGAACAGTTTAAATAGATATCTGCATCTACAACGCTCCTAATCACATAACCGTGTACAAATTTTCCATGTAGGAGATTCGATGAGCGAGAGCAAGCCATTAGAATGCTGGTCAAGGTTGTCAGACTCGGTCGAGTTCCTTCTATGATCATTCTATTCAACAGCTCAACACATGCTTTACTATTTCCTTTAGTAACATAACCTCTGATCATAGAATTCCAAGCAACCAAACTTTTTTTAGGCATTTGCTGAAAAACCGCTCTAGCCATCTCCAAGCAGTCACATTTCCCATACATATCTACAAGCGCAGAGTTTACATACTCATCTGACTCAAACCCTTTCTTCACATACTTTCTATGAATCTCCTTCCCTCTCTCCAAATATAACAGCCTCGAGCACGCTGATATGGCTACCGTAAGTGAAACTGAATTTGGTTCAAAACCAGAGCTTTCCATTCTTCCAAACAACTCCAAAGCCTTCTCTGCCTCCCTGCTTTGATAAAAACACGAAATAACCGTGTTCCAAGATGCAACATCTCTCTCAGGCATTTCATCGAACAGTTGTACTGAATTCTCAAACAAATTAAACTTTGCATGCATGCCAACCAAAGAGCTCGCCACAACCACATCACAAACATACCCACTCTTCACCACAAGAGTATGAATCATTCTACCTAGAAACTCTCTACCCAACGCACCATAGGACTTAATCACATTTGGGTATGTGTAAGAATCAGGGCCGCAAATTGGGCAATTCAACAATATCTTGAAAACTTCAAGAACGTCATGGAACATTGAGTTCTTTGCGTAACCTGAAACGAGAGAGTTCCAAATGTAAACGTCTGATCGAATATCAATGTTCTCGAAGACGAGCCTCGCTGAGCAATGGTCCTTGCAAGTGAAGTAGACATTGATGAGACTTTTACATAAAACGACGTCTCTTCGCAAACCCACCGTGAGTATTCTCTGGTGAACAAGCTTGGCTTGTCTTAAAGACTTGACATTGGTGCATACTCGTAATAAAGTTAACAATTTTGAAGATTCCATCTCAAGGTTGTTAAATTAGGGTTCTTAACTAACGATTTCATTTTTGTTTCCAGAAATCAAATTCGAAACAGTCACTGCTCTTTGGCATTTAAAAAAAGGAAAGGACAAGTTCCAAATGAACGGTGCCGTTTTAACTGTTAAAACTATTGGGCCGAATTTAATAAGGCCCAAACAGCACTGCGTCTTAAAACCCTAGGTAACAAATTTACAAAACCGCCCCTTTCGCAATTAAACGCAGCGTTTTGAGAATCTCTGACCCTTCTTCAACCACTATAATAACCTCTTAAACCCTAGCAAATTCGCGGCTCCTGTGTTCTTTTCTCTCTCTCTCCCCGTCTCTCTTTCCAACGTTGAAGCTAAGCGCAAACCCTCCGAGGTATCGAATCTATGTCACTCTCTCCATTATCAGTGAAACTTGTCTTCCAAGTTCTTAAATTTAGGCTTCGTATGTGATTCTTGAAGAATTTAACAGAGTTCTCTTAAATCTTACTTTTTTCAGCAACTTGTCAAAATGCTCGTACTGTTTGAGACACCAGCTGGTTTTGCACTATTTAAAGTATTAGATGAAGGAAAGCTCTCTAATGTTGAGGTTATTATCTTCATCTTTGTCCTAGCTTCAGTTATCGTTAAAGTATCTGTTTTTATTCTAAGTATGTTAATTTGGTGCTTGTAGGATTTGGGTAAAGAGTTCTCTACTGCAGCGTCAGCTCGAAAGGTGATTTATTTCTTCTGTGCGAGACATAGTTTTCATATTTTTGTGTTTGGTTTGGTTTATATTGTTTAGTTATGAGTTTGGTGTTTTTTTTTTTACAGATGGTGAAGCTAAAAGCTTTTGACAAGTTTGACAACACATCTGACGCTCTTGAAGCTGTGGCTAAGTTGTTGGAAGGAACTCCTAGCAAGGGTTTGCGCAAGTTTTTGAAATCTAACTGTGAAGGTGAATCCTTGGCTGTGGCTGATTCAAAGCTCGGAAACATTATCAAGGAGAAACTGGTGTGTATTTATTTCGGAGTTTTTTGTTATGCTATTTCTGGATATGTGTTGTTTCTTACGGATTTGCTTCGATACTGTAGAAAATAGACTGTGTTCACAACAATGCTGTTATGGAGCTGTTGCGAGGTGTGAGAAGCCAGCTTACTGAACTTATTTCTGGATTGGGAGATAATGATTTAGCTCCTATGAGTTTAGGGTTATCTCACAGCCTCGCCAGATATAAACTAAAGTTCAGTTCTGACAAGGTATTATATATTGGCTTCTGTTTAGTCCTCTGAATTTAGCTACCTTTTGATAAATTGTCCAACATTATTGTCTGAATTGCCATTGAGTTCATCTGTATTTGCTGTGGTTTGTTTTGGCTTCTCTTGCATCTCCTTATACTTTAGTTTTTGTTAGGTGGATACCATGATTATCCAAGCTATTGGTCTGCTTGATGATCTTGACAAGGAGCTCAACACTTATGCTATGAGGGTTCGTGAATGGTATGGTTGGCATTTTCCTGAGCTTGCCAAGATCGTACAGGACAATATCCTCTACGCCAAGGCTGTAAAATTAATGGGAGATCGCATTAATGCCGCAAAGCTAGACTTCTCTGAGGTTAAGCTCTGTTTACCATTCTCTCTCTCTGACTTTTTGTTTCAGGAATTGACTTGCTTTAAACTTAAATCTAGTTATGTTTTTTTTAAACTTTTTTTTGTGTTTGATCTATTGTCAGATATTGGCTGATGAAATTGAAGCTGATCTAAAAGAGGCTGCTGTGATATCTATGGGAACTGAAGTCAGTGACCTTGATTTGCTGCACATCCGAGAACTCTGTGACCAGGTTCTTTCTCTTGCCGAGTACAGAGCTCAGCTTTATGACTACTTGAAGAGCAGAATGAACACAATTGCACCAAATCTTACTGCCCTTGTTGGGGAGCTAGTCGGTGCTCGCCTAATTTCTCATGGTGGTAGTTTGTTGAACCTCTCAAAGCAACCTGGGAGTACAGTTCAGATTCTTGGAGCTGAAAAAGCCTTATTTAGAGCCCTCAAGACCAAACACGCCACTCCAAAGTATGGTCTAATTTACCATGCATCTGTGGTTGGCCAAGCTGCACCGAAGCACAAGGGTAAGATCTCACGGTCGCTAGCTGCAAAAGCTGTACTTGCTATCCGGGTTGATGCTCTTGGTGATGGCCAAGACAACACAATGGGAGTGGAAAACCGTTTAAAGGTACTCTTCATTATTTTTCCGCTGTTCTCTCGCCTTATTCTTACTTCTTTGATACTTAACATGTGGTCTATTTTTTTCTGACAGCTTGAAGCACGGTTGAGAAACCTCGAAGGTAAAGATTTAGGACGTCTGTCTGGTTCAGCTAAAGGTAAACCAAAGATAGAAGTTTATGACAAGGATAAAAAGAAGGGATCTGGTGGTCTGATCACCCCTGCTAAGGTCAGATTATTGCTCTACTTGTTTGTTTCTTCAACTGTCTTTTGCATTTTTGATGTGGAAACTTCTGAATTGTGGATTTATTTAATTGAGTTTTTTGCTTCAAGGATTAAGCTTTTTTGCTTGTTGTTTTGTGCAGACTTACAACACTGCTGCAGACTCTCTTCTTGGACAAACTCCCACAGCGGATTCAGCCGAGAATGGTGTCAAAAAGGATAAAAAGAAAAAGAAGAAGGCTGATGCTGAGGAAGAAGAAGCCAAAACTGAGGAACCGTCAAAGAAGAAGTCGAAGAAGAAGAAAACAGAAGTAGAACCCGAAATTGAAGAACCTGCAAAGAAGGAGAGAAGGACTAAGAGAAAACACGAAGAAGCAGAAGAAACTGAAATGCCTGCGAAGAAGAAAGAAAAGAGTGAGAAGAAGAAAAAGAAAAGTCAAGTCTGAGCCAGAGGTTTTAAATTTTTGATGTTTTGTTGTCTTTTGCATTAGGTGTTTAAGGTTTTTAAAATCTGGAACTTAAAAATGAACTTTCTTCGTGTTGTAAGGTAATGTGTGGTTTAGTCGTTTTTCCACAAACTTATCATTCCAATATAATTAATATAATATATACAGATATATGATTTTAAAAATTTGATATATCTTGTTAACCTTATATATGATGGTAATACAAATTTTTTAGGTACTTGAATATTTAATGAATTAATATTTTCACAAAAGGTTTACTATATGAAAATATTTTATATCTATAATATAAATGTTAAATTTTAGACTTATTTAAAGATTTAAATAATTTAATGAAATATTTTAATTTGTTTTGCATTTGATAATTTATTATTTTAATTTCTGGAATTTTACAGATTTTTTAAAGATTTGAAAATAATTTTAGGAATTATTTTCGAGTTTTATAAAATAATTTATTATTTAAATATTATTTTTATTAAAACAGTTAAAAATAAAATAAAAAACTTTTATGTTAAATGGATTCAATTTAAAAGTTTGTGTATTATAATGGAAGAAATAAATAGTTCATGTATTTTATTGAGTATCCACAAAATTCGTGTATTTTTATGAAAATCGATAAATAGTTGGTATATTTTTATAGAATTTTCGCTCAAAGAATTTAACAAGATCCAACTCCAAGAAATTTTCTTCTTTTGTATAAAGATAAACATGAATAGTTATAATTGTAGTAATAAAAAGAGATAATATCGAGTGATAATTATTTTCATCAAATGTTCAGAGTATTAATTAGACGTAAAAAACACTTGTACTGTTATACAACCTAAATTGAGAAATTTCAGGGGAAATGTCTATATCATCCTATTATTTTATTTTTAAAAATAAATATTAATTTACTAAAATAACCTCAATAAAACTTAATAATAAACTAAAAACTATCGCTTGCTCAAGATGTTGTCCTTTGGGCATAATCGTGTGACTTTGGATTTTGATTGTTTTTTGGGTTAAAGCTTATCACGTTTCATTTGCAAATTTCGTTTTCCTCTTTAATTCTGGATTTTTTGCTTTACTCTATTGGCTTTATGATGATAATAATAATTTTAGATTTAATTCATCAATAAATTTTATTATTTTTGGAGAAGCAGGTCGATGTCCTAAATCCTAAGGATGATGTGTGCCAATCTTACTGCTAGAGTGCTAGTCTTATCTAATTGCATTTTTTTTGAAGATATGTACCCTCTACATTTATTTCTTCAGTTTTGAATTTCTTTTAAATGGAACTTATACATTTTCTCAATAACGAGAAATTATTTTTCTTCATTTTCATAGAAATTTTGAGAAAAAAATCTTTTCCAAATCTTTTTTTTTTTGTCAATGATGCAGGAAATTCCGAGAAGGGATGTTGAAGAAGATTACGAGGAAGCTTTCAAAGCAAACTCCTACTTAGAGATTCAGACAAAAGCAGATGATCAATTAAGAATAACATTGTGTAGCAACTCTCTTGTCTCTCTTCTTCTCCTTCCCACTTAGATCTTAGCTTCCATTCACACTTCAGCGATTAATTACTTGCTCAAGAATCTCTCGATACTTTATGCGAAACTCGAGTTTCCACAATCTTCTTGTTAAATTCTTCGAATTCAGCTATGTGGCGTGTAATGTATGTGAGTCTCTCCTTCAATGCATCTAACAAATCAAGATCAACAATATCAGAAGGGTTATCAAGATTTGGAAAAGGATTTGTAATTGACTAATTGTAGGGTTATTTAGAATTTTCGTTTTGATTTAATAAAAACATGACTTGTAATTCAAATGAGGATACAAATGTCATGCAACGTATTAAAAAGTTGGGTTTTTAAGGAAAATAAAATGGTGTATTTTTCAAATTATAAAACATAAATGGGGTATTTAAAAAAAAATCCCAAATAAATTTTTGGAATTTGAAATCTAATAAATACCTTAATAGTGGATTAAAAACGGATTGAAATCTGCGTGTTACAAATTTTTTTTGATAAATATGAATCACAATTTTCTTAGAATATTGTTGTAGTGATCACGTCAATATCAAAGTTTAGTAAATAAAATATTATTTTAAAATATTAACTGAAAATCTTATAAATTTTAAAATGGTATGATAATATTTTATCGGATAATTTAAAATAGGATCATTAAATTAATAACCTCAAAAGACTTAAAAAATAAAAATATACACATAATGTTTGTATTATTAGTTCTCTCTCATCAACTTATATAAGTTGGACGAAAATACCTTTTCGCATATAACGAATTATTTAGCGATATAATAAAATAGATATGGACGTTTTTATCTAATTCTCACGATATTATTCACCAAATACCTTGGTAAGAATATATTATGAGTTAGATGATTATCTATTGGATTAACATGATAACAATATATATATATATATATATATATATCAATAAGATTCTAATATATCATGTTAAATCATATTGTATCGCGATAAATTTATAATTTATGTGATAAATTCAAATTTATCTTGTTAAATCATTTATTATATCATATACAAAAAATAACGAGTTACATATAACGTGGTTAATATGAATTATGTCCAATAAGATAATTCTGATGAGCTACCTTATACATTATTGTTAACGTATACATTATTATATTTAGTTATCATGATAATTTAATTGTCACATTTAACTTACATGTTAGCATTCTTATATACTTTGCTAATTAAATTGTTACATTTAGTAAATTAATATTTATCGTGATAATTTAATTGTAAAATATGGTAAACTAATATTTATCGTATTAAATAATTTATTATATTATTAGTATCAGCTAAGTTATACATTAGTATATTTATTTCTCATGATAACTTAATTGTCACGTTTAACTTAGTAACTTTTGATTTAACATAGTATAATAAAAATTTATGTATTGCAATAATGAACCTACATAACAAAAGTTTTGATACCTTATTAGTTAATTGTGTTATTTTCTTTTATAACATGTTAAATTATTTATTAATAATCTAAATATTTTAATGTTCACCGGAGAAATAAGACAGAAAAAAAGAGAACAAAAATAGGTGTTGACAATTCAGCTAGTTTATTTGCTACAACACACTAGAAAAGAGGTAAAAAGTGAGAGAACTAATAAATAGATCCTCTGTGGCTATTTCTTATAATTTTCCTTTAAATTACAGTATCTTATTTCATCATTTTAGCCTTTTAGGTATTTATAATTATAGTTTTGTACTTTTGTTGTAATATTTTGTTTTGACAGCTATTAATCTTGTTGTCATCTTTTGTGGTCGACAACAGGCCTACTAGTTTCCTGGCGTTTTCGACAACATCCTTTACCTCACCCTTTCCGTTACCATTTCTCGATTTTATTCTTATCCCAAACTCTGTAATCTCCAGCATAAGCCCCTCCTCCCGGCATTGCTCCCTCCTTTGGATCCATATTGTTGTATGAGAATTAGTTTTGCAGAAGAAACTCTCTCTGAGTAGATTTCTGCTTCTTCTTTCAACTTCTTCCCTTTAGGATAGAACAATTCTGATTTTCTCCCTCTGAGAGAGATAATTTACGCATTCTTCCTCCTCTATGGAGAAAATATTTTCTTCAATTTTCATGTCTAATATAAGTGTTTTTTTCGATTCGTAAACCGAGAATATTATGCATTTTTCTAACTAATTTATTATCTTTTGCAAATTATATGTAACTCTTATCGATGAATCAGATAAAACTGTTTTAGCGTATTTTGAATCTCATTTAAATTCTCCTAACATTCTATATATGATATCATCTCTTGACACTCTTGGTGCCATTGGTTGAAATAATAAGATTTAACATATATTTTACACATGTCAAAATTTAAATGATTAACCAACACGTGTCATATTCCTGTTAATTATAATTTTAACATGTGTCAAGCTCTCGTGAGAATAACTAAGTTTATATAATAAGATATATATATATATATACTTTTTTTATTTAGTGTAGAATTTGTATTCCTCCATATTTGGACAAAGGAAAACTTTTGTTTTCTTGAATGAAGAAAAGAATCTTATATTATTTAAAAATAATAATTTGTTGTTTATTTTCAAACTAAAAAAATTAAAAAAGTATTTTTCTTTTCTTTTGAAAAAGTGTTAAATAGTTTTATTATAGTGTAAATGATTGGTCCTAAGTCTTACAAATATAAACAAATTAATAGTCAAACTAAATAAATAAAAACTAGAAATAAATTAATTTAATTTAATCTATTTACAAAAATAAAAATGTAAAAAAGGTAATGAATCTAATGATTTTGAATAATTTGAGGTCAACAAAATATGCATTTAATTCGAAACGGAAATAAATCTACGCTAAATTAAACCCCCAAATCAGAAAATTTTCTTCAAGTCGGCTTTAAAACCCCATTGTAAACCAGACCATATTCTCTCTTTTTCTCTAGCGAGCTTTTGATTTTGAAATAAGCCGAAGACGACGACGATTAGGAATATTCTTTGCGCGTTAGGTTTATCAGACGAAGGGAAGCTCTTTTTCGCCGGAAACTATGGATGCTAGCAACGACAGCAATATCACGGCCAGTAATGTGGCTCAAGCGATTCTCGCCGTCCTCGATTATAACTCCACTGCCGATGCTCGCAAAGCTGCCGTTGCATTCCTTGAATCTGTATTTATAAACTTCACTATCTTTGCTTTCCAGCTTTCCTCAGTCTGTTGTGTGATCGATTTGTGTCTGTGTTAATTATGGAGTTGTGTGTGCTGTGATTTTACTAGTATATGTGTTTGTAGCTTTGTATTGCTTTCACTATTTTAGGTATTTGTGATGCCATTTTTTCTGAGGTTTATTTGGTAAATGCTGAGGATTTGCTATTTGAGGGTTCTTTAAGGTTTAAATTTACCAGTGATCCTGCTTAATGGTGTTTTTTTTTTCGAGAATTTACTCTGCCAAAATTAAGATCAAGGTTTTGTATTGTTTTTCTGGTTTTAGGGTTTGTGTTTTGATGAGTTTCTGCTATTTGAGGTGTCTTTGAGGTTTGATTACTAGTGATCCTAATTAAAGGGCTTAATTTTCGAGGATAAAGATTAGGATTTATTTGAGCTCTTGTTTAGGTTATGGATCTTCTCAGATATCCTTAGATATTTCCTGAGATGCTTGGTTCTTGGATGTCTCCTTCAACACCAATTAGGAAATTTTACTAGTTGGAGAGAGTTCTTTCTCATTTGTCGTTCAAAATTGGTAGGACTTTTGATTGAGGTTTAAAGTTGAACCTAAATTGCCTGCATCTTTCACTGCTTCAGACAGCATAAATGTTGTTCAAGTTATTAGATTTTTTCTTGAACGCCCTAGGGTTTTATAAACACTTTGCATTTATTATTATTGAGTTCTGTTTTCTTACAATAATTGCAGATTAAATCTGGAGATATCAGGGTTCTAGCAAATATTTCCTTATTTCTAGTGAAAAAGGATTGCTCTTCAGAAATTCGACTGCATGCCTTCAAAATGTTACAGGTTTGTATGAAGCTGCATTACTTTGGAATATCATTGTATTATCTATTAACCTATTGCTCAGTTAAACTGGGAAAGTTTAGATGTTAAGACGAAAAGATGGATATATAATACATTGTTTTGGGCAGTGGTTGCCTTTCTTTAAGTTCACAACTAACAATTAATCGTCAGTTTCCAAATAGTTGGGAGGTTCAGTTTGAAAATATCATCTTACAGAATGAGATAATATAGAGACTCTTCTAGCAAAGTATTTGGCTAGCAAGTCAAATTTGATGGATTTGTTCAACATTCTTGAAACACTTACTTTTATGACCTTATGTCAATGCTGTAACGAGATTACAATATCAGTGTTTGAAGTTTGAATATACCTCAACCCTTCGCATTGTCTTAATGCAGCATGTTGTGTGCTATACCTATTCGTGACAATTGCAAATATTATATTAGGAAGAGCATAGCAACCTTATGGTGTAGCTATATTTCTCGTGTTTTGCAGCATTTGGTTAGACTACGGTGGGAGGAATTAAGCCCCTCAGAGCGCAGGAATTTTGCTAAGCTCTCCGTTGACCTAATGTCCGAGATTGCAAGTCCATGTGAGGAATGGTCTCTGAAGAGTCAGTCAGCTGCCCTTGTAGCTGAGGTAGGAGTTCGAATTTCTTGGAGTTTCAGCTGCAGTCATCATTAGTGTTTGCTTTCATTAAGTTTGTGTAGATTAATATTTTCTTTTTGCAGATAGTTAGAAGAGAAGGACCCGATCTTTGGCAGGAGTTGTTTCCTTCACTAGCTTCCTTGTCTCAACAGGGGCCATTACAAGTAGAATGCTTTCTCATTTCTTTAGTTTGTTCGTTTCTTATATGGCAGACATGTAAACTATTATCTAATTATCTTAAACTCCAGGCTGAAGTGGTCTCGATGATGCTGAGATGGCTTCCTGAAGATATTACGGTTCACAATGAGGACTTGGAAGGTATTTAAGAGTGGCTTTGTTTGATTTTTTCTCTCATTTTTCTGTTGTGTTACCCTTTTTCAGTGTTGTAGTTTTGCTCATGCTATAATAGTGAGGTTGCATTGCAAAAATACATATGTACTAAGCTTTAAAAGTCTATTCTATTCTGAATGCAGACTTTCGGGCATTAGTTCAGTTACATATATTACAAAATTGGCACCTTAATCTGGATAGTTTTTATTTTTCCTTAATGATTTATTTAACAATAAAATTTCTGGGGAAGTACCTCTTGGGTCTAAATTTTTCATCTAACTGCCAGTTTTCCTCTCTAACTTCTGCTTGGACTTTCTCTTCAGGTGACAGGCGTCGGCTGTTGTTGCGGGGACTTAGTCAATCTTTGCCTGAGATTTTACCTCTATTGTATAATGTACGTCATGATTTTTTGCACTCATTTGAGTTGTGTGTTGTAGCGATAATTTGAGGCATTACTTAAAATGCAGCTTCTCGAGAGACACTATGGAGCTGCGATGAGTGAAGCTAGTAGGCAACAGGTTGACTTGGCAAAACAGCACGTTGCTGTGGTTATAGCTTGTTTAAATGCCATCAATGCATATGCTGAATGGGCTCCTGTTCTAGATCTTTCTAAATATGGAATTATTAATGGGTAAGGTAAAATATCATACAGATCATCAACATGCATAGAATTCCTGCTAAACGTGGTCCCCAAATTTGTAATAGGTGCGGTGTCTTACTTTCTTCTCCTGACTTCCGTCTTCATGCTTGTGAGTTTTTCAAACTTATCTGCTCAAGGTATGCAACTTGGCTGTTTGACCTGATATCCTTAAATAATGACTAGTAGACATTTGAAAA
The DNA here is from genome assembly GCA_028015245.1 of Cardamine occulta. Classification (NCBI taxonomy): domain Eukaryota; kingdom Viridiplantae; phylum Streptophyta; class Magnoliopsida; order Brassicales; family Brassicaceae; genus Cardamine; species Cardamine occulta. The sequence goes on from CM051384.1 coordinate 11,299,916, forward strand.
AAAAAAACTTTCCTTGTCTGCAGAAAAAGACCCAGTGATGCTCCTGGTGCTGAATTTGATTCTGCAATTAGCAGTCTGTTTCAGAGTCTAATGAATGTCTCCAGAGAATTCTTATACAGATCAGCCTCACATGCTGGGGTTATAGATGAAAGTGATTATGAGTTTGCTGAGTGTATATGTGAAAGTTTGGCTTCTTTAGGCTCAACAAACTTGAAATGTATTGCTACTGATGGTGGGGTTCTGGCTTTATACCTTCAACAGGTACTCACATCATTATATAATTGATCTCCTTTCAAATGTAAATGATGAGGCTGAAGTTGTCTATGATACTCACGGAAAACCTGGGAAGTAAATCATCAGCTAGGATGCAGCCGCTCTTTAATTCATGACGGGCTTGTCCTTAGATAGCATAAATCGGTTCTTTCTCATTGTGAGCTAATCTTTCAAAAGATTGGTTATCCTAATCTTCTTCCTCAATGAGCTGAGTCAAATTACTGTCATCACGTTCTGTTACGATGTGTTTTATGGCGTCTTTGTTTAATTTTGCACTATTTTAATCTGTTAGTTTGAACACGTTTGTTTGACTAATTTGTTATTTTTACTGTAGATGCTTGGTTTCTTTCAACATTTTAAGTTGGGACTTCACATTGAAGCAATGCACTTCTGGCTGGTATGTGGTATTCTCTAATAACTATCTCTTCCAGTCCTACCATCTATTGGGAAATATCAACCTCAGAGATAACAAAGATTTTTGGGCTGACATTTGCACTCTTTTGCTTTGTTTTATAGGCATTAATGAGGGATTTACTTTCAAAGCCGAAGGCTTCCGCTTATCCAAATGGAGAGGGACCAGCAGTTGGTGGTGTTCAAAGTTCAAGCCAAGTTGATAATGAAAAGAAAAAGATTCTTAGTCTTATTAATGATGATATCGCTAGCGCAATCCTGGATGTATCTTTCCAGCGGCTACTGAAGAAAGAAAAAGTCCCTCCTCGAGTTGCTCTGTCTCTTGGGCCACTAGAACTGTGGAATGATGAGTTCGAAGGAAATGGAGGCTTTGGCCAATACCGATCAAAGCTTGTATGTTCCTGAGCCAGATGTATTGAATAGTACTTCTAAGACAACAAGCTAACCAGAAATTTGTTTCTCTGATGCAGTTAGAATTGGTCAAGTTTATTGCTTCTCACAAGCCCGTCGTTTCTAGTACTAAAATATCCGAAAGGGTTATCACTCTCATTAAGGATTTATTGGCTTCTCCAGTGCCTCTTCAGGTTTTTTTACAAACACTTGATTTCTTTGTTGAGTTCTTTAACAACATTCAACTTTAGATAGTTGTGATATTCAGTATTTATATGTGTTCATGATCCAAACGTGCATTTTCAGGATGTAGCAGTGATGGACAGCCAGCAATTGGCATTTGATTGTATTGTGGCAACGGTGTTTGATGGGTCAAATGAGTTTGCTGGTGGGGGTTCTGAAATTCATTTTTCATTGCGTGGAATATTTGAGGGTATGTGATAGCATATTTTATATCCTTCAAATTTTGTTTATTTTGACATGTTCAACACCCCATTTATTCATTCTCGGGTTGTTGACAAGCAGGCTTGCTTCAGCAGATTCTCTCTCTGAAATGGACTGAGCCGGAACTTATAAAAATGCATTCACACTATCTGGATGCAATGGGTCCCTTTCTTAAGTATTTCCCAGATGCAGTTGGAAGTGTTATCAACAAATTATTTGAACTTCTTACCTCTCTTCCACACATTGTCAAGGTTTTCTACTGTTACATATTCTCATTGTTAGGATTTATCCATGCATACATAGTGATAACAGTCCCTAGAGTTAGGAGGTGCATGAGTTTTCTTATACTTTGTTTGATTGGCAGGATCCAGCAACTAGTACTTCAAGGATTGTAAGATTGCAGATTTGTACGTCTTTTATACGAATAGCTAAAGCCGCTGAACAAAGTGTTCTGCCTCACATGAAGGTAAATCTGATCTCTCACTCCTTCTCTTTAGAGACTCAGATACAAAACAAGGACGTATAATCAGATCTTAAGGCTAGAAAGTTGATATGCTTGACTCGTGTGCTCTGATATATGGATATATATATTGGAGACTATGTATGGGAAAATCTTTGAGCTGGTTGTTCATTTTCAGGATTTCAGTCAGAGTTGTTTGGTTTGTTCATCTTGTATAATACAAGCAAGATAATACCTCTTGTTGGTTGATGATTTTATATTGTGAAACTCTTTGAATGATAGAACTTGTTGGTTGATGATCTTATATCATGAATAGGCTGTAGAGCATATGATTTCATTATATTGATAATGAAGAGGTGTACAAGTATTTATACACAGAGTATGGTAGAACTGAGTATATCTAAGATTTGGTAGATCGAATTAAATCTATAATAGAATTGAGTATATCTAAGTACCGGTACTCCATCTTGAGGGGACGTGTTAGGATAATGACTATAGCTTAGAGATTCTCTCTTTATCGATTTGATTCGATCTACCAAATCTTAGATTTACTCAATTCTATCATACTCTTCATTATCAATATACATAAATCATACGCTCTACAGCCTATTCATGATTGTGTAGACTATGACTGACCACCTATCCATTGGACATCTTTACTGCACAACTTTTCTTTTGTGTTTGTGTCACATTTTCCTCTTGGATTAATCTTTTTCATGTGTTACAATTTTCATGTTAACCCCTTGTCTGTAAATATATGTTTTTGTGCAGACTATTGCTGATACAATGGCATATTTGCAAAGAGAAGGAACTTTGCTCTGCGGGGAGCATAACATTCTGGGTGAAGCATTTCTTGTTATGGCTTCTGCGGCAGGGTAATATGAAATACTTTTGGTTGTATTTATCCAGCATCAGATTTATCATGTTCTTAGATATGATCTGAACTGTGCAGAGCTCAACAGCAGCAAGAAGTTCTTGCTTGGTTACTGGAGCCATTGAGCCAAGAGTGGGTCCAATCAGAGTGGCAGAATAACTATCTATCAGATCCTCTGGGGTTCGTTCGTTTGTGCTCGAACACACCCTTCATGTGGTCTTTGTTCCACACAGTTACATTCTTTGAGAAGGCACTGAAAAGAAGTGGACATAGAAAAAGCAACTCACATACAACCTCAGTAACAAGTCAAGATTTGCACCCTATGGCTCATCATCTTTCTTGGATGTTGCCACCTCTCTTAAAAGTATGAGCTTAATACATAATTAAACTTGGTTTGCTACCCAAACCTGGTCAAGATTTCTTCGCAGGATTAACATGATAACACTCATTTATTTTGTTTCTACAGCTTCTCCGTGTTATCCATTCCCTTTGGTCTCCCTCAGTATATCAAACACTATCCCCAGAGATGAGGGCAGCTATGACAATGCATGATGTTGAGCGATATAGTCTCCTTGGAGAAGCAAATCCTAAATTGTCAAAAGTCTCATCAGTTTCTGCTGATGGATCTTTTGATGGTGGTAAAGAAGGACAATCTGAGGCAAATGAAGCTGATGTGCGAAATTGGTTGAAAGGTATCCGAGATAGTGGGTAAGCATCTAGTTACCTCCTTTAGGTCTTACACACAGCATTTTTATTTTTCTTCTCATTTCCTGGTTATCTAACATCAATTTTGTGTGTGAAAAATATTGTCTACATATGCAGATATTATGTGTTGGGTCTATCTGCAACAATCGGAGATACATTCTTCAAATGCCTTGATGCTAACTATGTCGCAATGGCACTGATGGAGAACTTACAGTCGATGGAGTTCAGGCACATGCGACAGCTTATTCATGCCTTTGTAGTTTATGTAGTCAAATCTTGTCCGGCGGATATGTGGGATTCATGGCTTGAAGTGCTCCTGCACCCATTATTTATTCGTTGTCAGCAAGCTACTAGTTCCTCTTGGGGCAGTCTTATGCGTGAGGGCAGAGCGAAAGTTCCAGATTCCTTCGGTGTACAAAATGGGCCAGACATGAAACTTGAAGTAATGGAAGAAAAACTGCTGAGGGATTTAACTAGGGAGATTGCCTCTCTCCTTTCAACAATGGCTTCTCCTGGTTTAAACCCCGGGCTTCCTGTCTTGGAACATTCAGGCCATGTGGGCCGTGTGGACATGTCTACTCTCAAGGATTTGCTTGCATTTAAATCCAACTCTGTTGTGGGGTATGTATACTGTTCTCTCTTTTTGATTCGTTTCTTTGTACCTTTTTGATTAGAAGAGAGTTAACAATGTATTGTATTTGCAGTTTCCTCCTAAATCACAAAAACATGGCTCTCCCAGCACTGCAGATCTGTTTGGAAGTATTTACATGGACAGATGGGGATGCAACCACCAAAGTGTGTTCCTTCTGTGGCGTTGTTGTCCTTTTAGCGATTCTAACAAATAATGTGGAGCTCAGAGAATTTGTGTCAAAAGATTTGTTTCTTACGGTCATTAGAGGCTTAGCCATGGAGTCAAATGCCGTTAACAGTGCTGATCTAGTTAATATATGCCGTGAAATATTCATTTATCTCTCTGACAGAGACCCAGCTCCCCGTCAGGTCAGTTTTTATATAGAATTTACCACTCTCAAGGTCCTTTTGCATGCTGTGACTCTGGAGTATTGTGAAAAGTGTTTCTTGGTTTGATTGTTTTCCCGATGGTATCAGGTTTTGCTTTCACTCCCTTGTCTCAGTCCCAACGACTTGCGTGCATTCGAAGAAGCAGTGGCGAAAACTCCAAGTCCCAAAGAGCAGAAGCAACTCATGAAAAGCTTGTTGCTGTTAGGTACAGGGAATAACTTACGAGCACTTGCTGCTCAGAAAACAGTGAATGTTATCACTAACGTCACTTGTAAGCATCCTTAACTTCTTCTACATGACGCAAGTTTCATATAATGAATCCTCAGTTTTTGACTTTTCATTCCTATAGTAAGGTCACGTGGACCAGCGAACACTTCAGAATCTAAAGAAGACGATAGAGAAACAATCGGGTTGGCCAGTGTATTGTGATGTTAAAGAGAGGCAGGAGAGTGAATTCTTACAACTAGACGGAAGTTGTACAGATATGTAAAGTACTCATGAAAGAAGATTTTGCGAGAAAGGAAACAAAGAGGCAGCTTTTTTGTTTGTTTGGCACACAGATGATAATTAGATACACTGGCGACAAGTGTTTCCTTGGGCTTATGATGCATAAACAAGGTATTTCATATCGAAATTGCGATGCTACTTCTCTGTGACATGTCGTTTGTATGTTGTACACAATTCAGAAACCTTGATTGATGAAGAAAAAGCTCTCATGTCAAAAACTTTGGTATTGTATGAGTTTTTGTTTACCTTTTTAGTGTTTTGAAACTTTTATCTTCACTCTGCTATATATTTTAAGTTTTCTCTGTAAGGCCACAACACACTTTTGCTTAAATAACAATACGACAATTACCAAATAGAAAATAGATTTATGAAAAAAAATAAAAAAAATGAGGGAACAATTTGTCATTTCGGCCTATGGCCTCTTCTGTGAATAGGAAAATTTGGGAATGCTGATGATATTTATGAATTTGTTGGTGATGCATTTGTATATATGTAATCTATAATTCCAAAATATGAATTTGACCCTACTTTATTTGAAATGACCTTTTAAATATTTGAAAAGCCATGGGCCAATTTGTGTATTATAAATTTACAACCGTGATAATAAAAACAATTTGTTTGTAAGGAAAATATATAGCAAAACTTATCTAAATTACGTGACGTAGTCTCGTCGGCTGTGTGTAAATATGTTAATATTATCCTTTTTTTTTGTTAAAAGATATAATATTATCCTTTTTTCCTGGATGATCATTTATCTTCCTTGCTCGGCACTAAATTGCACGTTAATTACCTGGCAACTGTATATAATTGGAATAATTAATAATCTGATATTAACGAAATTCATATAATTCGTTCATGAAGATTTCGATCAGTTTTCTTTAATAGTTTCTACGACGTGGACAGACTTTGGGGCTTGTATGATCCTCATGTAGATTAAGACCGTTATATATTATCCTCATGTAGATTCAATCTTAATCTGATTATATTCTTTTTATACAGCAGAAAATGACTCAATAATTAGGGGATCATTGACCCCTCTTAAAGTTTTAATTAAAGAAACAAAATAATTTAGAAATCATAACATATTAACTTAATGGTTTGGGTTCGTATCGTTGATGTATCATTACATGAGTTTTAATCTACATAATAACGAGAAAATTACATTTGAGTTTGAGTAAACAATACTGGTTAGCCGAGATCGGATTGCCCGGTCGACGCAACCAAAGAAAGACAACAAAACAATATGATCCTCCGTTAAACACTCCGACACGCAGCAACCAAACCCGCCGACCCGCCTGTGCCTTCTGCCGCTACATGTAGCATACTCCAAGAGTGGCTAAGCCACGGAGAAGCTCCAACGCAAACTTTTCCGGCATCCTCGACTAAAGGAAGAACCGTCGAAGCTTCTCTTGGCCGCCGAAAAACAGCCGCAGGAGCAACACAGTCGAATACTCCACACCCGTTGCTGCCAGAGAAGAAAGCCGGCTCACCCCCAAGAAAGCCAAGCAAGTCTATGCCGCAGTTAAGATCGGAAAGCAATAAAAAAAAAACGAAAGAACCCTAGATCTAGATTCGTATAAAGAGAGAAGAGAGAGAATGAAGAGAATGATTGACCCGTAAAAAATCTATACACAACTAAAACTTCATTCATTGAAGAGAAGAGTTTACAAAACATCGATCGTCGATGTATCATTACATGAGTTACCTCAATAAACATAACACGAGTTACTTAAAAAAAAAACGAGTTATGCTATTACTTTTATCATTTACAATATATAATTTAATACACATAAAAGTGAAATGGTGATGATAAAGATCGTTTTTGTTAACAAGGAATTTCAGGATATTTGGTCCATAATCTCTATTCACACACCAGTTAAAACTCTATTCAAGCTCATAATTTGGGGCATTCATAACACATGCTCAGCAAAAAAATACTAGGCAAAGTTCTAAAATACGTTCTAGTTATGGTTCGGGGTTATTTCCGGAGTCGGCGCTGAGGACATGGAGATAAAGCATTTGAATGGGGTCCCATTTTTTAGAGAGCTTCACAATTTTTTTTTCATATATACATATGTATATATATTTAATTAATGTCCAAAAAAAGACTAACACAAATGGGTCATTAATATATATAGATGTCATACATTGTGTGGGTCTCAAATTATTATTATGTAAATATTACATTATATTATTTAATTTTAAAAAGGAAAATTTAGGTTAATCTTTGAGTCTCCAACTCTTTATTTACGTGATTTAGTCCTTTTTCTCTTTTTTTTTGTTTTAACTTTTGTTTTCCTCCATTGAAGAAGAGAACTAGAGAAGAGGAGAGATCAATTTTACTCAAAACAAATCTGAATTGTTTATTTATTGTAAGGTAAAAAGCTTTTTGAATTTTATTTGTATATTTATTTTCTTTGTTTGTGTTAATTTTATTGTTTATGCATTCACCAAATTGAGTATTTAGATTTAAAATTCGTTTTCAGTTTATAAGTATTTTTTTATTACTGAATGGTTTATATGTGTGTACGTGATAGATCAGAAGATGATTTCAGGATGTCAAAAAGGAAAAAAGAGGAAAATAGTAGAAGAATTGGTGAAATCTCAGGCTGGATCACTTTTAAGGTATTTTAAGAAACCAAACCCCCTTAGAACTGATGATGTTGATGAAATTGATGAGGTTGAAGAGGTTGATGGAATTCATGAAGTTAATGGAGTTGATAACGAGGATGAAATTAGAACTGAAAGTGACAATGAAAAGCAAAAGGAGAATGAGAATTATATAGATGATGAAGATGTCAATAAAAAAAAGGAAGATTATCACTTTGAAGAATATGATTCATCTTTGGATATTATGGATCCTGCAAATTGGAAGAAAATTGATCAGAGATTAATAGATTATTTGGTTAAGAAATGTCATCTTGCACTACCATCTGAAAATTATATATATTTTCTCAAAATAATCATGGAAGACGTTTTTCTCATAGACATTACAAGAGGTATTTGGAGAATGGAGATAGACAAGACAGGCGTTGGTTGATCTATTCAACAACATCACATAAAATCTATTATTTTTGTTGCAAGTTGTTCACTCGGTACAAATATATCCCTCAACTATCAAGCACTGGTTTCATGGATTGGAACAATGGATTGGAACAATGTTGTAGTAAGGCTTAGCGAACACGAGAAAAGTCATGATCACATCACTTGCATGAGCCAATGGATGGAGATGGAGTTGAGGTTTCAAAAGAATCAGATAATTGATAAATGTCTCCAAGAAGAAATCAACAAAGAAAAGAATCATTGGAGAGAGTTGGTATTGAGATTATTTGCAGTGGTGAAGTATCTGGCAAAGAGTAATATAGCGTTTCAGGGAAATAAAAATAAAGTTGGTGAAGATAACAATGGAAATTTTCTGGGAAATATTGAAATGATTAGTGAATTTGACGCAGTAATGCGGGAGCACCTTAGACGAATTAAAACGAAGGAAACTCACTACCATTACCTCAGCCACACAATTCAGAATGAGTTGATAGGAATGTTGGGATCTGAAATCAAGCTTATGATCATTAGGAAAATTAAAGCGGCAAAATACTTCTCTGTTATTCTTGATTGTACTCCGGATATTAGCCACAAAGAACATATGTCTCTTATTATTCGATGTGTGGATGTATCGATGGATCAAGCTCATGTTGAAGAATATTTTCTTACTTTTGTGTAAGTTGATGATAAGTCAGGAAAATGACTTTTTGAGCTACTTTGCAAAATATTGGATGGTCTTAATCTGGACATTGATGATGTTAAGGGACAAGGTTATGACAATAGATCTAACATGAAAGGGAAAAACAAGGGAGTGCAAAAGAGATTGCTTGATATCAATCCAAGGACATTTTATACACCATGTGTTTGCCATAATCTGAACTTGGCTATTTGTGATATCGCAAAATCTTATGAGAAGGCAATTTCATTCTTTGGGATCGTCCAGAGTTTATATCGGTTTTTCCCCTTCTACAACTAGGTGGGAGATGTACAGAAAAAAGGTGGGAGGTCTTACAGTTAAATCCTTATCAGATACGCGTTAGGAAAGTCATCTTGAAAGCATCAAAGCAATACGTTTTAAAGCTCCAAAAATCAGAGATGTCTTACTTGACTTCGCAGAAAATAGTGATGATCCAAAAGCCAGAAGCGATGTTGAATGTCTTGCAACAAGTGAAACATATGGAATTGAAGGATTCGAGTTTTTGTTTGGTATGGTGATATGGTATGATATTCTGTTTGTCGTGAACACGGTAAGCAAGACGCTATAATCTGAAGATATGGATATCGATGATGTCATTGCTCAACTAAAAGGGTTAGTTTCTTTTTTCCAAAAGTATAGAGAATCAGGTTTTCAAAAAGCAAAAAATGAAGCTTTAAAACTTGCAGTTGATATGGATATTGAACCTGTATTTCAAAAGAAGAGCAAGCGCCTTATTAGAAGAAAACGTCATTATGATGAGGAACCAGAAAAAACTGATGATGCTGGACTCGTTCTAAGCTTGGAGGAGGATTTTAGAATTAATTATTTCATCAAAACTATGGATCAAGCTCTAGTTTATTTTCAAACAAGGTTAGAACAATTTCAAGAGTATGAAAATATTTTTGGATTTTGTTTAGTTTACGAAAGCTCAACTCAGCAAATGAAGATAATTTAAAGACATCTTGCCTTAACCTTGAAACTTTTCTTAAGCATGAAACGATTTCAGATATTGATGGGAATGATTTATTTCTAGAAATAAAAGTTTTTAGAGAAGTTCTACCTAAGAATTTGAAGAAGACTGCAGAGGTATTAGAATTTTTAGAGAGATTGAAGGATTGTTATCCAAATATATAGGTTGCTTATAGGATAATACTCACTATTCCGGTTTCAGTTGCCTCAGCTGAAAGAAGTTTTTCTAAGTTGAAGTTGATAAAGTCTTACCTACGGTCGACTTTGTCACAAGAAAGGTTAAACGGATTAGCTATGTTATCGATAGAAAAGACCATGGTTAAAAACCTCGATTATACAAGTTTGATGGATGATTTCGCAGAAAAAAATGCAAAAAGGTTATTTTTCAGAAGTTTTAAATTATTGTTATATTTTTTTAAGATATCATTGTACTTTTACCAATGTTTTTATATCCGACCCGGATAATGAACCGGACTACTCTTCGGGTCACCGGATTACCGGATCAACCGCGTGTTAATCCGGGTCGACCACAAAACAATAAACTAATATATATGTTATATATATATATGTATAGTTGTATAAATATATAATAAAAAATTATCAATAAGAAAATAAACTAATAAAACATCACCACATGAAAATAAATTATTTATTATATAATATAATCAATTGTTAATAAATAAACAAATATTATAATGAATTATATATTATAATACAAGAGAATTTTAAATATAATATTTCATTATGTTGATCAAAAGACAAAAACCACAAAATATAGAGAACATTTTATTATTATATAATATATATGAAGTGGTCATAAAGATTATAAATAAATACAAAAAAGATAGAAATAAAAATAATTAGTATGTTGTGTTTGAATCAGAAAAAATATAAATGATAGTCTATGTACGCATTTTAATCTTTTTTTTAAGTTAAAAAATAACTGTAAAACATTATTTTATTCTCAAAATCAAACATTTTATTTGTATCAAAATTGTTCTAAAATCAAAAATTTAAATATTTTGAAAATTTCTCTTGACCCGTAACCCGGTGAACCGGTCGAACCGGCCGGATAGCGGGTTAATAGCGGGTTTTTCTGGATTTTTCTGGTTTTTAAATTACCGGTTTTTAGCATGAAACCCAAACCGGAAAAGCATCCGGGTCCCGAGTTAACCGATCCGACCGGCCAGTCCGGGTCTGAAAACATTGACTTTTACTTTAACTTTAGTTTTTTTCTATTAAACACTTTAAAAAAATATTTTTGTTCGGGGTCCTGAATTTCTCAGAACCGGCTTTAGTTTTTTCACCTCTTTGTAATCTAGAAGTTCTTGTACTAGGATTGTTCAACCCGGAAGTAGATATTTGTATAAAAACACCTATTATTAGGTATCTATTGTAAAAATCAGTTATCATTATTTGTTTTTTACAAAAGTCCGTTATCAATATAGAACCAGAAATTTTATCATTTTTTTTTGCCAATAACAATGGAGCTATAAGTGTATGATAGAAATTATTCATAAATTTATCTACTCATATTCATTCATACCATATTTTATGTGTTTCCTTTTTAATGTTTGAATTTAGATTTAGAATAATAAGAAAAAACAATAAATTAAAATAAAATTAGGGAAAAAATACTTAGCTAATTTATTTTGACTTGCCATTATATTTCTTTATCAAAAAAAACTTGCATTATATTTACTGCATCAGAAAAAAAAAGACAAATTAGTTCAGGATGAAATTTCAGCAACAAGATGACAAAACATCTTCTCTGTCTTAATAAAAGAAAAAACAAAAGTAAAATAAACGACAATTCAAATAGAATAATCATTGATAAATTTATGACACGAAACTAGTCGAGTACAATCAGGGTTTTTATCATCTACCATAAGTTCCACAATATAACCCAAACAACTCTAACTAACAGTTAAGATCAGAGAAAGTCATTTAAATCTACGGTTAGGAATTAGTCATTTGTACTTTGTTTTCCTCTTCTCTGTTTAGAAATTGGAATCTTCTTTCTCTTCTCTGAAATAAGACCGTACACGTCTTTCTCTCTATTTCAAGAAAAATCGAATTCGTATCATCATTTCTCATCTGCTCGAATCCTTCCTTCATAATTCTCGTTCATCTCCTTCTGATCTTCGAAATCGTGTCTCCGTTCTGTGTTCGTCGTAGAAGAATCTCAAGCTTTTAGCTTTGGAGCTTGGAAAGTTTTGAAATTTTGATCTCAGTATTGATTTTTGTTCCTCTGATCTTGAGGGATTTGTTATTCAGAAAAAAAGTTCTTCCTTTGGATCACCTGGAAAAAGCTGTTGAGGTAAGTAAATTCAGATCCACCATTAGCTTCGTTTAAAGTTTGTATCTTTATTGCTGGGAAAAAGGAGGAAATAAAAATCTGGGCGATTGAGTTGAGAACCTAATTCTCATGTCATGTGTTTAGATTGGGTATTACCAAAAATGGGTAATTTTAAGAATCTGGTTTATGTTTCTATCATTTATAGATTATCCTTTCGGGATTTGTGTTTTTTTTTTTTGTTTCTTTTCTTCTTTTTCACAGAAAAGTCTCAGATTTGGATTCACTTTTTTGAATCCTTTTTTTATGTATTAAAAAGCTATTAGTCAAAGCTGATTCTTTAACAGCTTCACTGATTTTTTGCTTTTGGGCCTAGTCTCAGCTCTGTTACTACTACGTTTCTATTTTACATGTAGAAAAGTTATTAGATTTTGTTAATTCAGGGTTGGTTTCAATGGACAGCTCGGAAAGATAAGAGATTTTCCGATTTGCTGATCCAAATCTCTCTGGGAGGGCTAAAGAAGGAGATTAGTGGATCTAGAAGATGACAATGTTGGCATCACATTTCGATTCTCTATTGGCTTCATTATCGACCTCTGATCACGCCTCTGTGGTTTCATTGAATCTCTTTGTTGCACTTCTTTGTGCTTGTATTGTTCTTGGCCATCTTTTGGAGGAGAATCGATGGATGAACGAATCCATCACTGCCTTATTGATTGTAAGTTCCACTCAACTTCAGATTTAATCAATCACACAGTTTTTTTTTTTTTTAATCTTGAATGACATTTTGAGTGATTTTGGTTTGCAGGGACTTGCCACTGGTGTTGTCATTTTGTTGATTAGTAAAGGAAAAAGCTCACATCTTCTCGTCTTCAGTGAAGATCTTTTCTTCATATATCTTTTGCCACCCATAATATTCAATGCAGGGTCAGTCATTTTCACATCCAGTTTCGTTCTTTGCTCCTTGTTGGGACTTTTATTGTAGACTATTTAGTATATGAACGATCTGATACGTTTAGTAGCACGGGTTTTACCTACAAGAGTTACATTAAAAAGATGTAACGAAAAAACTTTATACCAAAATTAGTTTGAAGAAAACCATGAATTATGTGATTCTAGATCAGATGACAAAGTAGGTACAAAGCTTTATAGACATTGATTAGAAAACTTAAGCTTTGCTTCTATAAATACCTGTCATACATCATAATTTGTAGTACTTGTGATTGTTAAAAAAGTAAGAGGGCATAATATGTTTTGTCAATTAGTTAGATTTATCCACGTGCAACTAAGTGGTCCTCCTGGCTTTGTCTTTGTTACACTGTTCAGCTTCAGATCGATAATTTTATTGTTATTGTTTGTTTATTTCAGGTTTCAAGTAAAAAAGAAGCAATTTTTCCGCAATTTCGTGACTATTATGCTTTTTGGTGCTATTGGGACGGTTATTTCTTGCACCATCATATCTTTAGGTACCTTACTTACCATTCTGAAACACTGTTGGAAGCTGCTTTTGGATTAGGTGCATATCGTTTTGTATATCTTCTGATAATCTGGTGGTGATTGGAACAGGTGTAACACAGTTCTTTAAGAAATTGGACATTGGGACCTTTGACTTGGGTGATTATCTTGGTAATGCCTGAACTAATGGCTTCTTTGTTCCTATTCCTTTACATTATCGGTTTTTATTCCGGGGGACTTGATTTGTTTTCCGGTGTTTAATTTTCAGCAATTGGTGCCATATTTGCTGCAACAGATTCTGTGTGCACACTGCAGGTAATGTGTTTGTTTCCTCCAAATCACTGAAAAGTACTTACAAACCCCAAGAAACAAAGTGGACCAAACGTTCTTGTTCCTCTTGTGTTGTGATATAGGTTCTGAATCAAGATGAGACACCTTTGCTTTACAGTCTTGTATTCGGAGAGGGTGTTGTGAATGATGCCACATCAGTTGTTGTCTTCAACGCAATTCAGAGCTTTGACCTCACCCACCTTAACCATGAAGCTGCTTTTCAACTTCTTGGAAACTTCTTATATTTGTTTCTCCTGAGCACCTTGCTTGGTGTTGCAGTAAGTCCATTGTTGTTTTCTCTACCCTTCTAGCTGCTCTTTGCATGCTCTTGTGTTCACACCGTCTTCAACCTTCGTTGTTTATCTTGCAGACCGGTCTAATAAGTGCATATATCATCAAAAAACTATATTTTGGAAGGTACCTATTTGGTGTGTTATATATATATGTGACTGTTTCTATAAGTTTTTTGTTCTTTGTCTAAAGTAGATGTTCCCACATGGCTTGTCTCAGGCACTCAACCGACCGAGAGGTTGCCCTCATGATGCTTATGGCGTATCTTTCTTATATGCTTGCTGAGGTTAGATTCTACGAAATCTTATACCTCCCAGATAGAGGAACTTAAACACAAAAATATATTGATGTTATATGAATTGGCTTGCAGCTTTTCGACTTGAGCGGGATTCTCACTGTGTTCTTCTGTGGGATTGTGATGTCTCATTACACATGGCACAACGTAACAGAGAGCTCAAGAATAACAACCAAGTATGCAATCTCCAGTTTCTCCACCTTTTGCTGAGATTAACTCAGTTCAAAACACTTTGTACCTCCTGATGTTTATCTCATGCATTTTCGATGACACAGGCATACCTTTGCAACTTTGTCGTTTCTTGCGGAGACATTTATTTTCTTGTATGTTGGAATGGATGCTTTGGACATTGACAAGTGGAGATCCGTGAGTGACAGCCCGGGAACATCAGTCGCAGTGAGCTCCATCCTAATGGGTCTGGTCATGCTTGGAAGAGCAGCATTCGTCTTTCCGTTATCGTTTCTATCAAACCTAGCCAAGAAGAACCAAAGCGAGAAAATCAACTTTAAGATGCAGGTATGAATCATTCTACTTGGTACCAATAGATACAATAATTCTTCTGAATCTCAGTTCTTTATATCTATCTTTTTCCTCATTATCCAGGTTGTTATTTGGTGGTCTGGTCTCATGAGAGGTGCTGTATCAATGGCTCTTGCATACAACAAGGTATAAAATGAATGTCTTCATTTACTCACTATAAAGCTTTAAGTGACACAAATCATCATTTAACACTTGTTTCTTTTGCAGTTTACAAGGGCTGGGCGCACAGATTTACGTGGGAACGCAATCATGATCACGAGTACTATAACCGTCTGTCTTTTTAGCACTGTGGTAAGATATCTCTGGATGTTCAAATGGTTACATAACATATTCCTCAATTGGATTTTGGGTATTTGGTTAATAGATCTCTCTTGAACCGGGTTTTCAGGTGTTTGGTATGCTGACCAAACCGCTCATAAGATACCTATTACCGCATCAGAAAGCCACCTCGAGCATGTTATCTGATGACAACACCCCAAAATCCATTCAGATCCCTTTGCTAGACCAAGACTCGTTCATCGAGTTCGCAGGGAACCACAATGTGCCTCGGCCTGACAGTATACGTGGCTTCCTAACACGGCCCACTCGAACCGTGCATCACTACTGGAGACAGTTTGATGACTCCTTCATGCGACCGGTCTTTGGAGGTCGTGGGTTTGTCCCTTTCGTCCCTGGTTCTCCAACTGAGAGAGACCCTCCTGATCTCAGTAAAGCTTGAGAAGAAAAGTGGAAGAAAAGCCTTTAATTTTGTAGAAAAGGGTGATTCAAAATTATGCATTTTGTGTAATTATCCATTTGTAATATTGTTTGTGAGGACAGAAAGCTGTCCTACGTTTTGAGAGAAGAAAGTAAAAACATGGGAAAATTTTAACGGGTTTGATTGATGTGTGTATATTCATATTTGTTTTGTTGTAACAAAACTATACATTTGTTTATATTTTTGAATTTGGTTCTTGCTTTGAACTTGACCGGATCGGATTGGTACGGTTTGGTTCGATTTTTGGACAATAAGAATTTTAAAAAAGCTTTCTTTATTGTTTTACTTTTGTCAAAACAAATATTGTGTGAGCCAGATTCAACAAAGTTTTGTAGGACTTCAAAACTTATATTTTGACAGAACTATTTGTTGTTGCTATCTTGTTGCTTTCAAGGAGGATCATAAGATACATTTTGTAGCTAAGTGAAGTGATTTATTACTTTTCTACTGTATAGATTATGGATGTGCATTTAAATCCAAACAAAAGCTAAACCAAAAGTATTTTTTATAATCTTGGTAAGGAGTTATTGTGGTTGTTTTACTTGATTTGTTATTTAGGTGGGGTTAATCAACATTGTTTTTAATGGAATTGGTTGTATTTTAAATACAGAATCAAATTACAGTAGAACCTTTATAAATTAATACTCGATAAATTAATAACCTCTCTAAATTAATAAATTATCCCGGTCCCGAGTTGGGCCGGTGTAATAATTGACACATTTCGATAAGATAATAAGATAATAATATTTTTGAAATCTCATCTATGTAAATATATAGTCCCATTAATAATATAAATTAATAATCGTATAAATTTCTTATATATATATAAGATATTTTAGTGAAATATGATTCTAATGTTGTTTATTTATTCGTAAATTTGTAATTTTGTTGGAGTTTATCTCTATTTTACTTAAAATATCAAAAATATATGATATTATCTTCTCAAATTGCATCAAAAATTATTAAAATTTTTTATATATGCAATGATTATTTGCTAATGTGTAAATGCATTAAAACAACACATCGAAGTATTGTCTTCATTTTTTTACTTTTTATATAGCATTTTTTGAAATTCAGAAAAACTCTCTATAAATTAATAATTATTAATTTATCGATAAATTAATAACCTCTATAAATTAATAAAATTCTCCGGTCCCAACATTATTAATTTATAGAGGTTTTACTGTAGGTGTTATTCAATATTGTATTAAAAAAAACTACATTAAAATACATTGTTATTGGATTAGTCATTTGTTTAGTGTATTCTAAAATACATTAAAAACAATTGTTATTAAATATGGACTTGATTTCTGTGAAAATGAAAATTTTTTGTTAGTTCTCTTGTTTATGCTGCTTTGTTTGGGATTATAATCTACAGGGACACAAAATGTAATTGATGCTTGTGTTGATGTCGGAGTAAAGAGGCTTATTTACACAAGCTCTCCTAGTCTTGTGTTTGATGGGTTCATGGTATTTTGAATGGTAGTGAATCAATGGCTCACCCATCCAAGGTATTAACTACTCTTTGGTGTTAATGACCTTGATGTTTTGTCTTTCTATTTTGGTAGGGGACTTTGATTTGCTCTTGATATTGTAAACAATTCTAGTTATTAACACTTAGATGCTTGTTTTTGGAGCTTGTTACTGATATACTTCTTTCAGCACAATGACTCATATGCTGCAATTAAACAAGGAGAAGAGTTGATACTTGACCCAGTTATTACTTCTTCTGATTTTATTGTAAGTCTGGCTTGTCAAAGAGCTTTATGGAAATCAAATCAGGGAGCTTTATCACAGTCTTCTTTACTACATGATTGAGTTTTCCATAGATGATTGTGACTGGTTAGAAATTTCATTCCTCTTAACTGCTGCTACACTAGATATTAATGTGACCTTATTGCCACTTAATAAAGTTCTGTTTTTATAGCTTTTTATCAAAATAAAATATGTTTTGAATTGAAGCAAGGTGATAGTGAGTCTGAGATATGAAGATCTTCTGTGTGTTCTTCCAACAAAAGTGAGAATTCTAGTATGTCTAATGCATCAGTTGAATGTAAACTTGGAAGTCATGGGTTAGGTAAACTTGGCAATGAAGCTATTCATGTACGTTTATCTTTTGCATTTTATTTTTTTTATTTCTTCTCTTTTGGTTTCCATTGCAGCATAAGCAGAAATTCTAATAAAACATGCCACAAGAAATTGAGCAATTATTTTCTACAGAGTAGTCCGAGCTAAAATATGTACTTGTGTCCAAACTTACTATTATTGCTTCTTTGTATGATGTTTGATTTTGATCCTTCTAACAAAATGTTAAAATTGTGCTTCGAAGAAGAGGTTTACATAATAAAGTTTTTTATGCTTATCTCTTCCGGTTGAATTGAACTCCTTTGTCTATTTAAATGTGTATATGAAGTTTGAAAATATGGGCAGTTATTTTATTTTCAAATACAAGACAATCCATTTTAATTACTTAGTTATGGAATTAAAACCCCACGTATGAGTCTTGAATTTAACAAAGTCCACTAACTGGATTTAAAAATTACTGCAATTTAAAGTCCAATAAAATCAAGTGAAGACCACAATTCAATAACAGCCCCTTAGGCTCTTTCATCTAACTTTTTATTATCTCGTTTATGTTTTTTTGGTTTAATTATTAGAAAAATCTCACCATTTATTTCTACTTTACTTTGGTAGAACCGTAGAAGTGATAATTCATGGTGGAGCATTTTGAACCTAAAACATTACAATGAACGAAAGAAAGGAAAAAGAAGAAGAAACAAAGGAAACAAAAAAAAAAGAATAACAAACGAAAAAAAAAAAGGGGGGAAGAAAACTTTAGAAGAACAAAGATTTGGCGGACATTTTTCTTGTTTATTTAGATATGTTAGGGGATTCACATAATTTTTAAAAATATTTTGATCGAGCTCATCGCGAGTAATTTTTTTTAATTCTTGAAGACTAAAAAGACGGAAAGAACCTTCGAAATGGCCAAAAAATTAAAGAATGAATTCGAATGTTGATTGTAACAAATATGGGATTAAATCAAAGATTTCCTTCTTTTTCTTCTTTTTTTTCTTCCGCTATGGATTTTTCTTTGTTTTTCATTCCAAACAAGAAAAAGACGAAACATCTAATAAAATTAATGTTAGATGGATGAATGACATACTAGCTTGATTTTGTTGGGAAATATTGGTTAGTCCCTATGGATTTCTCTCATGTTGACTCTCTCTTGAGCTTACATGAGTCGATTTTGAGTCCAAAATAATAAGCTCTAAATGAACCCTCACATGTGTTTAGATAACCCAAGAAAAAATACCACTTCATTTAGAGGATTTTACTTTAGTCTTCTAACTCGAATACAAATAACATATTAAAATATTCATAAGTTATATACAAATCTTAAATCAATTAACAGATTTATATTGGCCAGTCTCATGTGGATGTTGCTTGGCCAACTTTTGAGTCATTTCGAAACATCGGAAATGGAAGTAATAATAGTCAATTTACATTTTATTACATGTTATGCTTTGTTGTGGGATTGATTTCGAAAATGGGGTTCTATATTGGGAGTTTCAAGATACATTCGGTGAACAACAAGGACAAGAATGGAGTACGCAATAATTAGTCACTTGGATGAGATAAAGAGACATTTCTATACACCAGTCAATTCGAAAAAAAGTTCAATGAGTCATTTCCGAGTGATTAGTTTCTCTTTCTGATGATAATGGTGCTTAGTGGTTTTTTCTTATAGGAACTATAACTGTTAAAGTATTTTCGACAAAATTAAAAAAAAAAACTAAATATTTCTACTATTTTACCTTTCAATTTCTAATAGACAATGCCTCAATTGCTAAAATATTACATAAAGTTTACCTATCGGCTAGACATAATTTTTGCATCCACTATTTATTGAATAATATGGATAAATAATTTAATGCACAAGATTTGGTCCATAGTTTAAAAATCTTAAAATATATATAAGATTGATGAATTTGAGGAAATTGTCAATCGAATTTGCAAGCATCATTCTTAAAGGAATTGATTTTTTTTTCACTGTCTTTTCTTTCTCTGTCTTCGTAAGACAGGAAAACACTCTAATACAAAATATCTATACAAAAAAAATAAAGAACAACAATTGTCAGTAAACATCATTTACGTGATATCTTAGTTGGACTTCAATATTGACTTTTTAAACTCAGCCGATGCTTCATATGCCTTTTTTGTCAGCACATCTCTCTCCTCCAATCTGTGTGTAAAATTCAATCTTTTAAAAAAAAATTATTTGTTGATGCAAGTATCTCATTATATGTATAACGTATTGCTAACTATTTCAGATTTGAACATCTCTTAGAGCATACTTTTGTTTGTAATAAAATATTTGGCTCTAAGGCTGTTTGTGGTGCCTTCACTTTTTTTCTTTTTCATATGTATGCTAGATGGGAATGTGTTACCCAGAATTGTTTGAAGTGTGGATTAATTTTGATACCCTTGTGCACAAAAGTTTTTTTAGTCAAACTCTTTAAACAAATGCATTTGCAAAACATAACTAAATATAAGAAATTTATTAACAAGTATTCACAGTACATTTCTAATGTTCTTGGTGATTCCCTTGGCGAAATGGGTTCACACAATATGAGATTCATCTGAGCCACAAAGCTTGTTAGTTGTACGGGAGGTTAGTAAATAAAAATGTTAAACTTGTTCCTTTTATTTATTTATTTTTTTGTCAAACTCAAAACTTGTTACTTTTATGACAAGAATTTGTATGTAAATAGTTACTCTTTTTTTTTTTTTTTGCTGAAAATCATTTATCAAAAAAAATCTTTTCTCTCGACGAGATTTTGAAAATTAATAAATGAGGTTGAAGTGAGAAAGTGTAAACTCAAAGAGCGTTAGCTAATTCTCCTAATCATTTTTTCCTCTATATAGTTAGCTAATTATAAACTTTTAAAATAACAGATCCACTTTTTAAAGATTAAATGTGGAATATCTATACTATTAATTGAGAGAAAATGATAGAAAAAATTACAAGTCAGCCATTTTCAGTTATTTATGGCTACCGCTACGGATCAAATTCTGTATTGTCTTTCCCTGTGAATAAATAACCTCGATTATCCTCTATTACATAAAAGACAAATTTATCCTTAATGATCTCTGAAAATAGGTTATATAGTTTAAATTGTAAGTGATACCAAGCAAAACACTATGGCTCAGTGGAAAAATATCTGCTACGCGCGCTCATCCGCTTCGCGCGACCAGGGTTCGAATCTCATATGTGTGGTATAACTCGGTATAATTGGGTATAACTGTGTACCGAGTAGTCCGAGTAGGTACAATATTATTTGGTATTACTCGGTATAACTTGGTATAACTGGTACCCAGTTATACCTAGTAATCCGAGTAGGTTTTATAGTTTAAATTGTAAGTGATACCAAGCAAAACACTATGGCTCAGTGGAAAAGTATCTGCTACGCGCGCTTATCCGCTTCACGCGACCAGAATTCAAATCTCATATGTGTGGTATAACTGGGTATAACTGGATACCAGTTGTACCGAGTAGGTACAATATTACTTGGTATTACTTGGTATTACTCGGTGTAACTTGGTATAACTGAGTATAACTAGTTTCCAGTTATACCTTAAAGGTATTTTCGTCTTCACAAGGTTATTGGAGGGTATTCTCAAATTGACACAAATGAGGAGGTGTAGTAAGAATAGGTTTTCACAGAAAAGGGCATCTCAGATTTACGCCCTGCTGCCACTGTGTTATGTCTTTTAAAAAAAACTTACAAAAAAATTAGAGGCAATTTCGCAACTTTACATCTATATGTAAGCCGATCCAAGCTGCTATTATGACCGACCCGGTTGTACAGACACAAATCTTTTTAAATAGAGCATCCGAGAACACAATTGGTCCAATAATTGACCCGAATCGGTTGAATTGAAAAATTTTCAGTTTAAAACCATTCCCGCCTAAATCAAACAAAATATCACAACCAAATTACTGTGATATTCGATCGACGAGATCGAGAAGGAGATAGGAGAGCTACCAAGCATGTCGGAAAAGATAGCACACATCAATTGAGTGGCTCCAGAAACCACCTCGAGTGGAGAGCGGATCTGAGGAAAATCCTTCAGCTCGACGGGATCAAAGACGACACCAACAGTGTCGATCTTTCGACAGTTACAGCAGTGGAAGGCGCGTGAGATGTTGAAAAATCTTCGAGATTAACCTGAGAAGGGTTCAGATCCGGTAGTTGCTCATCGCAGATCTACCATAAATGAGGTCATAAAGCTCTTCGACAGCACCAGCACCAGAAAAGAGGGTGAAAATGGTCAAAATCTAACGCAGGAGACCACAAAAGGAGGCCAAAGAAGAAGATCGAGCAAAGTCGAAGAGAGCGAATATAACACGGATCGTGGAAAGTCTGACGCCGGCGAACCGCAGCTCCACCGGTGTCGGAAACGATGAAGAAATAGTCTTCTTGATAATCGCGTCAGAGAGAACGGCTAACCAAATAGTGGTATTAATCTGGACCTAAAGCCCGGAAAAACATCCAAATTATCAAAAAAAAAAAATGGCTTAAAAGATATAATGGCACAAGCTTCGGTTTTCTCTTTATATACAGAAATTATTTGTGCCTTCGATCATATAAAAAAAATTGAATTAAATGGTTATTTTACTTATTTTTTACAACTAAATAAACTTAAGATTATTTACCTTTATAAAACCTATAATCAAAACTTAAAACACTTCAATAATATTCAGTATTAACAATTACACATACATTTAACTCAATCACTATACTCATAATTCACATAATCTAAACTCTAAAACCACAAAATAATTATAACTTTATTAATTCATACAATAACAAATAACAATTGTTAAACTATTGCACCCGGTTATTAATCTAGTGGTCTGTTATAAGATTTGATTAGACGAGCGTTTGCAATAACTCCAGTTCTCGAACAAAAACATTCAGAGTGTATATTTAGATACTAACTTTTTTCAAAAAAAATATATATTTAGATATTAGATCTACGAAAAAGCCCTACAATAATAATAGCCCAAATATATCCCAAATGTTATTGAACCAGTGGTTCCCTTAAAACGCTGTCGTTCTACTGGACTCGTTTAGCTTATATAAAACAAGTGCCATAAGCTACACAACAACAATTCACACTCTTTGCACAATCCGCCATCTCTCTCTCTCTTCCTCTCTCGATCAGATCGACAATGGCGTTAACTTTCATATCCTCAATCTCCATGCAAGCTCGTGTCTCGGTACATTTCTGTTCTTCTTCTTCTTCTTTGCTCTAGCAATACTTTAATTTACTCGTTATTACCGAGATCATTTACCTCGATTATGATGATCATTATTCACAACATTTTGATTTCTTTCCCGGAAACTCTATACATTTGTTACAATACTCACTTGAAAACACTAAATCCTTAGCTAATGGTTGTAGAAAACTCTCCTCATTGCTTCTTTTGTCGTTGTTGTTGATGATGCATGGTGAAAACAGGCTTCAACAACAAGATTCAGTCTCAAGAAACAGGTTTCGATTTTCAACAATGGAAATACTAATAACCTCTCCTTCAGCTTGCAACGTTCGATGCCTGCTCGTCTTGCAGTATCTTGTGCGGTATGTTTGGTTAATTAACTCCACTTTTCATTGAGTTCTTGAGCATGTTTGATCTTTTTATTGTTTGTATGTGGTTTTTAAGGCTAAGCAAGAGACAATGGAGAAAGTGTCTGAGATTGTGAAGAAGCAATTATCGCTCCCCGATGATCAAAAAGTCACTGCAGGAACCAAATTTACTGAACTTGGAGCTGATTCTCTCGACACGGTTGAGATAGTGATGGGTTTGGAGGAAGAGTTTGGGATAACAATGGCGGAAGAGAGAGCAAAGGAGATTGCTACAGTCCAACAGGCTGCTGAACTCATTGAAGAACTCGTCCTCGAGAAGACCGCTTAGTTTAGGACACATTAACCAAATGCTTCGTCTGTCTCTGTTCTTGTCTTTTTTCCCAAGTGTGTCATGCTTGTGTGTTGTTTTCCTAGTGGTTCATTGTGTCTATCTTTGGACTACTATAAAAGCTTTTTCTTAGATTATCAGTTTTCATTTGAGGAACACATAGATTCATAATAAAATAAAATAAAAACTAGATTATAGTGGAGAAGGAAGCATGAGGGACAAAAGTACAGACATGCACCAAGACTAAACCCTAAAAAAGTAAACCAAAGCCTAAAAAGCAGTGATGCCTTGACTCCTACTCAACTTGTATTTACAGATTCAGAAGATCAGGAAGATGTTTGCTTCTGTAGTCCTATTACCAGTCAGAATCGAAAAAACCAGCATCCTTCATCTCTGAGTAGTATACATTCTCCAAGTTTAGATCTTCTTCCTGCAGCAAAGCCATTCACATTAGCGAGCGAGTGAGAGAAAATTAATGATGATGTCAGATGAGGAATTTTACCTGGAAAAAGTCGGCGAGAAAAGTAATGTAAAGAAGAGGAAGGTAGAACACATGGTAGCAAACATTCAAGATTCCATACAACCTGCAAGCATTTTGAGTTAAAAGGAAGATAAAAAAAACCTGAATGTAAGACATATTCTTTGTTGGGATGGTTTTGGTTTCAGATAAGAGTTACCAGAATCCAAAATGAGCGCCATTTGCAGTAAGCACAGATGAAACTAGGTAAAGACCGTATAAGGCGAACATGATGGTTATGTACTTGTAAAATGCAGGCCTTCCTGTTAAAAACAAGAAGATAAGACTGATGAAAAATAGAAAGAAACCAGTGAAGGTATTCATGGGCTAGTGCGAGTAGCCGAGTAATAAGGAAGATGGAAGCGTCTGATCAACTTACCGGGTAATCTTTCTCTCCACCTAGACTTGTACATCACGAATATGATTCCATAAACACCAGCGAGTAGGAGCTTATGAATGACCCATAACCCCCATTTGAACTTTTGTCCATTTTCATTGTTGACAATAAACAACGGCACGCCAAACCCAAAGAGATAAATTGCCTGAATACAGAGTCAAACCGGAAAGATTAAGGAAATGATAAGGCCTAAACTGATATCATGAAAGCCACTAAACTTGTCATTTCACCATATTTTAGATTTTTTCAGGAGGTATCAGAGAAAACAAAGTAGAGATATGTAGTACTCGTAAAGAAGATGATACCTTGAGAAGCAAATCAAGAGCAACAATAAACCCTGAGATTAGGAAAGTTCTAGTTAATGCTTCTGCACCACTTGCATAGTTCCCTTGGAAGAGAAAAGCCACTAAGCTTACTTCCAGAAACAACATTCCAGATGTTGTCAACAAAGTCAATAGATTCCACACAACTTCTTTCTCAGGAGTACATTCCCAAGCCTAGAACATTCAAAATACAAAACCAAAAGCTAAACCTGGAATAGAGTAAATGGATACAAGGAAACATTTTCTCATTTCCATATACAGTAACTAAAGAGTCTAAAGTTATGATCTTCCTAACAGACTCCCTCCCTAAATACCAAGATTTCATTATAATTTATGACCAAACAGTTTCTAATTTGAATATGCTCATTATTCAATCAAAGTTCTGATCTTTCTGAAAGATTCTTTGTAAATTGAGTTTCACAAAACCTAGAATACTCTTAATATGCTAATTATTCAATTAGAGATATAATCTCTTTGAAACATTCTTTGCAATTTGAGTATCACTGAGCCTAGAATAGTCTTAATAAGCTCATTCTTCAATCAAAGTTCTGATCTTTCTGAAAGATTCTTTGTAAATTGAGTTTCGCAGAGTCAAGAAATAGTGTGAATAAGCTCATTGATTCAATCAAAGTTGTGATCTTTCATCAAACAAACCTGGAGGCAGCACCAAGCAAGATTGAGCAAGCTTACAAACCAAAGACATCCATAATATGCAATCATGATGTAAGACCTCCGATTAGAGAGTTTAGAGAAGCTCTTCTTCGCCTCGTAAGCTAAGTAAGCGACAAAGAACAGAGAAGCTGTAACAAGAAGCGTGTTATGTATGAATCCATGGCACTTATCGACCCATCCATATCCTTTGGCTGTTGAATTAGGGCTTAGCCGTGAAATTAGAAAAGGTGACTCTGCTAATTCCTGAAGAGGTCGCATTTCATCAATGGTAGGAATCAGATAAACAGAGAGAGAGAGAGGTAGAGCTAGGAGTAGCGAAACTGGATTTGGAATATTGAGGTTGAAATTAGTAATTATAGGATAGTTCTTTGGCCTTACTGTAATTAAACTAATATACTGGGATGGAAATATAAACACTTACTTTTTAGGAGAAACCACTAACTAAATATTTGTTCAAATCGAAGCTATTCAAGCAATATATTTTAGCTACCAATTCAATTGTGTAGAGAAAATCTCAGAAATATAAATGTTTAGTTATCAAAGTAACTTCATTAATTGTACCTTAAATTGTAACTTTTTTGATGCCTTGTAGCTGAAATTGTAACTATATATAGTCTCATTGTTAGTAGCCAATATTAGAAGGTAGATATCGTTGATGGGTTCACTAATTACCAATGAATGCTTCGAACAAACATTGAAAATTTGTAACATCTACTCGAGACAACATTGCAATCTACAACAACTGTAGAAAACAAAGGAATTGGCGGAAGAAAAATGTACGAAAAGCTAAGAGAAATTGGCATTTACAACTTCAATTCACTGAGCTTCCTACTAGAACATGTATCAACAAAACCCCAATTAACAAGACAAAATTCAAAAGCAAATAAGCTAAATATGTTCTAACCACAGTCGACAAAATATGTTTTTGAGAGATGTATACCCTAATTCTAGTTCACTTGAGAGGAGAGGTACTCGTGAATGTGACAATCTAAATGTTGACTCCGGATCCACGGTGATTAGAGTGTAGTCCAAACATCGTAGTATATTGGTAATATAAAAAATAGTATAGGTCTTTGGATTGGAAAACAAAGATTCAAGAAACAATGAAATAAAAACTTGGATATACAAGAGTGAATCAAAAGATTACCTAACATAGTACATAAGTAGAAGAGTAGAGTTCTGATGTCGACTAGTACCAACTCAGCTGAGCAAAGAGGACACTGAGAAGTACTCAACAAGTGACTTGAGATGCAAGTAGCATGAAAGATATGATTACAAACTGTTTTGTAAACAATCTCCTCTTCTTTTGGATACCCTTTTTCACAAATACAGCACAGTTCTTGACCTTTGTAACAATCTACAATCTCCGTCGTGGTTGGAGCTATTGGTACAAAACTATTCTCATCAACATCTTCAACATCCAAAATAGTGTCTTCAATTCTTAACACATTCAAAACAGCCTCTACGATATCAATCTGATCAGGAGCAGGTTCTTGATGATGCAACTCTCTGATATGAAAGTGAAAAACAAGGACAGGACACGTGGGAGGTACGATCTCAAGATCTTTAAAAGAGAAATTTGAGACTAAGTAAAGATCTGATTAGTTATGTTGCAATCTTTCTTGAAGAAAAAGAAGTTACGATCTAATAAGTCTACAAATGATTGAGACAATCCAGCCTTTGAATCTCTTTGTCGTTGTCCCGTATATTGTGTCAATGGAAATCTACAACCAGATTGTTCATCTTCTCGAGTTACTAATATAACTCCGACGTCAGAATAAGAAGGCACATAAAACTTGTAAAGCCGGAGATAACCTACACGAGATGTCATAATTCTTCTATATATGAATGCTATCTATAATACATTAATGGTTTTGTTCAAAGGTCTAAATCTCAACTCCTAGGATTTTCTTGTTTCTGAATTCCCTAAGACGAAGCCTTTAATAATCAGATTCCTTAACAAAATTTACTCGCACCTCTACCTAAGACACAAAAGCAATGAAAATTAGGGTTGACGATTAATAGGTTAATTACTCCTAGCCACCTCGTGATACAATTCATTTCAGTGGAATGTAATTTATGGGCTTTCTCTAGTTAGCAGTTAGGCTTTATATTAATAAATTCTAGTGTAGAATAATAATATAGTTTTCTACTACAAGTGCAAAGAATATATTTACATTAAAACCAAAAAAATACAAAGAAATATATTATAGTTCTACCATTGTTTGCAAAAGAGTCGTTTCTGGATGATCCTTTGCGAATTCTTCGGTCTATTCGGTTTGGTCTTTTTACTCTAGATGAAGAACTAAAACAAAATAATTATAGTATTCTCTATGAAGCTTACTTTGAAGCTATGTGGAATGATGTTATACAACTGGAAAATCTTGATTGGGCCACTGATGTTCTTGATCTAGAGATCCCAGCAACTTCAAAACTAAGAGTGTGAAAAATCTTGCAGAACTTTCTTCACACCATATATATAAAGAAAATATAATTAACGTTCCATATATAAAATTCAAACTCACTAATGTTTCATAATTAATTAATAGAAAATGAGTAATCAGAAGTACAAATAACAAAAACAAAGCTGGAAGCAAAATAAGCAGAATATGCTCTTATTACAACACAATAACTAGTAGACAAAATATGTTTTCATGTAATATAACAATGAAACAAAGATTGTCTAACATTGCAAAATAAGTCTAGAAGAGAAGAGTTCGAATGTCAACAGGAGGCAGATCTTCGGAGCAAACAGGACATCGAGCTAGGAGTATACAACAAGTGAGTAGAGATGCAACTAGCATGAAAGATGTGATTACACACTGTTTTGAAAACAAGCTCCTCTTCTTTTGGATACCCTTTTTCACAAATACAACACAGCTCTCGACCTTGGTAACAATCCAAGATCTTTGTCGTTGTTGGAGCTATTGGTGTCAATCTAAGTGCAGCATTTTCTACATCCAGAGAACACTCATCGATGTTCAACAAAGACAAAACAGCAGGAGTGATATTACCTGGAGAAGCAGGATCTTGATTATACTCTCTGATATGAAAATGAAAGACAAGGACAGGACACGTTGGAGGTACGGCCACAAGATCCTTGAAAGAGAAATTTGAAGCTAAGTAAGAAAAGATATGATCAGTTACGTTGCAATCTTTCTCGTCTTGAAAGAAGACATTACTTAATAAGTCTTCAAACTCTTGAGACAATCCAGCCTTTGATGAATCACTTAGTCGTTGTCCCGTATATCTCGTCAATGGAATTACAATACCCCATCGTATACCTAGTGGAGACACTAGTATAACTCCGACGTCGGTGAGATAAGGCACATCAAACCGCAGGGTTGAGACACTAGAATCACTAGCCGCAGGGTTGCTATATTTGATTCCATCGGTGTTATTATGCTCACAAATTATTCTGAAGGTCATTGTTATATTATGTGAAACTGGATGTGAAGAAAACTCAAATAGTGGTTTATATTTTTGTGTTCTAAGTTACAGTATTGTTGAGCGAAAAAGCGTGTTATCACAATACAATGAAAATAATTACATGATTCAAAAATTAATTTTTGCTTTTTAAGATTATGTATATTATAATTGTATCATAAACGTCTATTATTTTTGCTTTTCTTATTGATGTTATAAATATAATAAATGTTTAGCTTAAACAAAATTGTGATTTTATTGAAATATTGCTAAATAAAATATCTAGGTATAAGATTTGTAAATTTTAAAAATTAAATTTTTGTTAACAATTAATAAAAATTAAAATAAATATACTTCAAATGTTTTTCTTAAGTAAAAATGAAACAAACGTCACGAGAAAATATGCTTTACTTTTCTTTCTTTTTTTCATTTTGGCGGTAGTTCATTTTCAAAAAAGAAAAAATGGAAAAACTGTTTTAAATGAATATATGAATATAAAAGAAGAACGAGAAATGAAGAAAATATTAGAGAAACAAAAACGAATCTTACCTCTGTTGTTATTTAGCATAAAAAACAATTCTAATCTTTTGTAGATTTTTTCCCTTTTTATGCTAATTTGTTTTTGACCAATTTATTTCCTTGTAAAGATACAAGTCACATGATAGGAGAGGAAAAAATTTTTGAAACAGAAATTATAGA
This sequence comes from Cardamine occulta, assembly GCA_028015245.1. Lineage (NCBI taxonomy): Eukaryota > Viridiplantae > Streptophyta > Magnoliopsida > Brassicales > Brassicaceae > Cardamine > Cardamine occulta. The sequence goes on from CM051384.1 coordinate 11,329,690, forward strand.
TATTATGAGATTTTATACTAAAGATTGAGACTAATCTGCTGATTAGACATTGAATAGAGACCACAAAGTTGTCCCACATGACCTGTCATTAGTGAGCTAAGAAACCACAGTTTGATGCACTCGTGTACTTAAAAAAAAAAAAAGACTATTGATCAAATAGAGAGAAATAGAGAGAAACTCGGAACTAATGAAGACTCAGGCTGAGGTTGATCTTGAGATGAAGCAATTAGATACTCGCGCAGAAAAGATTGAGCTGAAAGAGAAGGAGCTTAATGAAAAAGAGAAGGAGCTTAATGAGAAAGAGAAGAAATTGGAATTTGTGGAACAAAAGTTGGCTCAATGTGTTAAGGATTATGAGTTGATAGCAAAGAAATTGGCCAGCTTTTGTCAACAAGGCAACCCGGATCAACATGTTGACTTAGCACCTGGTAAGTTTTCTCAGTAAAAATATTTACTTTTTATCCTTTTGTCTCTTTCTCTTCAAGTAATGTATCTGAACAAAAAAAAATGTATCTGAACAACAATTGTGTCTGAAGTAACATAAAGATTATGAAAAGCTGATTGAACTGATGGACGATGAATCAGCCTCGGCAGCAATGGAACCAGTTCATGAAGAAAGACAGAGCAGGACCGAAGCTTTAGAGAAATCTGAAAGCTAAGTCTATTATTTCGCATGAACAGGAGAGCGAAGCCAAACGTCAAAGATTAATAGGTATGTTGATTCATGTATTAAACCTTGCATATTTGTTTTCATTGACTTGCAGTTATGTAACATTTCAAGATTCTGTTTCTTGTGGCTTTAGGTTTGCATCATTAAATGCACCAGAGAACTTAATTACCTCTATAAGTTCCTTTTATTTTTATCACAACATTGTTCTTGTGTTTAAGATGTGTGATCAACCTTAAATTGACATTTTTCTTATGCCTCTAAATCATCCAGTGAATCATCAGCTCCGGGATAAGTCTGATTCTTCTCAGGAGCAGATTCAAGAATCCCGAGTAAAGCATCAGCCAGGCGATATAGCAACTCATCCTTCAAGTAATGATAACATTCTCTCTGGTTCCATTAACGTGGACATGTTAAGAGAGCTAGTGAAAAAGAAACCTCAAGGGGAGAGTGAGGATCTCTTCAATGCTCTCAAATGCACACAGGATCCAGCCAAGCTTGTTTTAGACACATCCATGGCTCTGTGTCCAACAAACCCCGAAGGGAGTTACGAGTTCAAGCTGCTGATTACTTCAGCTAACTGCTTCTTACTGTTGAATCAGCTGAAGAAGCTCATGCCTCAAATTGGAAATACTGTGAAAGACGATGCCAAAAAACTTGTGGTTTACTGGAAAGATAAGTTTTCACAGAGTAAACAGTGTAACTTGGAAGTCATTTGTTTCCTAGAGTTTCTTGGTATCTTTGGAATTGTGTCAGAGTTCAAGGCTAATGACCTTCTAGGTCTACTCAACAATTCTGATTGGCGAACTGTATCTCCTGATCTTTGCCAGTTTCTCAGGTTGGAAAACGCCATTCCATGTGATTCTCTTTTCTCTGCTCTCTTACAAACCTCTAGGTCTAAAGATACAATTGTTGAACTTGTTTAATCTGTTTAGCCTATGCCATTATACTAAAGACTGCTTTGTATTTATAGGTTTCATTCATAATCTCATAAAAACTGGACATCGTCTCAAGGCAGTCAACTACATATACTCACTTGATATGGTCAATAAATTCCGACCTGTTTCAACTATTATAAAAGACTCCTTGAGGATTACAAAGGAATTTGCAGAGAAGTCATTTAGAGAAGCCAAGAATGAATATTCAGCGCAGGTAAAATTCTCATCCTTTTCTTGATTCTTAACTTCTTATCACAAGAAAACTCAAAAGAGACTTTGTTGTAAGTAACACAAAGAAGACTTTGCAGGTTGCAGCCATAGACAGACAGATCAACTCACTTAGAAATGCGATTAAATGCATAAAGTCTCACAAACTCGAATCAGAATTCGAATCCGAGAACCTTGAGGAACGACTCAACTCGCTTTTGAAGGTAAGAGGAAACACATCTGATGGTTCTGGATCTAAACCTGACTTGACAATACAACAATCCAAGACGGCAAAACCAACAAATGCAGCAGAGGTTGGTTCTGTCACTAAAAACTCACCTTTGGAACCTTCAACGGCAGCTGCATCCTCCTCCGCGAGCAAACCGTCTAGGAAAATGATGAATACAAGAGGGAGAAAACGCAGCCTGTCAGGAAGAATACAGAGCTCAGGACACGTTGCTTCACTCACAAGGAATTAAATTCCTGTTGCTTCGCTCACAACCAATCACTTTCCTGTTGTGCTCACAAGCAATCCATTTCCTGTTGCTTCGCTCAGAAGCAATCAATTTCCTGTTGCTTCGCTCACAAGCAATCTTTTTCCTATTGTGCTCACAAGCAATCCATTACCTGTTGCTTCGCTCACAAGCAATCACTTTCCCAGGCATGTCTATTCCTTGAATCAAAGAAACTTTCCCGGTCAACAATGGCGTCGGAGCTTTCACTGTAGCTCCTAACCCCTACTACAATCATAACCAGTTGAGACAACCAGAAGGACCCCGTCCCCAACCCCAACCCCAACCCCAACCCCAACCCCAACCCCAACCCCAACCCCAACCCCGACCACTACCCCAACCCCAACCCCAACCCCGACCCCTACCCCAACCCCAACTTCCCCCATTTTATCAACATCTCGAACCTTTCTTCAAGAATCACTACTCACTAGCCGCTGCTTCCTTCTGAAGGTGCTTGGGAGATTAAAGTTTCATTGTGAAGGTCATTGTTATACTATTTGAAGGCTATTGTTATATTATGTGAAACTGGATGTGAAGAAAACTCACATAGTGGTTGATATTTTGTGTTCTAAGTTACAAGTATTTCCACCGGATGCTTTGGGCTAGTGGTTAAGAGCAGGAGTTGGTCCCATGTGATGCTAGTTCGACTCCCGGGGGAAGGATGCTTTACGCCATGTTATCAGGCCTTAGCAAAGGCTGGTCCTGGGCCATGGGGGAATTAAGATCCAAGGCCCAAACCCCTCCTTGTTAACCAAAAAAAGTTACAAGTATTGTTGTAATTTTGTGGATGAAAGAGTTTTTTTTATGGCAAAGAGATGTTTAAGGTACGTTTTTAAAAAGTTTTACATAGTTTAGAATTTATCTTTTAGCTTCTGTAATCCAAAATATATGTTGTACATAATTTTAAAATTCTTCTTCTATCATACGTAGGTATAAGATATACTTAATCTCTGAAATGATTAAATAACGACATGACATCCATATTCTGAAAACGATATTAGACGTTAAAAATTCTGAGTTTATTGTTTAACGTAAAATAAATCGAATTTTGTATTTATTTGTAAAAAATGTGCTAACTAGTGTTGTTTTAAAGATATTGAGCTTAATAGATGAAACACATGGCAGTGAAAATTGTACTGCTTAACATAGCAAAAACATTTCAAGTTATACAATCTTTTTCCAAGAGGACGACCTGGAGACTTTTTACTTGAGTTCTTGGATTCTTGAGAAAAAGCTGCTCAAGTAATCCTGCAAACTAAGAAGGCGCATGTAAGCTAGCTAACCTCACTTTTTGTGTTTATTCAATCAGCTGTCTTATGATGTGTGTTGTAAGTTGATTAAGCTTGTTGACTTGTTGTAGAAAGCAAGGAAGGAGAAGAGAAAAGCAGATGCAGTCATGGCCCTTAAGTACATCAGCGAGACGAAATCCGAGTCTATGTTTCCTCATGAAGTTCATGAAAAGCTGATTGTACTGAAGAATGAATCAGCCACGGGAGCAATGGAACCAGTTGATGAAAAAAAGAGACCACGACCGAAGTTGTGGAGAAATCTGAAGCTAAATCTATTATTCCGTATGAACAAGAGAGTGAAGCCAAACGTTAAAGATTAACTGAACCAGAAACTCCTCTTCAGGATTTTAATAGGTATGTTGATTCATATATCAAATGCACATCATGTATAAGTTTTAAAAATGTGTTTTTGTGTTACCTAATGTTACATACAAGCATTTAAATTTTATTTTATTTTTAATACATTTAAAATTTGTGAAAATTTTAAAAGTTGTTTATGAGTTATAATGCTATAAAATAATTTTCTCTGTTTTTAGAACGGTAATCGAATTATCAAGTTGTGTCTTCCTTCTATATCTCTTTAATGTAATACTTGTTATCTTTAATGTACAGTGATTAACTAGCTCATATCTTAACAACTAGATGCTAAGTAGGGGCAATGAAATATCTAACCATACATTGTTGAGTAATTAGTTTTATGGTAATTAATCACGATAACTTAAAAATTAATTTCTCTCATCCAAAAATTAAAAATGGCAACTCAGTACCTAAGTCTACCTAGAATCCTACATAATTTTAGGATATGGTCTTAAGTTTTTTAGACACCCAGCATTAAATAGATAGGTTATGTTAATGAGATATTTTGTATTCTGCCGAATGCCAATGTAATTATCTTCTTAACGTGATAATGAATACTAGAGAATATAGTGTGTCAGGTGAACAAAAAGGTAGATTATGCAAGGGTAATTTTGTTATCGGTATGTTTAACAGAAGTCATATTTGCTATGCTATTGAAGGCAAAAAGCTTAGTGGAACATGTAGGTAAATGAGATGGGTAGATATATTAGTTACATATATAACTAGAATATCAAGGTAATTCTTGTTTTAGCACGATATCAAATATTAGGAAATCTGGTGTGTTAGGTAAACAAACATGTAAATGATGACGGATAATTTAGTTATCGATAATTATGCTTTTATTTGGTAACATTTGTGTTATATTAGTAACTATTCCAACAATAGAACAATATGTCAACTCTGAATTTTTTAAATTGAGTTATTATCAAGGTACCAATAACATTATCAGATAAATATTAGGAGAGATGAAGCATTAGACTGATAATGATTTAATTAACGTGCAATAACTGAAATCAATAAGAAAACAAAATCAAGGTAATTTTTTTCTTAGCGCTGATAACGAATGCTAGAAAATATGGTGTGTTAGGTAAACAAATATGTAAATTATGAGTGGGTACTTTAGTTATCAATATATTTAGCAGAGTAATAAAATACTCCATCTGTTTTTGAAAGAGTGTTGTTTTGACAGATTTCACATAAATTAAGAAAACTTTAATTTATACTTGTATGCCCCTATTTAATAAGTGGGTAATCACTTAAATTAAACGAGAAGTAGTTATGGGTTAAGGGTAAATTAAGAAATTATAGTCAAAATGACATTTTTTGTGAAACAAAATAAAAACTCTAAAATGACATTCTTTGAGAAATGGAGGGAGTAGTGATTAAGAGAATAATCTTTGGTATGCTAGTGAAAGCAACAAACTTAGTGACACGAGTAAGTAACTGAGATGGGTATATCTTAGATAAGCAAAGAAGTAAAATATAACGGAGTAATTTATTTATTGGTAATTATGTTTTTATTTGATAACATTTGTATTAGATAACTCTACAATATTTAATATTTTAAAATTTGATAATACAATGAAAATAATTACATGATTCAAAAATTATTTCTTTTTTTCTAAGATTATGTATATTATAATTGTATCATAAACATCTATTATTTTTGGGTTTCTTATTTATGTTATGAATATAATTAATGTTAGCTTAAACAAGATTGTAATTTTATTGAAATATTGCTAAAATAAAATATCTAGGTATAAAATTTCTTAATTCAAAAAATTAAAACCTTTGTTAACAATTAATAAAAATTAAAATAAATGTACTTCAAATGTTTGTTTTATAAAGTAAAAATGAAACAAACGTCAGGAGAAAATATATTTTATTTTTTCCTTTCATTTTGGCAGCAGTTCATTTTCAAAATAATAATAATGGAAGAACAGTTTTAAATGAAAATATGAATAGAAGAAAAGAAAAATAAATAAAGAAAATAGAGTGACAAAAACGAATCTTACCTCTGCTGTTATTTAGCATAAAAAACAATTCAATCTTTTGTTGATTTTTTGCCTTTTTAAGCTGATTTGTTTTTGACCAATTTATGTCTTTGTAAAGATATAAGTCAAATGATAGGAGAAGAACAAAATTTAGAAACAGAAATTATATATATTATTATGAGATTTTTTACTAAAGATTGACACTAATCTCCTGATTTGACATTGAATATAGACCACAAAGTTATCCCACATGACCTGTCATTAAATTTTATTAGTGAGTTAAGAAACCATATATTTAAGGAGAGGTTATATATGTTTTAAACCACAGTTTCTTCACAATTTGATGCACTTGTCGTACTAAAAAAAAAAGAAAAGAGTATTGATCTTGAGATGGATAAGAGTAAAACTCTGAAGAGAAAATTGGAAGAGGAAATAGAGAGAGCGAGGGAGTATCTTCCGGTGGTTTTAGATGAAATTGCAGAATGTGAGAAGCAGTTTGAGAAACGTTCCTCAGAACTAATGAAGATTCAGGCTGAGGTTGAGCTGAAAGGAAAGAAACTAGAGCAGATGGATATGGATCTTGAGAGGCATCGTGGTGAGGTTAATGCAGAGAAGGAGCATTTGGGTAGGACTGAACATAGCCGGAGAGAGTTGGAAGAAGAGATGGAGAGAAAGAAGAAAGATCTCTCATTGGTTTTGGCTAAAACTGCGGAATATGAGAAGCAACTTGAGACAACGTCCACGGAGCTAATGAAGACTCAGGCTGAGGTTGAGCTGAAAGGGAAACAATTAGAGCATATGAATATTGATCTTCAGAGGCATCGTGCTGAGGTCAACGCAGAGATGGAGCATCTTGATTTGAGTAGAACTCGGGGTAGGAAGCAGCTTGAGTCGCTGGAAAAGCAACTTGAGACAACGTCCTCGGAACTAATGAATACTCAGTCTGAGGTTGAGCTGAAAGGAAAACAATTAGAGCAGATGAATATTGATCTTGAGAAGCGTCGTGGTGAGGTCAGCGCAGAGATGGAGCTTCTGGATAAGAGTAAAACTCGGAGTCTGAAGCAGCTTGAGTCGGTGGAAAAGCAACTAGATTCTCAGCAGAAGCTACTTGATGAAAAAGCGAAGATACTTGAATCCTTGGAACAGAAGTTGGCTAAATGTGTTGAGGATTATGAGCTGAAAGCAAAGGAATTACAATCATTGGATGAACAACAACTTGTTGAAGCACCAATCAGCCATAATACTGATTCTCCTCACTGCATGGATGCTCTTACAGACATTGAGGGCTCATCTGCTTTTGCACCCAATGAGGTCTTTATGGGACTTCAAGGAATGACAGATCCGGCTACATATGTTCTAAGTGTTGTCGAAGATGAAATCATGGGTGCTCAACGGAGAGGGGATCAGTTGGGTTTATCTGAACCGCTAGTTAAGAACTTGGTTCTGCTTTTGGAGGAGCTGCAACGGGTTGTAAAACCTAGCGACCATCTACTGGCCAATGCATCCCAAGTGGCTAACCGATGGAGCTCCATGATGAGAACTACTTCTCAAGTCTCACCACATGAGGCTTGGGGTTTTCTTCAATTCATTCTGGCCTATGGATTGGTGCTTCGAACCGATCCAGATAAAACTTCAACCGTGCTTCAAGTTGAATCTTCACACCAGGCTGGTCTTAAACGCCAAAGACAAATAGGTATGTTAATTCATGTATTAAACCTTGCATATACGTTTTCATTGACTTGCAGTTATGTAACACTTCAAGTTTCTGTTTCTTGTGGCTTTAGGTTTGCATCATTAAATGCATAATTATAAGTTCTTTTTATTTTTATCAGAACATTGTTCTTGTGTTTAAGATATGTGATCAACCTTAAATTGGCATTTTTCTTATGCCTATAAATCATACAGTGAATCATCAGCTCGGGGATAAGTTAGTGCCTTCTCAGGAGCAGACTGCAGAACCAAGAGTAAAGCCTCAGCCAGACGCCATAGCAACTCATCCATCGAGTACTCAAACCAAGCCTAATATTTTTTCTGGTTCCATTACTGCAGACATGTTAAGAGAGTTAGTGAAAACGAAACCTCTAGGGGAGAGTGAGGATCTCTTCAATGCTCTCAAATGCACACAGGATCCAGCAAAGCTTGTTTTAGACACATCCATGGCTTTGTGTCCTTCAAACCCTGAAGGGAGCTACGAGTTCAAGCTGCTGATTACTTCAGCTAACTGCTTCATACTGTTGAATCAACTGAAGAAGCACATGCCTCAAATTGGAAATAACGTGAAAGACAATGCCATAAAACTTGCGGTTTACTGGAAAGATAAGTTTTCACAGAGTAAACAGTGTAACTTGGAAGTCATTTGTTTCCTAGAGTTTCTTGGTATCTTTGGAATTGTGTCAGAATTCAAGGCTGATGAAATTCTAGGTCTACTGAACAATTCTTATTGGCGAACTGTATCTCCTGATCTTTGTCAGTTTCTCGGGTTGGAAAAGTCCATGCGAGGTGATGAATCTCTTTTTTCTGCTCTTTTACAAACCTCTAGGTCTAAAGATTCAATTGTTGAACTTGTTTACTGAAGTCTGCTTTGTATTTACAGGTTTCATTCTCAATCTCAAGAGAACTGGAGATCATCTCAAGGCAGTCGACTACATAGACTCACTTGATATTGTCCATAAATTCGAACCTGTTTCAAGTATTATAAAATATTCCTTGAAGATTACAAAGAAATTTGCAGAGAAGTCATTTCGAGAAGCTAAGGTAAAATTTGTTTCCTTTTCTTTGTTCTTAACTTCTCATCACAAGAAAACTTAAAGAGACTTTGTTGTAACACAAAAGAAGCCTTTGCAGGTTGCAGCCATAGACAGAGAGGTCAAAACACTTAGAAACGCAATTAAATACATAAAGTCTCACAAACTCGAATCAGAATTCGAATCCGAGAACCTCGAAGAACGACTCAACTCGCTTTTGAAGATTAGAGGAAATGGTTCTGCATCCGGATCTGGATCCAAACCCGGCTTGACAATACAACAATCCGAGACTGCAAAACCACCAAATGTGGCAGAGGTTGGTTTTGTCACTAGCAAGACACCTTTGGAACCTTCAATGGCAGCTGCATCCTCCTTCGCGAACAATCTGTCTAGGAATACAAGAGGGAGAAAACGCAGCCTGTCAGGAAACATACAGAGCTCAGGACAAGTTGCTTCGCTCACAAGCAATTACATTCATGTTCCTTCACTCACAAGCAATCCATTTCCTGTTGCTTTGCTCACAAGCAATCACTTTCCCAGGCATGTCTATTCCCTGAATCAAAGACAAGCTTGCCCAGTCAACAACAGCGTCGGAGCTTTCACCGTAGTTCCTAACCCCTGCTACAATCATAACCAGTTGAGACAACCAGAGGGACCCCGACCCCGACCCCAACCCCAATCCCAACCCCGACCCCAACCCCAACACCAACTTCCCCCATTTTATCAACATCTCAATCCTTTCTTCAAGAATCACTAGCCGCTGCTTCCTTTTGAAGGTGCTTGGAAGATTAAAGTTTCTTGGGTTGTTTTGTTTGTTTTTTTTGTTATTGCAGGATTGTTATATTTGATTCCATCGGTGTTATGCTCACAAGTTATTGTGAAGGCCATTGTTATGTTATGTGAAAGTACTGGATGTGAAAAAAACTCACATAGTGGTTTATATTTTGTGTGTGTAATTGTGTTTTGTTTTTGTTACAGTATTGTTGTAATTTTGTAGATTAAAGAGTCTTTTTATGGCGAAGAGATGTTTACAGTATTTTAAAAGTTCCATGTAGTTTAGAATTTATTTTTAGCTTACGTAATCCAAATATATTTTTTATCATGGTGAATTGGTAGTAGCTGTGCCTCAAGGTTCATGTATTATAGAATCTTTGATGATATTGTATAGTTCTGGATTCTTTTCTTTGTCCAGAATTTCAGCACATAAGATATTGTCAATGTCATCAGTCGATGGTAATTTGCTCTTATTTTCCATGAACAATAGTATGTGATAGTATGTGACTATGTGGTAGGTCTCGTTTCTGAAATTTAACTGTATACATAGCTAAACACCAAAAAAAACTAGCTACAGTAATTATTAGAAAAAAAACCATAATATTTACGTAATAAGTGTTAGAGAATAAAAACTTACGTGACTTAGAGAATAAAAAATCAGAATAAAAAATCAAAAATTACTAATTACTAATGTTAGAGAATAAGAAATCAGAATATTTGTCCAATATGATAACTACGTGACTTGCGTAAAACTGGACCAAGTTGTTGACTGAATATAAATAAAACATTATATTTAATCAATTGATATTATTTATTTAAAGAAAGAATTGTGTAATTTTTGTTGACTCTCTATTCACTAAAAGAAAGAAGAAGACGCTATATAAAGTTTATTTACGACAATACTACACAGTCAAAGTGGTCTACATGAACACGGAAATTTAAATGAAAATTGTTTTAATATTATACTACCAACCAACCAAAAACAGATACATATAAGAAACTAAAACGAAACACTAATCAATAAGAAGGCACAAAACGTAATCTTATATATAAAAGGAGAAGAGATTCTCTCCTATATGACACATCAATATAACTAAAATTAATACTGTAACTAATATTTTTAATGTCTTCCACGGATCACTAATAAAGAAATTCTAATTGCTTCGCGACCAGTTCACCTTTGTGTTTGATCTATTAGTTAATATCCCTTTCAATCACTATGTTTTTATTTTCATCTAAAACTGAAATAAAAACACACAACTCTCAATTGACCAAAGTTGTATTCGATCTCTATTCGCACTTTCAAACCCATAACCAAGAGAAGTAAGAGTTGCATGATTATGAATTCTTCATAAAATATCAGAAAAGGGATATATAATCTCTTTTCTATTGTTATATGACTAATTTTTAGGTTTTTTAACTCCATTGATAAAAAATTATTGAATGCAAGTTCTTAAATTTCATGTTGTTTTTCATGTTTTCTTCTATATTTAATGCAATGCACAAGTAACTGTCGGTTTACTTATTTAAGCTTTGAATTTTTTTTAAAAACTAAAATAAATAAATTAGCATATTCATTGAATTTTTTTTTAAAGTATATGTACATTAGAATTATGAAACTATAATTTTTACAAACTCCATAATTGAAATAATATTTACGGTCCTATAAATTATATATAAATATAATTTGGAGAACATATAAAACTTAAGATAATTGTTGGAAAAAAAACTCAAGATAATTTTAAGTAAATAAGTGTAAGTTACTTTACAAAAATTAAGGCAAAATAATTTATAATAAAACCCGCGCATATGCACGGGTATTGGCCTAGTCACAATAAAGCAAGGAGAAAAACGCAACAATAGAAAAAAAAATTGGAAACTTCATGCACAGATCTTCTCAAACATTTGTTTTTCTGTCAAATCCTTCATTAAAGAGTCAAGTTTGATCTTGAAAACACGACATATAATATATGGTCTATAATCAGGATTTAACCCTTTTTCACTGCAGTATCTTGTGATTTCCGACCACTTCGAATTACATGTAAATGTTGTGAATAAATCCGGAAAACCAAAATGCTTACATATATATAGTCATAGCATCATAATAGCTATTAACCATGTACCAAGGTCCACCGGTGAAAGAAGCTGAAATATTGACAGGCCTTTCTTGATCACTTATTTTTGTGATAGGCCACCTCCTTTATAGAGCTGTAATTATTACATCTCAGTTTAGACTGATTGGAGTTAACATAAGACAAAATGTTAGTTTCTATTGATGAGTATGCATCAACAAGAAACTGTTGGAACAATCTCCTACATCGTAGAAGAGTTTGGCACTCATTATCCCTCTCTTAAAATTGGAATGCAAACTATTATCTCATACTAATACACTTTCTCTTGTTTTTGTTGTTAATTCATGTAAAACCATCCTCAATTCCAGGCCTCTATCCATCTTCACCAAACATATTGCAGTGGTAAATATGAAGGATGATACTCCTTGATCCTTTGTAGTCTCCCAGTTTGTTTTTCTTCGATAACAATATCACATGATCACATTTGTTTAACAAAATCTTCTGGTATCAAGGCTGCAACTTCAGATGCGGCTGGGGCACTATATTGCCTTCCATCCACCCCTGCTCTATCACTAATAATCCTCATATGAAATGTTTTGTCTTTTTTAATCTCAAACTTATCTCTGGCTGACCTGAAGTTTTTCACATACGGGTTTACATCATCTAGCATTTTGATAAAAGCTTCAATGAGTTCCTTTCTCAAGTTCCTTTTGCTTCCTTGTACCTTTGAGTTCTTTCCTTTCCTATAATATAGAAAAACACAATGATCTTGTATAGTTTAATTTTTGTATACTAATCGTTTTCATTATAATAAAATTTAACTATTTACTTACCCCATAACAGTGGTTCTATTCTCAGCTTCATTCTCAGTGTTCACAACATATAATTGTGAGTACTTAACATAATCACTATTTTTAGGTTTCATATTATCCATCAAATGATAGCTTCCTCCTTGTAATCTAAATATAGTAGGTCATCTAACTTTAGGAACATATCGGTCAACGTTTCCACCGAAGGACGTCATTGCAAATACGCTACAATAACCCCTCATATATATTATTTTGGATGTGTTTGCTTAGGGCATTTTTACCAGTTGAAAACCTTTGTAGAGAGACCCATTTGACATATGCCTTTATATGATTGGTTTTAGATTTTTTTCCAGTTTAGATTTTTACTATATAATTAAATTATATGAAAGTTATTAAAATAATATATTTGAAAAACTAATAAAAGTTCTCTCCATTGCACATGCTCTAAGAATTCTTGTAAGTATATAAAGAATAAAGAATATGGTATGTAATAGTTTAGGTAATAGCTAATATTAATATTAGTAAGAATATAATTAGTAATTAGTAATAATATAATTAATAAATGTGTTATCACAGAAGACCGTAGAAGTTCATAAATGACAAACCTGCCATCATATTTATGATGAAGATGAGCCATTAGCTTTCTTGGAAGAATCTTTTCTTACCAAGTATCTGAAAACAAAAACAAAACAACCCAATTCCCTTTGTTGAAAAACCAGGTATCAGATAAAATTGCATTGCATATTTATCATTGACAACCATAGACTAATTTTTCTTATAGAAGCAGAAGCTAAAATGCCCAGTGCATGGCTAAGTTAGCAAAGATTATCTTGATGTTTAAGAACTCTTGCTGAAATCTCTTGAGGAATCTCGTGGAAACCGTAAGCTTGAGCAGAATCGAACAATTGTGATCTAAGATCTGAAGGAAATCGATTGTGAATTTTCTTAGGGTTATGCTTCTAAATTAAAAAATGGTAAGTTAAAAAATGTAAATTTTCAAGAATGTACATTCTAATTGTCTGAACCCTATAGTTGTTATGACTACAAAAATAATAAAAGACTGATTAAGTGGCTCAACTAACAATAGTGTTTCCGTTACTTTATTTTAAGTGTCAAAAATATTTTAGATTCAAAAACTGCATAAAACTTTAAAATAAATTTAAAAAAAAAAAAATTACGTGGCATCTGACTCAGCAAAAATATGGCACATGGCATCTGACTCATCGGTTTGACTAACACAGTTTCGGTCAAAGTTGATTTCGGCATATTTATTAAAGTTCATGTAAATTATTTGAAAATTAATTAAGTTGAAATTGAAAAATGCACTACATTTTAGTTCGTGTACGAAAAAACACCATGAAAATTGTTAACGTTGAAATTAGTCATTCTCCCTTGTATGGTTACAATGATCACTGAAATGTGATTCTCTTTTAATAGTAGATAGATAGTATTTGGATGTAGGGATAATTTAAGTGTTGTTTGGTTACAGTGATAACTAAATGTATTTTTCTTTTAATAATATATAGATGTTTGGATATAGGAATAACTTAAAGATTGTTTGGTTACAATAATAACTAAAACATATTTTTTAAAAATAATATAGAGATATGATTTTTCACCGTACAACATATATATACTGTATATATCGTATATACGATACGATATACATACATACATATAATATATATATATATATCGTACTAGTATTTTATTATTGTTTGTAAAATATAACATTTTCTATCATTTACTAGTATTATAAAAAAAAAAAAGTTTCGTCGAATACATAATCAAATTTACTATTGTAAATGTTCTAGCGTTTCATCATTTTTAGAAAAGAGAAAGAAAAAACTTTCAAAATTTGTCAACAGAGTCAATAAATAGGAACATGAATTAAAGGTAAAAGAAAAAAAAAAATCTAAAATTACTAAAAAGACATGAAGCAGAGGCGAAAAATATTCAGTTCCCTCTCCACTCGAAATTTAGGGTTTTTAAGGTTCTTCTGATTGTCTCCTGATGTTCTTGGCTTTCGGAATTCAAGCTTCGTGGTATGCTCTGCGTCTTTTTTCTTTGTTTTCTCCGTCGTCTAGGGTTTGACTACGAGTCGTGATCTCAACTTGAATATGCATTGGTTCTCTGATCTTTGTTGTCCTACTTGGTTTGTGCAATTGTTATCGATCTGTAATCTTAGATTGCATTCTGATATCTTCTCCGTTTAATTTGATTTCATGCGAGATCAATACTCCATGAAATTTGGTCATTCTGAGTGGTTCTGCTGTAAAAAAATTAACTTTGTTGAAAGATCTCAGCATTGCAATTGAGTTTCACTTTGACATGACTTATGATTTCTTCTTTATATTTTCTTGAATTGGGTTTGCAGGTCTGGACTATTGAACTAGCAAACTGATGTGTCCTGTGTGTAGAGGTTTGTTTATCTGATGAAGGATGAAGTACATTGCCTATAAATCTCGAAACTTCTTGTCTTTTGTATTATAAGTTGAGTTTTGTTTTCACAGTAACTATATTTGGGATTGGGAACTTATATGTATCAGCTAATAATGGATATGCAATGGACTTTGTTTTTTGCAGAAATGAGATTGGTTCCTTTGGCCTCTTTGCTGTTCTGATCTCTGAAAAATTTAGCTGTTACAGGAAGTTTTGTTGGTTGAACATGGACTGCAACAAGGAAGAGGCCTCTAGGGCAAAAACATTAGCAGAGGAGAAGATGCAAAAACGTGATTTTGTTGGGGCTCAGAAGCTTTTAATGAAGGCTCAGAGTCTCTTCTCAGGCCTTGAAAGCTTACCACAAATGTTAGCTGTGTGTGATGTTCATTCTGCTGCTGAGAAGAAAATCAATGGTCTTGAGAACTGGTATGGTATTCTTCAGGTTATGCATTTTGATGATGATGCTACAATCAAGAAGCAGGTCAGGAAGCTCGTGTTGCTTCTCCATCCTGACAAAAACCAGTTCCCCGGTGCAGAGGCTGCTTTCAAGTTGGTTTGGGAAGCAAGCGTATTGCTCGCTGACAAGGGAAAACGGTCTTCGTATGATATCAAGCGCAGAATCAATTCACGGATTGCTAGCCTGTTGAATGAAAACTCCGGTCAACAATGTTCAGCTGCAAACAATGCCAGTGACAGTATTATTGGCAATGTTACATTTTGGACATGTTGTGAACATTGTGGTTATAGATATAAATACTTGAGAAGTTATGTGAACACTCTTATGAACTGTTCCTTTTGTCAAAGATCCTACATGGCCTACGACACTGGATTAAACGGAGTGCCACCTAAATCAACCACTGGCCAGAAAGGAGTTCAAAATCAGGGTTCGTGTAACACATCTGTGAATAAAAGTGGGGAGTCTACTGGTGCTCAATCAGAAAGTGTAGCAGCTGAGGTGGATAAGAAAGGAACTGTTAAAGAGAAATTCAACAAGCAGAGTGGAGGAGGTAAAAAGAAAAAAATTGAAGTAAGAAAACCCAAAGTAGAGGATGGCTCAGTGAAGAGTCATGCTGAATCAAGTAAACCGGAGAAAGGTGAAGGAAAGATCAAGAATACCGCTGAACTACACAAGCCACAACCTGTGGTTACAGAACCTGGAAAAGGTGCATCAAAATCTGTACCTGATGATTCAGTTTCAAGGAATGATCAAGCATCCTCTATGAGGAAGGACAAAAACAAGAGGAGAAAATTTGTTGAGGATATTGTTGAGGATAAAGCAGATGTGAAAGACAATAATAAGAGGAGAACTCAGAAGACTTCTTATGCAGGGAAAGGAAGTAGCGATGATTCTCTAAGCCCTCCAATAAAAAAGCCAAGATCAAGTATTAGATTAAAATCTGAGGGAAGTACAAAAAAGGTCTTTTTAGGTGTTGGATTATCTAAACGTCATGATTCTGGTGGTTCTTCTACACCTTCATGTGTGTTTAAGGGAAAAGCTAAGAAAATTGTGGATTCTGGACATCAAGAAATCTCATCAACCAAAGACAAAGAGAGTGAAGGATGTGAAGCAAGTGGCGAAGGATTGGTTATGGCAGGAAAGATTAACAATAACTACAAAGCTGATGAAAAGCTTATTATGCCTGACCCAGAGTTCAGTAATTTTGAGCTGACAACAAGTTGTTTTGCAGTCAACCAGGTGTGGTCTGTGTATGACCCATCTGACGGCATGCCTCGGTTTTATGCTCGGATAGAAAAAGTGTTGGATTCTGAGTTCAAGCTCTGGATTACATGGATTGACCCGCTACAGGATATTAAAGATAACTCTATTCCCATTGCTTGTGGAATCTTTCAAGATGGGGATTCAAATGAAGTAGACGACCACTTGATATTTTCTTGTCAGATGCTTCCCTTAACTCACAACAATAACATTGTCATATATCCAAGAAAGGGAGAAATTTGGGCAATTTTCAGAGGCTGGGATATCAATTGGAGTGCTAGCTCAGAAAATCATAAACGGCCTTATGAATATGACTATGTTGAAGTTCTGTCTAATTTTAAAGATGAGTATGGCCTTGGAGTGGCCTATCTGGGAAAAGTGGAAGGATTTGTTTCTCTCTTTCGCCAAGATGCACAGCATGGAGTTCTCCAACTTCAAATTCCACCAATTGAGATGCTTAGGTTTTCGCACAAGGTCCCATCATTCAAAATGACTGGAAAGGAGAGAAAAGGTGTTCCTCCTGGGTGCTTCGAGTTAGATACTGCTGCTTTACCAATAGATTTGTTTGAGGTTGATAATGCTAAAGTTGATGATGGGTTGGATAGAGAAAGGCGGAATGGTAAAATTGGTGGTCTGTTCCCTCAAGCTTCCAAGGTTGAAGTGCAGGCAAATACTACTCTAGAGAGCAGTCCACTTACAAAGAAACATCAAAAAGTCAATGACAATCATGGTTCATTCTCCAAAGCATCTGACGGTAAATGCAGTAATCAAGAAATGAACAAAGTGAAGAAGTCCAGAAACAGTGTCAAAGCAGTAGATAACTTGAAACTGAGAAAATCTCCTCGTCTAACAAACAAACAAGCAACTTCAAGGTCAGGCCGACAAACAGCTGAGAAGAAGAGTGCTAACAATGGTAAATCCTGTGGACAGCCAGGCGGGTTTTCTTCATCTGGTGAGATGACGACTACCCCAAATATGTCTGAGAATATTAACACAATGGGTTCCTTAAGAATCAGAAAAACACCACTGGATATACACAAACCAACAGGGAATTCGAAGAAACGTGGTAGAAATGATGAGTCATTTTCTCAGTCCAGGGATAATGGTTTGCTGACTCAGTCGAATGGTAGTATAAAATGCTCAGACACAGAGACTCATGTGCCATCCAGTTGCAAAACCGGGAAAGAAAACACTTTTAACTTCGAGAACCAGAGATCTTGGGACAACTTCCAAGTTGATCAAATATGGGCTATTTATAGCAATGACAAAGGGATTCCCAGAAACTATGCTCAGATCAAGAAAATCGATACAAGTCCTGAATTCAAGTTACATGTAGCACCTCTACAGCTGTATCGCCTTCCAGAATTCATTACACATCCTGTGTGCTGTGGGCTCTTCAAGTTGAAAACGGGTAAAGCAGAAGTCCTTGTACCTAGCAGCTTCTCACATCAGGTTAAAGCCGTGAAGGGTAAAAAGAACAGATTCGAAGTATACCCTGGAAAGGATGAGATCTGGGCTCTGTATAGGAACTGGAATACTACAGATTGTGCTGAGACTGAAGAACTTGAGATTGTAGAAGTAGTGAAAACCAACGAGCAGAGCATACAAGTGGTGCCTTTGATTGCTAAAGGGTTTAACAAGTCTCTCTATGAAAGAAGTCAAGAGTCAAAGGCAGGTTTTGTAAACATTCCCAAAACTGAAGTGCATAGATTCTCGCATCAGATTCCTGCCTTCAGACATGAGGGAAGAGCGACTCGGTTTGGAGATAGCGAATGCTGGGAGCTTGACCCTAAAGCAGTTTGGTGTCTCAACTCAAAGAATCCATAAGTCTCTTTCTATTGTTAATCGTACATATCTATCTTGTTGTCACATTACAGTAGCAGCTGAAAGAGATGTTATTTTGTCAATCTGTTCGTTCTGGTTTGTGCTTCCTTTTTAGCCATTTGCTTTTATAACGGCATCTGCAAAAGTTGGGGTTTACATGTCATTAATGGAGGAAAACCAGAGAATCAGATTCAGGAAAGTTTGTCCTCTTTTTGCGGAAGTCACTCTGGTCACAGAGAAGTATTTAGTGATGCTGCAATCGAACTTGGCAATGAACTGGTTTCTCACCTTTTTTTTTCCTTACCAAATATCAGCTTTTCTGACAAAATGAACTGAAAAATCAAAACTTTTCTGGTGTTTTAACAGCAAAAATACGAACTTTTCAAATTTGCCTGTTCATGTGAATGATTTAAATCATGGGTTTGAGCTGAGTTGGCAATTCTAACATTTTGGTGCACAATGTTTAGATTTGGTGTTTTCCTTTATTCCCTGTGTTTTGTTACTCTTTGAATAAAGTTTTGTTATTTGAGACTGTCTGAATGCAATTTGTTCATATTTCTTTAGTGTTTCTGTTTGTGACGCTGTAATAGGTGTTGTTCTGAACGTAGTAGTAAGAACTAAATGTATCAGTTTCTCTAAAGATTTATGTGAAATTGTAGGTGAAGAGAAAGATAGGTTTGGTTTATGGTGGAGGAAGTGTTGGGCTGATGATGGGTTTCTAATTCCAAAACTCTACTAAGTTTTATAAAGTTTTCATTTTTAAAGATGATGGCTTCTTGTTTCATCATCAGGAGGTTATAAATACTATGGAGAAACTGCTGGAGATGATAACATGGGCACAACTTGGTATCCATAAGAAGACGGTATTTGGCACCAATCCCTTTTCTTTTGAAGTAAAAGCAATATTTGACACTATTCCCTTTGCTATGTATCATTTTTCTGCAGGTTGGTCTTTTGAATGTTGATGGTTACTATAACAATTTGCTTGCTTTATTTTGACACTCGAGTTGAAGAAGGTTTTATTAAACCAGGCGCTCGTAATATTGTTGTTTCCGCCCCATCAGCCAAAGAACTTATGGAGAAGATGGAGGCTAACTACAACATTTCTAGATTATATTTTGGTTTTGAGTATCAACAATACCTTTTTTGTTCTTCTTGGCAGCTATATACTCCTTCACACAAGCACATTGCTTCTCACCAAAGCTGGAACAGTTGAACAACTTGGAGATTACTCAGTATTACATCAGAATAAGCCTCAATGAAACTATTATCGCTTAAGCATTTGTTTTTTATGCAAAGCTTTTGGTGTATGGTTCAGATTGAGATCATAAACCGGAAACAAAGCTAGTAATTAACAATTATGGTTGGAGGACAAACCAAAGCACATTAAACCGGATAATCCAAAGTCCACTAAATTAAGAGACTGTCTCTTAAGTTGTAGATACGGCGAGGTTGTCGCCGGTAAATCTCTTGGGAGAAATTGAGAAGAAGAAGTATGAAGAGTGACTTCCTCACTTCCACTACTCATCTCAATCCTTCAATATTTCTTCCCAAAATACCCTCAACAAAGTCTACAATATCAATAAGGTCCTCTTCTTCACCCGGAGTCCGACCAGACCCGTGGTCTCTCAGCGACGGTAACCCGGAAAAACCAAAACCGAGATACGAGAGGCCGAAACATCCATTATCAGACGACGACGCGAGGCGAATCATAAAGAAGAAAGCACAGTATCTAAGCACGTTGAGAAGGAACCAAGGCTCACAAGCTATGACTCCTAAATGGATTAAACGAACTCCTGAGCAAATGATTCAGTATTTGGAAGATGATCGGAACGGTCAGATGTACGGGAAACATGTGGTGGCGGCGATTAAGACCGTGAGAGGATTTTCACAGAGAAGAGAAGGTAGTGCTGATATGAGGATTGTGATGAGTAGCTTCGTAGCAAAGCTGAGTTTTAGAGATATGTGTGTTGTTTTGAAAGAGCAAAGAGGTTGGAGACAAGTTAGAGATTTCTTCTCTTGGATGAAATTGCAGGTTCGATTTTGTTCCAATTTTGGTTTTTGAGAATTTTTAGGTATAGATTAATGAAGTTTTGGTGATAAATTTTTGTGTTAAACAGTTAAGCTATCGTCCAAGTGTGGTTGTGTATACGATTGTTCTTCGTTTGTATGGACAAGTTGGGAAGATAAAGCTAGCTGAGGAAACTTTTTTGGAAATGCTTGAAGTTGGATGTGAACCAGATGCAGTAGCTTGTGGTACAATGTTGTGTACTTATGCTAGATGGGGACGTCATAATGCTATGTTGACGTTCTACAAAGCTGTTCGAGAAAGAAGATTAATCCTTTCTACTTCTGTTTACAATTTCATGCTCTCGTCACTTCAGAAGAAATCACTTCATGAGAAAGTAATAGATCTGTGGTTAGAAATGATGGAACAAGGTGTGCCACCGACTGAGTTCACGTATACATTAGTTGTGAGCTCATATGCTAAACAGGGTTTTAACGTGGAGGCGTTGAAGGCTTTTGGTGAGATGAAGAGCTTAGGGTATGTCCCAGAGGAAGTAACTTACAGCTCAGTTATTGGTTTAAGTGTGAAGGCTGGTGATTGGGATCAGGCTGTTAGATTGTATGAAGATATGAGATCTCAAGGAATCGTTCCGAGTAACTATACTTGTGCTTCTATGTTGAGTTTATATTACAAAACTGAGAATTATCCGAAAGCGCTGTCTCTCTTTGCAGACATGGAGAGAAATAAAATTCCAGCTGATGAGGTCATCCGCGGGTTGATCATCAGAATATATGGGAAGCTTGGACTTTTCCGTGACGCACAGAGTATATTTGAAGAGACTAAGCGGCTGAATCTACTGGCTGATGAGAAAACATATTTGGCAATGTCTCAAGTTCATTTAAATTCAGGAAATGTTGTCAAAGCATTAGAAGTAATTGAAATGATGAAAACCAGAGATATTCCTCTTTCAAGATTTGCCTATATTGTCATGTTACAGTGTTTTGCTAGGATGCAGAATGTAGACTGTGCTGAGGAAGCTTTTCGAGCTTTATCAAAGACTGGACTTCCTGATGCCAGTTCTTGTAATGACATGCTCAATTTGTATAGCAGACTCAACTTAGGAGAGAAAGCTAAGGGTTTAATCAAGCAGATTATGTCTGATCAAGTGCACTTTGATATAGAGCTTTACAAGACGGTTATGAGAGTGTATTGCAAGGAGGGAATGGTTGCAGAAGCTCAAGAGCTGGTAGAGAAAATGGGTAGAGAGGCTGTGGTTAAGGATAACAGATTTGTACAAACACTTGCAGAGGTTATGCATATCGAAAGAAACAAGCAGAATAAACACGACGCTGTTATAAACGTGAGTCGACTTGATGTCACGGCTCTTGGAGTTGTTCTCAATTTGCGACTAAAAGAGGAAAATATGAATGAGACTAAAGCAGTCTTGGATTTGATGTTCAAGACTGATCTTGGTTCATCAGCAGTAAATCGAATCATAAGTAGCTTTGTGAGAGAAGGTAGGACAATTTAATCTGGTTTTCTGTTCCTTAGATACTGCTGTTTGTTAACAATCTATGGATATATTTTGTTGAAGATTAATTTCACTTCTTATGCAGGTGAGATATCTAAAGCAGAACTTCTTGCCGATTTGATTATCAAACTAGGACTCAGGATAGAGGAGGAAACAATTGCGACTTTGATTGCTGTATATGGGAGGCAACATAAGCTTAAAGAGGCGAAACGGCTTTACCTTGCAGCAGAAGAATCTAAAACGCTGGGGAAATCTGTTATCAGTTCAATGATTGATGCTTATGTCAGATGTGGCTGGCTTGAAGATGCATATAGACTCTTCATGGAATCAGCAGAAAAGGGCCGTGACCCGGGTGCTGTTACCATCAGCATACTTGTGAATGCCCTAACAAATCGAGGTATGTCAAATGGAAAATAGCATCTCCTTCCTTGGCACAAATTCAGGGCCCCAACTGTGAATAATCTTAATCTTATTATAGCACATAATAGAATTTTTTATCTTAAGGTTATTCGGCTCTGAAATTTGTGAACTGCTATACAACTGTTACATTTCAACCTGCTACTTACAGACTTCAGTTTTAATAAATGTTCAATCACAGTGTTAAAATGTTAAGCAAACTGTATTATCCTAATCACAGGGAAACACCGAGAAGCAGAAGATATATCAAGGACCTGCCTTGAAAAAAACATGGAGCTTGACACTGTGGGCTATAATACTCTTATTAAGGCAATGCTAGAAGCAGGTATAACAGATCGTTTACTAATTCCAGTTGAAGTTTATGGTGCATGGAACTAACACTCAAATCTCTGTTGTCACAGGTAAACTGGAGTATGCATCTGAAATTTATGAGCGGATGCGTAACTCAGATGTTCCTTGTTCGATTCAGACCTACAACACAATGATCAGGTAAAAGTATTAGAACTTTCTTCCTTATGTTTAAGACTCGTGCAAGTTGGTCGTAGTGTAATATTCTAGCCATCTTGGTGGGTTGATGCAGTGTGTATGGGCGGGGTCTGCAGCTGGACAAAGCAATTGAGATTTTTAGTAACGCTCGCAGATCGGGATTGTATCTGGACGAGAAAATATACACAAATATGATTATACATTATGGCAAAGCTGGTATGTAATTTAATCGAGAATTTACACTTGTGTTTTTGTGTATGATATGAATCACAATTTCTCGCAGAAATGGAATGCTTTATAACATTGAATGGTTGATCATGGTTAGTAACAGTAACAAAACAAACTTTCTCTTGCTGTTCCAGGAAAAGTGAGTGAAGCATTGGCGCTGTTTTGTGAAATGCAGAAGAAAGGGATTAAACCTGGAACGGTAGGTTTTATGTGTTTAAGCCAAACTGTGTTCGAGGTCTCTATACATTGTTAATGCTGGGGAAAATTTTGCAGCCTAGTTACAACATGATGATCAAAATATGTGCAACCAGTAGACTTCATCGCGAGGTTGATCAACTTTTGCAAGCAATGGAGAGAAATGGTCGATGTACTGACTCATCATCATCCACATACCTCTCCCTGGTTCAAGCCTATGCCGAGAGTTCGCAGTACACAGAAGCAGAGAAGACGATAACTCTCATGCAAGAGAAAGCCATCCCGCTATCTCACAGCCATTTCAGCTCATTGCTCTCTGCATTTGCCAAAGCTGGGATGATGGATGAGGCAGAAAGGATCTACTGCAAGATGTCTGAAGCCGGTATAACTCCAGACAGTGCTTGCAAACGCACGATCCTAAAGGGATACATGAGCTGCAGTGATGCCGAGAAAGGCATATTAATCTATGAGAAAATGATAAGAAGCACTGTGGAAGATGACAGATTTGTTAACAGTATAGTTAAAGATCTGTATAAAGCTGTTGGTAAAGAACAAGAGTTTCAATAATATTCTCTTTACGAATTAGAGCCATATGTGATATGTATAAGAAATAAATAAAGTTATGGGCCAGGCCCATTTCCTTGGGTTTAAGCCCGCTTACTGAGAAGCGACAAAATTTACAGAAGATATGAAAGAAAAAGGCAAAGAAAAAACAAAATATTCTCCTCTGTTAGTTCTGAGATCAACCATGGAAGCTACGGCCTTAAGCTCTGCGGCAACAATCATCTCCTCATCATCATCACCGTTCTCAATCTTCTCTCCAAAGAAGAGAACAGACTCATCATCTTCGTCGAGAATCGTGCGTCTTTCAAAGAGTAAAAACTTTAAATACTCAGGACTTGCTATTTACATTTCTCTTCCGATCAATCTCGAGATCATGTTTTGTTTCTCAAACCTTCTTTTGAATTTTTGATCCAGAGGAAGAAGACAAAGATTATGATCATCCGCAATCCGAATCGAACTCATCAAGCCTCGTTCCTCTATTCCGAAATCGAACTCTCTCAAATGTAAAATCTCTTTATCTCGTTTCTCGTTCGATCTCTAATATTGGAATTCGAATTATTAAATTCGTGATTTGTAGGATGACGCAATGGGATTAGTGTTAAGCGCAGCCTCGGTTAAAGGCTGGACAACCGGTTCCGGTATGGAAGGACCGTCTCTTCCGGCTAAGACCGATACAGAAACAATTTCAACATTTCCTTGGTCATTATTCACGAAATCGCCTCGTAGACGTATGCGTGTTGCCTTCACTTGCAACGTCTGTGGTCAGAGAACCACAAGAGCCATTAATGCTCATGCTTACACTGATGGCACCGTCTTCGTGCAGGTAAAAAAAAACTCTACTTTTTGTGACAATCATGATTTAGTTCAAAACCAAGATAAATAAATATCATTGTTTTGGTAAATGCAGTGTTGTGGATGTAATGTGTTTCATAAGCTGGTGGATAATCTCAACTTGTTTCATGAGGTTAAGTATTATGTGAGCTCCAGCTTCAACTACAGTGATGCTAAGTGGGATGTTACCGGGTTTAATCTCTTTGATGATGATGATGGTAATGATGATGCTGGTGATGGTAAAGACCAATTCCCTTTGTAAAGAGGTTTGGACTAAGTTATATTTAATAATACCCTTGTACAAAATCATGTGATTATCTCTGTCATGTATCTGTATATACGCCATCTTAGCATGAATAACATTTGATAACGTTTCAAAATAAATTGGTTATACTTATATAGCTCATGTTCTGAATTTCTCGGTGAGGGTAGAGTTGGATCTGATGCTGCTTCTTTGTTTATTCCGATTTGGAATCTACCTCTTGGATAGAGTTTTCAGCTAGAGAAATCGATTCATATTTCAGTAGATGGGAGCTTTCATTTCATATGAGGTTTAGCTTATGGTAAGAAAACTTACCATTTTAAATTTTTGTATGGTTCAAGTCTGGTTTAGAAAACCAGTTGATATGATTAGCATCAGGTTAATAATTTGAGAGTAGATAAACTACATAGAGACATTTTTTGTGAACATATGGCTTTTTGTTCTAGAGCTTCAGAGTTTAAAGTGATTTTAAGTTTACATTTGGATTATATGCAAAATGGAATGTGTAAATCTGTTTCCTGAATGAGTTGAAGTTTTACAGTTTGGTCTTATACATCCGTCTATAGGGTTTAGGATCTGTGATAGAGAGCTGTTGGTAAAGAACAAGAGTTTTTAAGAGTTTCAAGAACCACCTTTTTGCTTTAAAATGAAGCAGATGTTTCAAGCTGTGTAAGAAATATAGAATTTTGAGAACCGAGACCTGTTCCACTACATCAAGATTAAAAACTATTCAGATTTATGATTTGTTTGACAGAAAGATTGTCTTGAAGATAACGGAAAAACAATCTCGGAAATGTTTTCGAAGTTTCCTTTATCGTATAGATTCCGGTTAGCAATGATGACTTTAGCTTTGGCATTGGATCTTCTCCAAAGTCCTCTCCATTTTCTCTGCACTGGATGTTCCAGCTCGGTGTTGGTGATGCCTGCCTTGAGAGCTGCAGCACTTTCCTTTGCTTCCCTTATCTTCTTCTGCAAGCTCATATACTCTCTCCACTTAAATTTCTGTAAACAAACAAAACCGTTCACGAAGCGGGATTACAGAGCCATTTTATAATTTACTAGAGGTCGCTAAGTTTTTACCTCATTAGTTGTTGTGTTGGTTAAGCAGAGATTGAGGTGGTAGGCGAAGAAGCCAGCGAGAAGGAGAGAAATAAGAGCAAGAAAGACCATTAAGAGTATATGTGTATTGTATGTACCAACTAGCCACTGTTTCAAAAACAACCTCATAAGCCATTATTAGATTACTCTGCAAGTCTGTTTGTATGCAACACAAGTGATGGAAGATGGAGATCAAGTACCTGTAAAACACGTGGTGCTAAGCCGCGGAAAGAGTTCTCT
The DNA here is from genome assembly GCA_028015245.1 of Cardamine occulta. Taxonomy (NCBI): domain Eukaryota; kingdom Viridiplantae; phylum Streptophyta; class Magnoliopsida; order Brassicales; family Brassicaceae; genus Cardamine; species Cardamine occulta. Next base: position 11,355,896 of record CM051384.1, read on the forward strand.
ATCCCGTAATACACTGTAGAGAAAAGAATCCAGATTCTACAAATTAGTTTCAGATATCAAAAGCCTTATGATACCATTTGAGGACAAGGCATGGTATGATGATACTTACTGGTTAAAACATGTACAATGCGAAGTTCTTTTACTCGCCCGGCAAGAATAAACCCAATGGCTATTGTTCCGTATAGACAAAGAAGGAAATGCCTACACAACACTAAAAATCCATTAAGATCAAGACAAAGGAAGAGAAGAAAATGTTAAAAAGATTGGTTACCATAAAAGAAACGCCATGAAATATCTGGTGTTCTTTTCGCCGATACAGTTATTCTGCAACCGAATATAGGAAGCTTGTTGTAAATCAAATTATCAACAAGTACAGCTTGAGAGATTCAACAAAGAGCTTTTATGCTGTGTACAAACCATCCAACCACAATGATGATCAAACCGAGCCACACAACAGTTGCAGATGCTGCAATGCTTGGATCTAGCTGGTCTAAAGGAGAAACACAAACTATTAAGAGACACCATAAATCGAACAAGTCAAAAGCCAGGGTCGATCTATGCTATTCACTGCATGGTTTTGAATCTTAATGTACTCACTTAGGAATTTTACACGTTGAACATTCTTTCTCTGAGTATATGATATCATCATAAGGATACGCAGAAATGTACTGCGAAATATTCTTAGCGTTCACAGTCCCTGGATCACAAAAGCTTGTCAATAGGAAAAGCACGACTCCAACAATAACAGCCACGAAACTCGTATACCTACAAATCAAACCAGAATGTTTTTCAAGTGCTAATCATATAAGTCTACTAGTTATACCAAATCTAAAGAAGATGAAAAAGAGAACAATGCCTTACTTGTGAACTTCGCCAATATAATATCCAGGTATATAAGTAAAGCAAGATTTTGCAGTTAAGAAGTATGTTGATCCAACAATCGCTAGATATATGATCTGCAAGATCATTGAGCAACATTTCAAACACAGTAACTATAACCAATAAAGATTCACAATTTAGATATGTTTCCAATTTCAAATCTGAAAACTCGCTTTCCCCAAAGCTTAAAGGACTAGTTTTTTTTTTTTTTGGTCAAACAGCTTAAAGGACTAGTTCAGAGCAAGGAACCCAAAACATTTCAGTTGAATTCTCTGAATTACAAATCAAAATCAAATCTTTACCAATGGATTAGATTCTTCTACTCATCTACCAATCAAATCACATGTAACACAACAAACCCTCTAATCAAAAAAGAATCTTCTTTAAAGATCAAAGCAAGAAGAAGAAGAAGAACTGACTTGGAGTAAAGGGTTAGGTCGGTAACAGAAGAAATACTCAATTGATAGAATCAAGTCTGTACCCTTGGAACCAAACACAAACGCAACAAAACGTCTGCAAGAATAGCAACAGAGCAAAATCAACGAAACCCTAATTGAATCGATGCACAACACAGAGAGAATGTAGCGAGTGAACAGAGAGTATACAAGAAGTAATCGTAAGCAGCGAAAGTGAGAAAGTGATGAATCCATTGAATGGGTGTGTTATTGAAGATAGGCCATTGACCACAGAGGAAAGAAACAACCACTGTTAACGTCGCCATCCCATGACACACCAGAAACCATTCCATTCTCCGATTGTTGGGTTTTGACGGATTTGAAGATTCCAAACGCAAAGTTTGAGTTTTTTTCTTTCTTTGCTAAGTAAAGTTGAGTTCTTTGAATACTACTAACTATAGATGCCCAATATTTTAGGGATTTTGAGTTATGGAAAGAAATGATTTTTATTTTCTATTTTGTATGAAATGTTGCCTTTATTAGTGTTATCAAAAATGCTTCTTTTTTATACGATGGAATTATTATCTAAAAGAGAAGATAAAGACTTTGGATTTCTAGATATCAGAAGGGTCAATAGAATCTTCAATGACTTGGATACAAGATCCAACTGATTCTCCTTTGGACATAGCTTGTGCAAGCTTGGATCGAGCTATCTCATGGCGACGTAGTAGTAGTATAGTGTTGAGTACTGACCACCTCACTTGCGAGTCTGCTTTCTTCTGTGTGAACCCCAAACTCTTCACCAAACCATCTAACTGTTCCATCAAACACCACAAAACCATTAAACATAAATGTGTGATCTCAGAATCAGAAAAGTTTTAAGGAGTAAAGATAAGAAACCTTGCTGATATCATCAAGGCCACCTTCAGCATAACCATAGAGAAGATACTCTGTTGCTACACCAGCTAAAGCAATGCATGAGAATCTGTTCAGCATCTGGTTTTTGGAATAGTAAACACACATATTTGGTTAGGCTGAGGGATTTTAAAAAGGTTTTGAAATGTTTGATGGGAAGCAAAAGAAAACATACGGTAGCAGTGACTTTTCCTGAATTAACCTGCATTTTCAGGATGAGAAACAAAGTATTAAAAAGCTTGGATTTTGAATTGAGTTTCTGTATCTTCAAGGGAAGGGAAACAAGAAAGAGAAGTTATGTACTTCTTCAAGGAATTCATAGTCTACAAAAGCTGAGCCAGCTTGAATGTTGAGAGATCCTTCTTTCTGTAAAGCTTCAAGGCTTGAGAGCGTGTATCCGCGTGGTAGAATCCCAACTAAGTAGGCTACCAAGAAATGACCTGCTTCATGCTGCATTATAGAAGATCTAAGTTTTTAGTAAGATTCATATAGTGTGAGTGAAGAGGTAGGTTTTACCTCAACAACTCTGTTATGGTATCGTTGGCTGAACGTATGACCAATTGTATCAAGAACCAAACTCCCAATTCCGCCATTAAACGAGACCTATAACAAGAACGTTGCATCAATAAGGAGATATGAAGAGACTATACATGTGTGTGTTTCCATATGAAGTGATGAGAGCTTTGAGTTACCAAATCCAAAGTCCACAGGAACAGACACCCAAGAGAAAGAAACAGAAGCTGTTGAGAGCTCAAATCAAAGACTTTCCAAGCAGCTATTCCTCCTGAGACAGCGGCGATCTGAAGGTTTCTTTCAATGGAGCCAAGAGTTGCATCTGTTGGCGAGAGAAGTGAAGCCGCGTTAATACCATTCAGTTTCAGTTCTTCCAATGTGTATAGTCTCTGAGGCACCTAGAAGAAACATAGCCAAAGAAGGAGAAAGACAAGAAATGATATCTTGATTACAGATTACAGTTTAAGCAGAAGCTTCAGAAAAGTAAATGATAACATTCCAAAGGACCAAGCTCTAAGCTAAACCAATAAAAGCATCAAATCTTGATGACTATGACACAAAAGCTCAAACATAGAGCAATCTTTCCCATAAAAGATCCAGAGAAGGAGATTCACATTGACATTATGATACATTCCAAGGGACCAAGATCTAAGCTAAACTCATCAAAGCATCAAATCTTGATGATCAATCAGTTCCATCAAAGATTCAGAGAATGAGATTCACATTGATAAGGCAAAAAATGAGATCACTGATTACAGATTACAGTTTTAGCAGCAGCTTCAGAAATCTAAATGATACATTGCAAAGGACCAAGATCTAAGCTAAACCTATCAAAGCATCAAATCTTGATGATCACGACACAAAAGCCTAAACATAGATCAAACAAGAAGGAGATTCACATTGACGTTATGAGATTCACAAAACAGACCTGCCTTGCGGCTCCAAAACATCGAAGTCCATCAGCTTTTCCTTGGAGATCTTTGACAAGAGACAATGCAGTTCTCTCATCTCCACTACACAACTTCAAATCAACTTGCTCCAACACTTGTCTTCTTCTGGACAATACTGTTTCAGATGAACAAACTATGCATCTGTAATACCTATGGAAGATAAAATACTTTTGTGGGTTTGAACATGGAGATAGTCCCACACTATGTAACAACATAACCATTCAGCAACAAAGATTTTTGTAAAACTAAAGCTGTCTCAGTAAAGGTTTTGCAACACTAATACTGAATTAGAATTGAGAATTCATCAAATGGGAACAAAATTGGAGATTTTTTTAGCAGTGGGGAATATCAACCATTGGTTCTGGATAAGCAAATTTGATTATAAAAACTATTTATAAGAGAAATTCCTTGACCAATACGCAAAAGAAAAAATTCAAAAGTAATTTTACCTCATTTCTTGTTAAATATAAATGATTCTTAGCCATTGCTTTGAAAAATATTACACTTATAAATCAGTAAATCATGTGAACAAAAATGGAAGAATATGGTGAAGGAGATGTTCATACAGTGTAAACGACATCGTTTGATATATTCCAATTTAATTGGGCCATAAGAAATATAAAAGCCCGGTATAAATATAGCCTTGGTCTAGCTGAAAAAAAAGCTATTTAGGGGGTGTATTGGACTTGGTACTCTGGAGGAGTTAGAGATTTTTTTTAAATCACTTGTTATTCAAATAAGAATGTTTAAATCTCTTTCAAAACCCTATGTTATTGAATTTAGAATTTGCTTAAGTTCATTCAAAAATTTTACAATCTCATGTTATTCAATCAGTGATTTATTAAAATCAAATTTGTTGTTATTGAAATTTAACCATTCTTTTTAAAAAAGAATACTGAAAATGATTTTAGGAGACTTTGGATACTTTTGTTAGTAGACTTAGGAATCAGATGTGTGGAGTGCTAGTGCTAGCGAAATTCCTTCTTTCTGGGCTAGTAAGAGAGATTGCATTGTATAGAAATGCATATGATTGTAGAAGAAATGCCATAACTCAAATCATCAAGTCTGGAGAATATGAGGTTATTGTCTTCATGCTCCCTTATTTCCAGAGAAGGTTTGAGAACAAAATAGGCATTATTCAATAGTGATATCGAAGACGAGTGAATCTCCGACATGAAACTCCTTACTCTCAGCCCAAGAGTGATACATGTCCTCTTTCCAAGTCCATCAATCAGAGATTCATCCCCTCTTATGATATGGATATCCGAAAGGACAATGACTCATATAGATTCACTCAACATAGTTGATATTTATTAATAAAGGAGTTATGTACAGATTGATATGAATGGTGTAACTTTAAATCTATACTTAATTTAATCTCATAGGTCCCCATTTAAACCGTTACAAGAGTATCTAATATTGTCTATTTTATACTAAGCTTTGATTATATAACAAAAAAAAAAAAAAAAAAAAAAGTTTAGGTCCACCCAAACAGTCGTCACACACTACATGCGCAGATTATATTCTGTAGTCGCACTCATGCTAAACTACGCTGATATTCTGTTTTCACACACATGCTAAACTACGCCGATATTCTTATCCACCTCTCTCCATTTAATTAACCCTTTGTGCTTAATATTATTATTACTCCGTGTTAAAAACCAATTGATATAAAGTTAAAAAAGCAGGTATCTTTCTATTTCCAGATATAAACTTTACTCATCCTGACTCGTTTACTAATCCGATATTTCCCTTCTCAGCTCAAATCTTTTTTTTTTTTTTAAATCGAAATCGTCAGGGAAATTTTCTCATCTGGGCTTTTCGTGTTTCTGTGCTGTTTGATTAGTAATAAAAAGAGGATCTTTAATTTTTTTTTTTTAATTTTTTCCATGGCTGGGAGTGATGAAGTTAATCTTATTGAGAGCAAGGTGAGACCTTTTTTCCTTTAATTCTTGTTTTTATGGTTTATTTTGGTAATCGATTTGAACTCTGATGTGGTGATTTTGGTTTCAATCTGTGTCTCTTACGATTTTTGGGTATTAGCTGTGTTCATAGATTGTTCTTAGTTTTATGGTGTTTGGTTGGATTTAGGATTCATATGTGTTTTTTTTTTTTCTTGAATATAATTAAAAGCTTAGAGCTTTTATCGTTTGGGGTGATGAAACGTGTCGGTTGCTTGATGGGTCTCTTTACTAATATCGGAACTTTCTTGGCTTTATTTGCCTTTAGTTTTTTCTCTGACCCTTGTAACTGATTTTGATTCTGGAAAAAAAAATCAGATTTTTTTGTTAGTTCTTAACGAAATTTTCATAATCGATCAACTGATTCGCAATTTGTGATTATCACCTTGATTTTGTTATTCCATTTCTTAACTATTGGAATCATAACAAATCAAAATTGCTATTACTTGGAACAAAAGAAAAAAAAAAAAAAAGACTCTTTTGAAGCTTTAATTGAATTTGAAGAAGCTTTTATATCTCTATAACGTTTTTGTTGTGTTTGTGAATTGTCATTGTGTTTTTGTGTTAGCCTTTATTAGAAAGTCATAACCTTTATTGCTCTGACTTGTGTGTTTTTGCTGCAGACTGTGGTTCCTCTCAATACATGGGTTCTTATATCCAACTTTAAGCTAGCTTACAATCTCCTCCGTCGCCCTGATGGTACCTTTAACCGTCATCTCGCGGAGTTTCTAGACCGTAAAGTCCCTGCAAATGCCAATCCTGTTGATGGAGTCTTCTCATTTGATGTTATCATTGATCGTCAAACCAATCTTCTTAGCAGAGTGTATAGACCAGCTTATGCAAGCCCACCAAGTGTTACTGATCTTCAGAATCCTGTTGATGGTGAAATTGTGCCTGTTATTGTCTTCTTTCATGGTGGAAGCTTTGCTCATTCTTCTGCAAACAGTGCTATTTATGATACTCTTTATCGTAGGCTAGTTGGTTTGTGTGGTTCTGTTGTTGTCTCTGTGAATTATCGTCGTGCTCCAGAGAATCGATACCCTTGTGCTTATGATGATGGTTGGGCTGCTTTGAATTGGGTTAACTCGAGTTCTTGGCTTAAAAGCAAGAAAGACTCAAAGGTTCATATTTTCTTGGCTGGTGATAGCTCTGGTGGTAACATAGCGCATAATGTCGCGGTAAGAGCAGTTGAGTCGGGGATTGATGTTTTGGGGAACATTTTGCTTAACCCTATGTTTGGAGGGACTGAGAGAACGGAATCTGAGAAACGTTTGGATGGGAAATACTTTGTGACTGTTAGAGACCGCGATTGGTATTGGAGAGCGTTTCTTCCCGAGGGAGAAGACAGAGAGCATCCAGCGTGTAGCCAATTTGGCTCAAGAAGCAAGAGTTTAGAAGGGTTGAGTTTTCCCAAGAGTCTAGTCGTTGTAGCGGGTTTAGATTTGATTCAAGATTGGCAATTGAAGTACGCGGAAGGGCTCAAGAAAGCGGGTCAAGAAGTGAAGCTTCTTTACTTGGAGCAAGCAACTATTGGATTCTACTTATTGCCTAATAACAATCACTTCCATAACGTTATGGATGAGATAGCTGTGTTCGTAAACGCAGAATGCCAATGAAAACGCTCTTATCTCTTACCCTAAACTCTTTTACTAACAAACGGGTGAAATCCACCGCGGAAGGTGAAAGCCCGAGATTCTCGTTTTAGATGCTCTTTGTAGGGAGTCAAAGTATGGCGTTTTTAACTACTACCACGGCCGCAGTGGCTGCGTCTGCGTTTGTCAACCGTGTGAAGCTAGATTCTGAATGCAAAGCAGGAAGAAGAACAGTGAAAATGGTAATGTTTGGCTTTTAGCGTTAGCTTTTTAACTTTAACTAGAGCTGAGTTTTTTCAGCTTGTGGTTGATAAGTAACTTTGGTTATGTTCCTAGTTCGGTAAATTTCTATTTAGTATATATATATGCATAAATCAACAATGTGTATAATTATAAGTTGTTGTCACTTGAGCAATGTGATGTTGTGTTTGCTTAACCTTCAAGTGATTTTATTTTCTTGATGTGTTAGATAAGCTAAGACTCTTAAGCATTCATTTAAAACAATCATAATAGTTTTTTTGAACGTCTCTTAACAGAAATCAAGAAATAGTTGGGAGTGATTAAGCTTAAAAGAAAACTAAATAAAAAACATTCAAATTTGACTCATTTCACTCACTTGTAGGTGTTATTGCAATGCAATCACTAATCATTAACAAATGTAAAACCAAAATGTCCCATGGACCAGTGGCGTGACTATGTGTAGAAAAATAAGGCATTTGCTTAGGACCTCCAAATTTTAAGCATATTTTAGGGCCCTAAATTTTTATTTTTTTATTTAATATATTAGTAAAAAATATATATATATATATATTTTAATGCTATTTTTAGTTAAAATTATATTTCACATATACAAAATAGTATTAAATATTTATAATATTTTAAAAAGTATTTAAAATTTAGTATTTTATAGATTAAAATAATATTAACTAAGAAAATAAATGATAAAAACAGCTTAAGAAAATAGTATACACTTATTCATAAATTGTGAAATAGTATACAATTATTCATACAATTGTATTTTTATAGTATAAGATTATAATTATATTTTTATAGTTTAAAAAATAGTATACAATTATTCATAAATTATGAAATAGTATTAATTTTCTCTAATTTAGTCTAAAACAGCATGTAAAATTTTAGTTTTACATATTTTATTATAAAAATATATAAAATAATTTTTTTTTGTCTTAGGCCTCTAAAACTCTAGGCACGGCTTTGCCATGGACGAAGGTGCATTGCAATTTGCATTTGGGCCACCACCACCACAAGGAAACCAAAAAGAAAAAATTGACACATCGAAAAATATGCAATATTTGCTATTTTTTTTATGAAAAAGTATAAAAGGGTTTTGTTTTTTTTATGAGATGTATCTCTTGCACAATGATGAGAAATTATAGTTAATAAACTTGTGGAACCCAAAAAAGAAAAAAAAGAAAAAGATATAAATAACTAAATAAGCTAGTTTTGTAGTAATATCCAAATATATGGAGTCCACTTAACTATGACTAGATGTGGAGGAATTGCAACCAAAAAAAGAAAAAGACAAGTTGGTTTGGTGAGAGGCTTCAATCTTGTTTTAAAAAGAAAACATTATGAAGAATGTGGTTATAGTTAGTTTTGATACATAATTTATTAATATCTATCAACATATCATCACCTACTTCTAATTATCATATTCAGATTTTGTATATGAAATTACACATAATGGTGGAATATTCTCAACTAGATACCAAAAGATGCAATATATATAGCTTAATTTATGAAAAAATGAAACAAATAAGTTTATTAGATTTTCTGAGAATCAACTACATGTTCTGATAGAAAAGTAGCAGAATCACAGACATAGAGCTTAGATATGAAAGGAAAAAGAGTTTTACATCATATTTATTGAACGAAACTACATAGATGAGTTACGAGCAAAAAGCTCATAAGATGTTCAAAATGGTTTTAGAAGTTAACTAGCGAAAAAATGAAAAACTCGAATGCGGTAATGTTGTCCTTAGAGTTAAAGGGTAGTACCATCTTCAGGTGTTCACTTAATCGAAGCAGCATAAGCAACAGAAGCAGCCATTAAGAGTGAAGTAACAGATGACACAAAGGTCCAAATGTTCTTCTTCTTGTGTGCATCTTCCACACAGTGCTTCATTTTCTCTACTTCCTTCTTCATTTCCTCAACCATGCTTTCTTTGTTTTTGAATGCTTTCTTGATCGCCTCTAGCTCCATCGAGTATGAATCCATTCCCTTTTCATGCTTCTGCTCGCCTTTTTTGTTCTCTAATCCACATACTAGAGAGGACACACTCTTTAGCATTGTTAGACCACGTTTTGCATTGGTGTTGGCAGATTCTAGTTCTGTTTTCAAAACACCCGTAGCTTTTTTGAGCTCTACAATATCCTTTTGAATGATAACCTTTTCTTTTCTCAGTGACTCGGATCGATTCTCCAATTCCTTCTTCTCCTTAATCAATCTACCTCGCTCAGCCTTAATCTTCTCAAGCTCTTTACCAGTAGCTCCGATCATTTTCTCTAATTCTACAACCATTTCCTTGAGAGCCACCCGGTTTCTCTGCTCCTCATCAAGAGCCTTCCCAGCATTGTCTCTCTCGACCTCAACCAGCGCCAGAGCATCCTTAAGCTGGCTAATGTTGCAGCTAAGCTTCTCATTACCCTTGGTTTGAGAATCATAATCCTTCTGCAGCTGCGCTGCAACATGCTTTTCCTCATCCGCTTGTTTACTCAGCTCAACAAGCACAGCCTCCTGGTTAACAACACGCTCAACAAGCTTATTTTTCTCTTGCAACAACTGCTCGACCAGTTTCTCCTTATCAGAGAATTGCACGAGAGCCGTCTCCATCTGTTGCTTAATAGAATTGTTCACCACCAGTAAACCCTCAAGCTCAGATTCCTTAATAGATTTCTCTTTCACCAGTGCATTGATGATCTCCGCCCTTGCTTTTGCTTTCTTCATAACCTCATCAAGATCCTTCCCTAACCCAATAACCTGATCACGCAAACCCTTCTCTTCCTCAGTCAAACTCTTCACAATCTTACTCAAAGTCTCCAACTTTTTCTCCAACTCCACGATTGTCTCCTTTTGCTCACGTTTAACCATCTCCACCTCCATCTTTTCTCTCACAACCCCTTTGATTTCTCTCTTCAACTCATCAATCTCCCCAATCCTCTCCTCAAGGTTCTTCTCCACTTTACTCCTCTCCTTGTTAACCCTCTCAATCAACTCCTCTCTCTTCCTCCTCTCCTTCACCATCCTATCGTTTTCAGATCTCAATCTCCCAACTTCCTCACCCAAACTCACTACTTTCATCTCCATCCTAACCAAACTCTCCTTCAATCGATTCACTTCCTCACTCTTCAAATAAAACCCATTCTTAATCAAATCCCTCTCATCACATACCCTACTCAACTCTTCCCTCTCACTCTCTAACTTACACATCAAATCACTAGCTTCTCTTTTCAAATCCCTAATCTCACACTCTCTATCACTCTTCTCCTTAACCAACCAATCTACTTTAAACCCCATTTCCTTAACTCTACTCTCAACAAAACCCGTAAACAGATCCATTTCAATCTTCAACATGAAATTCTCATCACTCGAACCACACAACTCATCCCTTAACCGAGTCTTCTCAGACCCAGAACGAGCCATCTCAGCCTCCAACGAATCCTTCGCCTGGACGAGAGATTCGATCTGTTGTCTCTTCTCCATAGTTTGCTTGAGAAGAATCGCGTTGAGTGACTTCAAATTCTGAAACTTCTCCTCCGACGAGTCATGGTCCTCCATTGAAGATTGACGACTGAGCTTCGCCGATTTCTGGTTCTGCATTTGTTGCTGCTCACTGGAAACTCCATTAGCGTTACGAGAAACCTTCTTCTTCGCCATCTTCTCTTCAAATGAACAAAGTGGCGGCTGAGATTTTAGGGCTCTAGGGTTTGGTGATTTTACAAATCTCAGGGTTTTGCTACGGCTTTTAACGGCGAAGCGAGAAAGAAGACAAAACTAAAGACGAAGTTTGGGGGGTAAATTGAATAAGATTCAAATGTTGGGGCCCAATTTCGAATTTTTCTCTGTGAGTTTTTTTTAATTTTTGATTCGGTTTATTGGATTTCTTATATAACCAATGAGATATGAGTCAGCTTGACCTGGTTGGACCACTGCCGTTATTTTTTTCCTTATGTGCATGAACTAAAAGTTAACAATGTTCATAATTACAATTAGCTAAATTTTAACATATATTAGTAATTGGTTAAATATTGACATATTAATAATTAGTTAATTTCTGACAGATGTTAATTCTGACAGATTATATTGACGTTATTTTTTTCTTATTGCATGAACTAAAAGTTAACAATCTTAATAATTACAATTAGCTAAATTTTGACATATATATTAGTAATTGGTTCAATATTGACATTATATTAATAATTAGTTAATTTCTGACAGATGTTAATAAATTAATATATAGTATTAAGTTAAACATGAGTATTATTGACTAAAATTAGATATGTTTCACTAAAAATCCAGGATATGACATAATTGCAACTAGTCAAATTTGGACACATATCAATGACTGATTATATTTTGACATATATGATTAAAAAATGAAATTTTGATTTGTGTCAATATACTATACTATATATATACATATTAGCAAACTAAATGTCACTACTGAAAAAACTTATTGACTCAAATTAAGTTGTAATTTGTGAACGCCAAACTCGTGTCTTGATGTAAAATAAAAATCTAGAAAAATAAATTTTTATTACTGATTTGGTTATAATAAAGGTCTTGAATTAATTTATGCTAGTAACATACAAAAAAAATTTCTCAGCCAACTAAATAAAATTTAGACGGACTCTTTAGCTGAAGAAGCCCAAAATAAAAGTTGTAACCCATTAGGCTATTACTTGTAAAGAAATCGAAATAACAAAGTAAGGAAAATATGAAATGGCCAAGAAACAAATGGGAATGAATGTTCCACGAGTCGTGATGCTTTGATTGTCGTCTTTCGAATTAAGGATTTGTCTGGCTAATAAACATCATCCTTCAGTCCGCGCCGGCATTCCAGAACGAATTCTTATCGCTTAGCACAAGCGCTAACCCTGACAAGGCCCTACATCGCACCATTTGAGCTAAAACTATAACAAGTTTTTTTTCCAATTGAACTGCCCAAACAAAGAAACTCTAGCCGTCTAAGATCCGCCGTTTCTGATCTGGATCTCACTATTTTTGTTTCCAAACGAGATAAGTAATCTTATGCCTTATAATCGATCATGCTCCACGTGATAGTTTACAATTATCGATCTATGATTTGTTATAATCGGTTCATCTCTCATAGCTTTATAATTATCGATATATGATTTGTTATAATTAAATATTTGAAAACAGCATTTTTAATCTTGAGGACTACAAATGCTCGCATTTTAAAATTTGATAATATTATTTTAATATTTTAGATTTTTAAAATATTTTTGCTAATACTATAAATTTTTAAATTAACCCTCGCATTTTTTCTGCCGCAAAATTGGACAGAACAATGAACCCGATCAACAGAATAGTTTATCTCATTGAAAGAAAGTAAAAGACGAAGAGTGAAAATGAGTTTTAAAGAGTAAAATTTTAAGAGACTGAATTCAAAATCGAAAATTGTGTTATAGTAGAGAAGAAATATGCATAATTTGTAGGTTTTGGAGTGAAAGAGAACCAATCAACAAAGTTTAAAGAGAGAAAATTGAAAAGAGATTCGGATGGGTTCACTATTCCGTCTATTTTTGTAGCGGAAAAAATGCGGAAGCTAGTTTAAAGGTTTAAAGTATTAGAAAAAATAGTTTGAATGTTTAAAATATTAGTAAAATAGTACTAAAGTTTAAAATGGTAGTATTTGTGACCTTGAAGATTAAAAATGTTTTTCCCTTAAAAGTGCATGGCTAGTCCGTTTGATTAGCTAAAACGGTACAACACCCAGAAAATGACCCAACTCTACTCATGCCCTCACTATTCATAGTATTATTCGTTTAAATACTCTATCATTAATATACTGTAATATTATATGAATATATTTTTAGCTATAAATTACTATTTCTACAGTTCTACTAGTAAGTTACCTAATTTTAATTAATTTTATTTACTTTTAATTTCAAAAAGTTTTGTTGTTGTTAAATCTTGGAAGTTCTAAACCTTCAGCTTGTAATCTTCATCGATATATGAAGTTAAACTTTAGATATTCTGATTTAAAAATAACATTTTATACAATAGAACTTCTATAAATCAATACTCGATAAATTAATAACTTTTATAAATTAATAAATTTCGTTCGTTTCAAGTTGGGTCAGTATAATAATTAACACAATTCGATAAATTAATAAGATAATATTTTTTTGAAAATCCTATGTAAATATATGGTCCCATCAATGTCATAAATTAATAATTATAAAATTTTATAACAGATAAATAATATATTTTAGTAAAATATGATTCTAGTGTTATTTGTCTATTCGTAAATTTGTATTTTTTTGGGACTTTATCTCTAATTTATTGTTATTTTATCAAAAATAGTTAGTATTATCTTCTTAAATTATATCCAAAAGTTATGAAGAATTTTATATGCGATAATTGTTTCTTAATTGCATCAAAATATTGTCTTCAACTTCTTACTTTAAATATATATATTTTGAAAAATTAAGCAAATCTCTTTATAAATTAATAAATTGATAAATTGATACCCTCTGTATATTACTCCCTCTGTTTCATTTTATTTGTTGTTTTAGGGTTTTTCACACTATTTAAGAAAAAAATAAAATTCTCTATTTTATCCCTCATTAATACACCAAACAAATTTTTTCATTGGTTATTACATTAAAAACTAAGGGTAAAAATATAAATTTTTATCAAAAAAATTACATTGGAAATCCAAAACAACACTTATTTTGTAACAAAAAAAAATCCTAAAACTACAAATAAAATGAAACAGAGAGAGTAATAAAATATTTCAGTCCTAATATTATTAATTTATAAAAGTTTTACTGTACTTAAAAAAATAAAGTCGGAGCACAGAAAAATCAACCACATTTACAAGCCGTCCCTGCTTGGTGGATCATACGCAAACAAAATTTGGGCCTACTAATTGGTAAGCAAAAACATTTTGGGTAATATGGAAGTTGGAGGAATTAAACCCTTAACAATTTCCTTCTACATTAACGACAGCGACCAAGTCTTCTAACAACAACTAATGTATAACATAGGCCAAATTTATATTTAATATATTAAAGAACCCAACAATTGGTTTGGCCCGTTTATACTCAAGACCGATCATACCCTTGTACTACCTCTAGATTACTATTATTTTAATAATTTCACAAAGTTTTAAAGTTACGTTACATTCTTAAAAAAACATTAGGGGAAAAGGAGAAAGAGACTGGTAAAAAATTGCTACATGTAGAAAATTTGAAATTTATTACTGGTGAAAAAAAGAAGACAAAGAGACGAACTTACATGTAGGAGAATTTTGTTGTTTCTCATAAAATCTCGTATAATAGGTTTCAAATCCAGACTTTTTTGTACATCGGAAATATATATATATATATATAGGGCAATATAAGTATGCACACATGAATGTCGGTGCTGGAGTAAGCATACTTGCATTATCACTTTCTATTAATTCCATGACGTTTTCAAGAACAGACAATTTAATGCATTTCTATTAATCCCATAACGTTTTCAAGAATAGACAATTTAATGCATCTCTGTTTTACGGCTTTACCTTTTTACCTATACAAAGGTACCTACGAGGACATTTTCGGTCTAGATTCAATGTATATGTCTATTTCAAGAATATTATTGAAGTGAACAACGATAACTTTTAAAAATGCACGATTTTGAAAATCCATATTAAAAAACTGATAAAATACTAGAGAGGAGAACCAAAGTACATAGTTAAAGTAAAAATAGAAGGAATAAAAAAATTTCACCTAAGCCAGCTTGTTTTCACCAATCAAAATAAATAAAAATAAAAATTAGCGTCAGCTACTTTCAGCTGAGAAAAGAAGAAAAACAAAATAAAACTTTATTCTTAGAAAACATAGAGTAAAAAATTATGCCAAATTTTACTTTTGGGTTACTCTAGTTTGTTTTTCTTCATTTACTTTCACTTCTGTTTTTTCCACCAACCAATCAGACTCTTAAATTTTTTTCTTTTCTTGAAATACAAATTAAAGTACTTAAAAATCTACTGTTGCAGCTACTGAAATCTTAAATAGAAAAATATACTTAAATACACATGAATTCGAGAAACTAAAAACACTTTTGTTTCCATATTAGTTCCGATAATATTATATTTTGATACAGAATTGATTTCAAATCAATTTTATTATGATATTCTTTTGTATTTATTTTATTATTTATCAAATCAAAAACTTTCTCAAGTATTATAATAATTCTCAAAAAATTTAATAAAATTTGCTTCATTTTAAAATACTTCTGTTGACAACAAAATATTTCTCTGAATAAAAATTATTCAACTAAAAGTGATTGATACTGGAAAAAATATTAGCTCAAAATAAATTTATATATATAACTAAAATATGACATTTATACATTTTACATTAATTTATGTACTAAAAACAAATTATAGTCAATCTATCTAGCAGTGTGTGTTGTTTTGATACCTTTTAGAAAATTGAGAAACATAATAAAACATTATATTATACTATTACAAAACAATTTAATTCTCGATATTGTTTTCTATTTTATATATTTCATTGATTTTGAAATTTGTTATATATTTTGTGCAAATATTTAAAATGAAAATTTAAAATAATACTTACTTTTGAAACATAAAAAAAATGCTAAAACTACATTTAAGAGAATAGTGTATTTTGTTTATGCCCATATAGATAGTCAAATTTGTGTACTGTTAGGCATAATTCTTCTCGGAAGTAGTAAAACATCAAAATCCAGATTAATTTCATTTATCATTCCTTGTGAATATGAGCCTTTTAGTTTCTTTTTTTTTTTTCTCATTGCTGGCCTTTTTACCAATCATTTTTGCATCTTTTTCTGTCTAGATTCAATGAATTTCGGGTGGGTGAACAGTAGTTAAGTTTTAGAGCCAGTGGCCCCACGTCAAGAAGTGGATAAGAAAGAGAAGATAGTATACTTATTTGCTACAAACATGTCATATTCTTTGATTATTCAATGTACGTGAGTAGTTTAGTTTATTTAATCAAGGGTTACGTTAATGGTTGGTAATAGATAAGCCCATAATTTAACCTCTCTCATCTTTTTCTCTTTCTTAGTACTATACTTTTTATCATTCAAATCTGAATAAAAATACACTTATCGTATTTTTAACGATATAAGTATTCTATTAACTATCAAAAAATATTTGAGAGGGTCAATTCTAATTATTTTATTAACACGATAAAAAAAACATTATATCATTATTATAGTGATAATTTATTTGTTAATTATGTAGACAACATATTTTATAATAAGGTAAATAATAATTTAGATGTGAATCTATATATATCACATAATATAATATTTTTATCATGTTAGCAAAATAATTACCTGTTAAATATAAAACTGATATTTTTCACATATTTTTTTCGTTAATAATATATTATCATGATAAAATCGTGACAAAGATAATTTCGTTTGGATTTGAATACAGATGAAAGAGAGAACAAATTAAAAAAAAAACAATATCATATATCTAATTGTTAGATTATGCTTCTTAATTAAATACCCACATGACATATGATTTTTAGCGTTACGAAACATAAAATATCAGGAAACTTATCTATTGGTTTCGATAGTTCAATAAGTTGAAAAATAAGTTTTTGTTTTTAGTCGGTGTTGCCATCACCCAGACTAATTCTTTTAGGA
Source organism: Cardamine occulta (assembly GCA_028015245.1). Taxonomy (NCBI): domain Eukaryota; kingdom Viridiplantae; phylum Streptophyta; class Magnoliopsida; order Brassicales; family Brassicaceae; genus Cardamine; species Cardamine occulta. The sequence continues at coordinate 11,373,002 of CM051384.1, forward strand.
TTAGTGTAATGTTAAATAGCCCACTTATCAAAATTTTAAATATGTTTAAACCATGATAGCATTTCAACCGACAAAAACAAATGCTTAAATAATTCTAATTTGAAGAAGAATTGATTATTAGTTTAGACCTATAGAACAACTTCTAAACAATGTTTTATATCCGATTTGGATATCAAACCAGACTACTTCCCAGGTTACTGGGTTATTGAGTCGACCGTGGATCGATCTAGATCGACCGCGGATCAATAAACTAATATATATATATATATAATTGTATAATATATAGTAAAAAATTATTAATAAAAATTAACTAATAAAACCTCATGAAAATATTTTACTATATATTAGTTTATTTTTTATTTCCCCCACTATATATTGCTGTTATGTAATTTATTTTTATAATAAAAATGCATTTAAATGAAATATTAAATTTATTGATTTGCTTAAAAATAAAATATGTGGATAAAATTTGTAATTTTATAAAATAAATATGTTATTAAAATTTAATAATAAGTAGTAGGAATATAATATATTTGGAATATTCCTTTTTGAGGAATAAAATGAGAGGAACTATTGGAGAAAATTTTAAACTCATTTTAAGTTTACATCATTTTGAGGAAAATATAATGTACATCATTGGAGATGCTCTAAGACATCTTAACCAACATAAACAAAAATTTATAATATAAGAACATTTGGAATATTATTTCATTATGTTGATCATAAGAAAAAAACAAAATTAGCATTGGAACATTTTATTATTATACAATATGAAGTGAGCATAATGCTTATAAGCAAATCTAAAAAATAAGTAATATAGTAACACGAACAATTAGTTTGTTGTGCTTGAACGAGAAATAATAAGAGGAGTAGTTGTATGTACGCGCTTTAAAAAGTATAAAAGTTATGAAAATAATTGTAGAATATTGTTTTATTCTTAAAATCAAATATTTTATTTGAATCAATAAATTAAACTATTTTAAAAATTTCTCTTGATCCGTAATCTTGTGGACTGGTTGAACCTGTCGGATGGTGGGGTAATGACGGATTTTTCTGAGTTTTTTTTGTTTTATTATTGGCAGATTTTAATACTAAATCCAAATTAGAATAGTGTTCGGATCCCAAATTAACTGGTCAGACCAGCGATGCTGGGTCAAGGATGACAATACTGCTTCTCAATAAATAAAAACTACTAGTGGATTCTCACTTGGTTAATAGTTGAAAAACTTTCCTAACTAGTCTTATAAATTCTTTTCATTTTCCACTAAATAGTCTAAACTTTACTACGATCCAAAAATATGCATAGAGAAATCAACAACAACAAACAAAATTTAAAAAGAAAAATCAACAAAAATTATTTGTATTGCGAATAAATCTAATGATTAGTGTAGGGACCAAAACGTGTGGAGAGCGCTAGCCAAATATCTCTGGTTACGTGACTCCCTTTATTACTCGCATCTATCATTTTTGTCCTAGTGATTTATTACACAATAAAAATTCTATATCTATGTCCAAAAAAAGAAAAATTCTACATCTATATATTTTAGTCTATAATATATATATACATATATATATATATATATACATATATATATATATATATATATATATTATTAATTGGAAAGCACACTTTGTAAAATGACATTTTAAATGTAAACAATTATATGTAATGTCATTAGTTTTTAGTGTTTTTAAATAAAATTATTAAAAGTATAATAGTAATCACAAAATTAATATAACTAAAAAATCATAAAAATATTTTAAACAATTATTAGTTTTCAATAAATTAAACTCACTTTCTCTCTCTTATTAATTAGGGACGAAAATTTAATTATTATTTTTAATTGTTAATTCAATCAAAAATGAAAAACTAAGATTTGATATCTAATTATACCATATTATTTATTTTAACTCATTATACTTGAAAGATTTTGTTAAGATTTAAAGTATGATTCTTCTATCATCTTTGTTTTATCTTATTTTAAAATTATTTTGAATAATCATATACTATTTATAATTAATAAAAATGTAGATTTTTTCTGCATATGTTGTGAATCAAATTATGAAAAACGCAGATATATTACTCAATCGATAAAAAAAAGTGTGTGGTCAAAAACCCACATAGGTAAAAAAATTTGAACAATGGTTCTAAATCATATTATAAAAATATCAAAGTGATTCAAAATTAGAATGAGCAAAAACATTATTTGATTAGGCATCCAAATTTAAAAGTTTATTCGTTTAATATGTTTCTTTAGTTAAAAACATTTTACCAAATAAAATAATAAAAATATTTTAAATACTTAGTTTCAAATATTATAAATATTAATAATATTTAAAATCTATAAAAAGTGTCAAATAAACATAAATATCCATTTTCACAAAAAAAAACATAAATGCCCCAAGAAAAATCGCATTAAATCTATTTTCATATGTATATAATTTGATTTTTTTTAATTATACTAGTTTTTATAAGTAATTTATTTTACTAACTACATATACTAAAAAAAACAAGAATTAAATTTTGATTACTTTAATATCATTTTTCAACATAATCAATCTTCTATTTTAAAGGCAGTATATTTCTGGTATTGGAACAAAAATAATGGGTATGGGACGAGAACATATAATTCGGATAACGAAAAACATTACTCAAACGATGTTTGATTAAAAAATATGACAAATTTTTTGGATAATGGTACATGATAAAAAATTTGGATAGATAAATTCATTTCTCAACTTTTCATTAATTTTGGTAAGAGTTGACTATGAGACGGATTAAAATCCACATCCAGATGGATATTTTAAAATTTTAATATTTGAAAGCATTTAGAGAATTTTTGAGAATTATAATTTTTTTGGATAATTTCTATTAATTTTATAATAATTCAATATTCAAACGGGAACTACATGTATCGTGTCTAAAACTTTTACTTAATCTCTTATAATAAAAGTTATCGAACGGATAATTTTTTTAGGTTAAAATTTTCGAATGGATAATTATTAAAAAAACGGTTATGTGATGGAAGATTATTTTATTGATACTAGACGAGACGGTTTTCTATTCCAAAATGGATATACCTTGATTATATACAGAAATAATCCAAACTAAAACCGAATCCAAATCCGATTTAACCCCTAATCAAACTGTTAAAATGTTTTGATTAGTTTAAAAATATATATGTTACAACTAAATTATATCTTAAATTTAAATATCAAATAAGCTCATTTTACAAATTTAATCTAGCACGTATGTGCGGGTCTAATTCTAGTATATATATTAATCTCGCGATTAAAATATGAGAGTAAACTCAAATCTCTAAGGACTAAAGAATAAAGATACGGCATAGGTCGACAAAAAATAAAAGACAAAGGCGTAGTGGCAAACTACTAATTCTAAGAAGTCATATGCGATTTAATTATGGAAAAAATAGAAATAAATGATTTTTAAAAAAAAGTTTGTCCATCTAAATCTTTTTTATTGAAGTCAGGGTATAATAAGATTTAACTCATTATACCCTCAATTTAAAATTTTCCAACAAAATCAAGCATCTTGCAAAAACTCTAACTTAGAGAGAGGTTTTCATTTTAACTATATATATATTACATATTATTAAAATCAGATATTTACAAATAAATAAAATCAAAACTCAATACAAATCAATAAATAATAATTTTTAACATATATTTTCCAACAAAATCAAACATATTGCAAAACCTCTAACTTAGAAAGAGGCTTTCATTTAAAAAATATATTACATATTATTAAAATCAGATATTTACAAATAAATAAAATAAAAACTCATTACAAAACAATAAATAATTATTTATAACATATATTTTCCAACAAAATCAAACATATTGCAAAACCTCTAACTTAGAAAGAGGCTTTCATTTAAGTTTTTTTTACATTTTATTAAATCCAGATATGTAAAAATAAATAAATAAATAACCAATACAAAACAATAAAAAACCAATTTTTTACTTAATCCAATCAATAAATATTTAATCTTGAATTTTAACATATATACAAAACAATAAAATTAATTTTAAAATAAATAAGATTTTAATTAAATAACTTAACTTATTTTTAACATATTTACGATTTACTTTCTTTATTTTTAAATTCAGTTATTATTTTTTTGAAAATTCAAAATTTTTCAGAATATATATTCTACTATTTATAGAATATGTATTCTAATTGCTAGAATGCACAAACTAATTTTTCTAGAATATGTACAACAGGTAGAATCTGTATTCTAAATATTTCAAAATTCCGTATTCTAATTTTTTTTAAACAAGTTCAATTCTAAAATTTATAGAAAATGAACAAGTGCTAGAATATGTAATATAATATTTTCAGAACATGAACAAATAGTAGAATATGTAATTTAATAATTTCAGATCGCTAGAAAATATATCTAAACTTTTCAGAACAATTTTGTTTAATCTAAAATTCTACTTGCCTAAAATAAAAATAAAAATCTTCTTCAAATCTTCTTAATATGTGTGTATATAAGTGTTTATATATTTTTTTTTTGAAAAAATGATATTAATCTAGTAGTAAGGATAGTTTAAGAAAAAGTGATAATTAAAAAACAAATTTAGATGGACAAATTTTTTGCTAGAACTCCTTTATTTCTAATTTTATTTGCCCATAAGCAAAATTTTTGTTTGGTGAACGTTAGCAAATGTAATTTTTCAGAAACATATCTTTTCAAAATGACTAGTTAAAATATTCAAATGAATTTGTAATGGAAATTTGAATTCATAACTATTACGTCAAATTTAAAAATATTTAGTAACCAATATTAGTTTGAGCACAATTTACGTAGTGTTCGTAGACTTTTTCACGAATGATGTACGTAGTATAGTAGATTGGTTATATAATCAGTTCTATAGATATATATGTGTTATACGTATATGTAAATAATTTTACATTATATATGTTACAAGTATATGTAAATAATTTTACATCATTTTCTATTTTATTAAAATTTCTTAGATTTCTTATAGGTAACATTTAGTTCTTTTAACATTTTTATCAAAAAAAAAACATTTAGTTCTTCTATAAGTATAACTAAATTTTTCTAGAGACCAAAACACGTAGTCTAGTAGATTGTAGTAATATTATAATTACTGTGTCACTATACACCTACATTCAAATCTAGTATAATGTAAGTTGAAGAAGGCTAAAATCTGAAGTAAAAAGAGGTAAACTCATGATGTCTAAGTATGTACACAAATTCAAGCATATGCATTCAAATTACTATTCTAATTATTTTTAAATCTGAACGTATGTTGCTTGCAATAACCCAAAATCTTAGGTTTGCAAACCTGGTCAATTTAGGCTTGTTAGAGTTACATATATGATATATGTTTTTATGTTAATTCTTCCTCTATTGTATTATGAACAATCTAGTTCCAGTTCTATAACCGGTATTATTTACATTTGGACGTAGTATATCGTTATAAATTTCTCAATTTTTGTGCATGGTATCAAGAAGGGACTTATTTTGGAATGGATGTTTGTTTAATAGTTTTTTCATATGATTTGATTCATTTGAATAAGAGTGTGGTTTAACATTTGATTTTGACAGATTTGTAAGTGTCTTTAAATTTAAAACATAAACTCTCATATCTGTGGCTAAACCTTTATTATTATTATTTTAATATCCACATATTTGATTTAAAATCACTGACAAGTGGGTGGGGGGGAGGGGAAATAAAAAATCTGAAAATTATAGCGTTGTCTATAAGACATATTAGCAAACATAAACAATTATTATAATGAATTATTATAATACAAGAGCATTTGGTATATTATTTTATTCTGTTGATCAATAATAAAAATTGCAAAATATAGAAAATATTTTATTATTATACAATATAAAGTGAATAATGATTATAAATAAATAGAAAAAATAATATAGAAACATAAACAATTAGTTTGGTGTGCTTGAGTGAAAAATAATAAGAGTAGTAGTGTATGTAGACGATTTTAAAACTACAAAGTTATAAAAATAAGTGTAAAACACTATTTTATTTTTAAAATCAAACATTTTATTTGAATCAAAAGGGTTCTAAAATAAATAAAAATATATATTTTTTAAACAATTCTTAATCCGCAACCATATAGACCAGTTGAACCGGCCAGATGACGGGTTAATAACAGTTTTTCTGAGTTTTTCCAATTTTAATATTAGCGGATTTTACTATAAAATCTAAACCGGAGTTGTGTCTGTGTCTCGGGTTAATCAATCGGATCGGCTCTAACATAAGAAATCATGTATAATTATTGGGGATAAAACGGATTAGATTTTCAGGGGTATGAGGTATCTAAGGCAAGTTGTATTGTAGCTCTATTTAATTTCCAAATAAGTCCAATTTATTTGTTTTGATGGTTAAATGATGTAGTTAGTAGTTTCAAGTTTTAAGCAACTATTTTTATATACGCATGGTCCTGGACTTTTTTTCAGAAAACCTGTTGGATTTTAGCTTGTAGTTGCTATCAATCATATGTTGAATTAAATTTGTTTATAGAAAACTTAGTATTGTACATTAGTATATGGAAAGTATTTTAATTAGTATTGTTAGTTTGGATATAACCAAATTTAGCACTTCTCCTTGCGTATGGGTTAGCTGGACAGCTATGCCACTAGTGGATAAAATATGTTTATAAAGGCATGGCTAGTTTAAACTCAGTGCAGTTGCAGTTGCGGATTCAAGTGTTATTAAAAAATTTATATGATTGGTCTAACAGTTAGAAACATATGCATTTACGAGAAAATTTTGATTAATTGACAGTGGTTGCAGTAGCGGTTAAACATAAAACTTACAAAACTTATTTACAATATATAAAATTTATAAGAAAATCAAAATTTTATTATTATAATAAAAAAGTTTAAATAAATTACATAATAACTGATTAAAAATATTTATTTTAAAGATTTGGAACTTTTTGATATATATACCAGAAATATTTGTATACTTATAAATATAAATATATTTTAAGTTTAAGTATATAACGATTTCATAATAGTATATAACGATTTCATAATTGTTGTCAACGCTAACAATTACAATAGCCCATAAATGCACTAGCTGCAGGTAATTGCGGAAAAACTAATTAAGTTCTAAATATTTGATATTATGTTGACAAAAAGCATTTAATAGTTCAACCGTACGAAATACAAATTCTATCGCTTAGCCTTGCGAATTCTATATATAGTTGAAATGCCAAACGATTGGTCCCACTCCTAGCTGGAAACATAACAGAAACGGGACTAACTAATAAAACTAGGGTTGACGTCTGTTTAAAATTGACTCAAATTTTTTGCGTTTGTTGTTAAAATAAGAGAACTTAACAACATCCAATGTAAATAATTTTGGCTTCGTTTTCAAAATAGACGTTAAATTTAAAGTCTCAACTTTAATGTTATTTTTATCATAACACAAATCTGATTAAAGAGTAAGTATCAAGTCACTTGTCAACTAATGTCACTTTCAAATTTCTGTTTCTGTATTATTTTTTCTTGAAATAGAAATTATATTGTAATAAACTTTTTAAAAATTGGAAACATATTTAATCCATTTAAGTTTTAATTAATTAAATACCCTATAATATTATACAAAATATATATAATATCCGCAATCCACAATATTTTCTATATACTATGCTATTCTTCTTTTTCTGTATACTGTGCTATTTTTTTCTTTTTTTTTCTTTTCTATATACTATGCCATTCTTCAACCTCAAGTTGCAGTTTTTGTGACACAACTTTCTTGAAATTAAATAGAGTGGAAATAATTAAATAAAAAGAATTACGCAGAAATGAATAATACTACTTGTTACCTTTCAAATTGCAGTTTATGCATATTTGATTCTTTACTTGTGTAAGTTTATCCGACAAGTCACAAAATTCAGTAATCCAAAATGTAAATCATTAAATAATAGTATCAATCAATGCAATATATATAGATCCTAACATACTAATAAGTAATAACAACAGGGGACAACACTAAAAAACCTTAAATTATTGAAACATTAAATGATAGTATTAAATTATTAATCAATATAATAGAAGTAAAAGGTGTCCTTTTCATATGTTCCACACCTAAGCATTACTAAAAAAAATTTAGAGATAACATGTGTAGAATTTTTTTTAATCCAAACCAACTGTATATATTTCTCATATAAAATTTCAATACAATGAAGAGTTACAAATTTGTATTTTCACATTACTTTTTTCAAACAACAATTTTTTTTTTCATTTGATGTACCACGTCGATTTTATAAGTGGATTTTAGCGATAAAGGATAACAGTAAAAAATGACAGTGCTATTAAATTCGATAAATAATAGTGGTTATACTTTTGATTGATAAAAATGACAGAGTGATGAAGAAGATGGTAGTGCAATAATAGTATTTCAAATTTAAAATATATCCAAACCGGATGTATAATGTTTACAAAACACAATTGCCTTTGAATTTAAATTACATGGAATATAAGAAAAAAATAAAAATAACCAACTCTTTTATCCTCACAAAATTTTCCAAACACATCAAGAAACATGACTATCTATAACAAAACATATTAGTTTTAACTTTGCACCCAAAAAAAAAAACATATTACTTTTAACAAGTGTGCGGACCCATCTTTTTAAAATTCACATACAACTTGTCTTGACCATTCAAATGGCAATATAAATATCTATAACTTTTGCAAATTCAAGAAATTTTAAAAAGCTAGAATTCTTAAAAATATCAAATAATATTAACATAAAGACCAAATTTTATTGGTTTTATACAAAAAAAAAAAAACTTTTTAGACAAAAGAAGAATACAAACTTAGTATAACACATTTTTGAGCACAAATATTTTCAACACATTTGACACATGAGATTTATCATGGCTTTGAGTTAAATATAAGTTAGGTTCATAACCCAATCTAAATACATGAGAACACATGTTCAATCACACTATGGACGGTTAATCGTTTTTATTGCTAAAGGGACGGTTAATCGTATTTTGTAATGTGTCAAAATCTTTTTGATTACGATGTATGATGAATTGATGACCATATAATAATTATAATTAATAACAACAAGGTAGCTGTAATCTAATTTCTTAAAACAAAAAAAAAAAGAACTTATCGTCAAAAAACTAATAATACTAAATTGGACAAAATCTGATTTGAAATTTTTTTCTTCATTTGTCTTTGAAAATCTTTCACATCCACTTAGCATCCCAAGTTCCAATCTATCCCCTTAGAGTATAAAACCAAAATATTTCAATTTTGATTTGAGTGAAAGGAATAATATATAATCGTGAGTCGTGTCCCACTTTCCTTTTAAACGAAACCCACTTTCACAAACAGAGCATTATTTCTTCTCCCTCTCCTTTGCTTTCTCTCATTGTTTTGTTTTTATTACCAGAAAATTGTGTTTTTGGTTTAAATACAGAAAAAAAAACATGTTGGGTGAGGAAGAAAGAAGCATAGAAGAAGGGCTTTTGCAGCTCAAGAACCAAAACGACGATTCAGACTGTCGTATTACTGCTTGTGTTATCCTCAGCACTTTCGTCGCCGTATGTGGCTCTTTCTCCTTTGGTGTTGCCGTGAGTTTCTTTTCCTCATCATCCTAATTTTAATTTCTTTTTTTCAATTTTTACAAAATTTATATAATTTTTATTTTCTGAATTACGTCTTATATATTTAGTCATATATATTATTTTTTTGACATTTACTTTTGTTGCAGATTGGTTATACTTCAGGTGCTGAGATAGGAATGACGGAGGAGTTAGGTCTTTCTATAGCTGAAGTATGTCTCTTTTTTCTACTTAATATAACGAAAAGATATTAAAATTATTAAGTTAATTACTCGCAAGATATTATCAATATTAACATTAAACCGAAAAAAATAAGGTTATTTATAAGCAGAATTGACATATGCAAACAAATACTATAATTCTGATGTATAGTCTTATATATTAGATCAATTTTAAAACTTCACATCTATTTTAACTCCGTATTAATTAGTTTTTTTCTTTACTCAGTCAAATTAAATTAAATAATCATCGATTCTAATGAAGAAAATATACTATATATCGTTGTTATCACAATGAGGTTAATTATAATTAGTTGCATGTGGTGTGGTTCATCTCTATTTTTACCTTTCTTAAAATTCTTATCATAATATCACAACCATACGAAAAATAATATATATTATTTATACAAGTTGAGTGCTGCTCGAAATCATCCAAGGAAATTGTAGATAATATTATTTTCTATCAGTGATTCAATGATACTAGAATTGGTCTCCCGCCATACTCTTATCCACAAAGACTACAATAGTAAAACTTTCTTTTTTTTTTGTATAAACAGTATAAGTTTAGAAAATATTTAAATATTTATAGTTTCTATTATACATATAATGAAAAAGAAGAGAATTCACGAAAAGTATATTTCTGACACCTATTCAATCATTTCTTTTGGTTTTATTATACACTCAATTATTTATTTTATTTTTGTCACTAAATATAATAATAGAAAGATGATTTAATATGTATAGTTTTCCATTTTAGTTACCAAAATCCCAATAAGACAAATATATTCGACTAATTTGGCTTACGATTTGATATTTTAATACTTTTTTCAGTTTTCAGCGTTTGGTTCATTAGCAACATTGGGAGCTGCAATTGGGGCGTTGTTTAGCGGTAAAATGGCGATCATCATTGGCAGAAAAGGAGTAATTAATTTTTTTTTTATCCTTTCATAATCTTAAATTTTATTGTAGTATGGTTTGAGAATCAAAATTTACCTCTCTCAATTTTTTTTAACCTACATTTTCAAATATTACCTTTCTATAAATGTTAATTTTGCTTTTCATGATTTAAAGACAATGTGGGTCTCCGATATCCTATGCATCACGGGTTGGCTCTCCATCGCTTTCGCTAAGGTATATTATATTTATATATATAACCACAAACATATTTTCTTGTCATAAAATATTACTTTCTTTGAAAGTAAACGAAGCATTTCATTTATAGTTATAATAAACCCAACAACTAAATAGTTATTTTTAACAAAAAAAAAATCTAAATATTTATTCATTTTTCCCCTTGAACACAAAAGGATGTGATGTGGCTGAACATCGGAAGAATCTCCTCAGGGATAGGATTCGGCTTGATTAGCTATGTGGTAATTAACTACAACTGATAATTTATATATTTAATGTCATCTTAACAACTTTTGTTTTTATTTATTTATTATCTATATTTACACTTATTTAACAAAATTTTACGCTATTGACCGAACAGGTACCTGTGTATATAGCAGAAATTACGCCAAAACATGTTCGTGGTACATTTACTTTTTCAAACCAGGTAAGATTTTGCTTAATTCTAGAAAACGTATAAGGATGGTCAAAAGGATGAAAACAAGACAAAAAAAAAAGAGAATCTGTCAAAAAGAATGTTACCAAACAGAGAATCATTCTCTGGTTTCAAACCAGAGTTGAAGCAAGCCCTCGTGGCTATGATCACCCCATAGCCCGAATTGCATATATACAATTACAAAAAAAAATATGATAAAGTAAAACCAAACCAAAGTAAATTATAAATTTTATCTAAACCAAATATATATAAAAATCCAATCGGAGCTTGATTCTAATCCGAAGTATTCACCATCATTTTTAAAAGATAAACCGATTTTTATTAATCGAAATTCATATTAATATCCGAACATTTATTTTCTGTTAATTATACTCGTTAGCTTTCTCGTGAGTATATTGACCCGTTTTTATTCTCGTGTGATTGATTATTAGCTTCTTCAAAACTCTGGACTCGCCGTGGTTTATTTTTGTGGCAATTTCATCAATTGGAGGATGTTGGCTTTATTCGGTAAAAACATTATTTCATATTCAACGTAGAAGAGAATATATAGAAATTATCAAATAGTAGAAAACATGGAAATTCTTCAGTTGTTATATATTATAAGAGTGTACAAATGAGCTAATAAAAATATAACATTTTCCCGTTATAGGTGCTTTACCATGCGTCGTTCAAGCAATCGGTTTATCCTTCGTACCAGAGTCCCCAAGATGGCTGGTTGGTCTTTATTTTATTTTTTTAAATCCATTACATAATTTACTAACCATGAAAAGAAACAAATTGAAACTAAATTATTGTAAATTGGAAGGCAAAAGTTGGTACGGATAAAGAACTAGAAAATTCACTGCTTCGACTTAGAGGGAGAGATGTTGATATTTCACGTGAAGCCTCAGAAATTCAAGTGAGTTTTAATTACTCTATGATATTATCAGTTATACTATTTTTCTATTTTTTTTTTAAATGTAAAGTGAATGATTTTTGGTTTGTTTTCAGGTTATGAACAAAATGGTAGAAAATGATTCAAAGTCGATTTTTTGTGATTTGTTCCAGAGAAAGTATAGATACACTCTCGTGGTACAGTGAAATATAGTTAGGAAAATAAGTAAATATATATTAATTTCCACACCATTTATTTTTCGCATCTAACTTTTTTTCTTATCTTTTTGTTTAAATTTCTCAGGTAGGAGTCGGGCTAATGTTAATACAACAATTCTCAGGAAGTTCTGCAGTAATCTCTTATGCGAGTATCATTTTTAGAAAAGCCGGTATGATTGAGTTTTAGAGTGAATTTGATAAATAGTAAATAATGAAAATTTATTAAGAATAGTGACAATGGCTATAATTGCTATTAGAAAATAGCAAAAAGAGATCGGTAAAAATTAATTAGTATTTTGGTATATAATAGATATTTACCAGTTTTTAACTCGCTAAATAATTCACTCGTCTCATAACAGTTAAATTAAAAATAATAGTAAGAAATAATCCACAATGGTTGAAATTCAGTAATTCACTTTTCCCGCTAGGATCAGAGAAATTATCTTGTTGGTTAGTAAAATACCATGTTTTCTATTGGCATTATTGCAAATAAATATGCTACAGTAAAAATAAATATATAAAAATGTTACAATAACAATAAATATATATACATAGACGAAAATAAATAAATAAACACATACACTAACATACAGTGATACAACATTAATCCATTTGCATCTGCAAGTGAAGTATTTGTAAAGAACTCCCAGGGTTTTTTTTTGATAAAGAGCTTAAATTCCCAGGTTTTATAAGACTTTTAAGGGAATACTTATATTTTTCTTCTATAATAGACAGTGTTATTTATTTTGCATGCTGATGCCATCATCTCCTTAAATAATTAAGGAAGAAAATTTTACTAATTTTTTTACTATGAGTTCTCTTTCCATTTTAATTATTTTATTTGCTTTAATATTTTTTTGGGTTAAACAGGTTTTTCGGTTGCCATTGGAACGACAATGCTAGGTCTCTTCGTGGTAAGTGTATATACATTTGTTTTTATCAAATTTGTGTTTGACTATGTGGATGCAATATTATGAAATCAAGTTATATACTAATATCCGTTGTTATTCAACTTCTAATCTATTGTGATGTTGGCGTTTTAGTAGACATTGTTTTTTTTTGTTAAACTTAACTTTAATGAACTCTTTAAACTAAGATATTTTTTTTCTTTTTCTTGTTTCCTTTTGGTTTAAACTCGATCTTGTTTGCACTAAATGATATATTTGTGGCTATTCGCAGATACCAAAAACTATGATTGGTGTGATTCTTGTCGATAAATGGGGTAGACGACCCCTCTTGTTGGTGAGCACGTTTTTTTTTTTTTTTTTTTTTAATTACACTATTATTTATCACAAAAATTCAAAGCTGTTTGATATTTTGATTACTATTCGGACATATAGACATCTGCGTCTGGGATGAGCATAACTTGCATGCTTCTTGCGGTTGCCTTCACATTACAGGTTATTTAAAGTATTTTTATTGTTATTTATTCTATTCTTAACCTAACTTATATTCTTATCACAAAAAAAAACCTAAATTATCTATAGATTATCCAAAAAAATCTATTTATTTAACATTTTTTTTTGTATATTTGGTTTGAGCAGAAAATGCAATTGCTTCCGGAACTAACTCCAATACTCACGTTTATATGCATTATGGTAAAACATTTTATCTACTTTCAACAATATTTTTAATAAATATTTACGTTTATGTCTCTTTTACAAATAAAACGTACTATAAAATTTGTAACAAAAAAAACTGGAATATAAAATATTGATATTTATTTTGGCAGCTGTATATTGCAACTTATGCAATAGGCTTGGGAGGCCTCCCTTGGGTAATTATGTCTGAGGTACATTAATCAGCTCAAACTTTTATTTTCAATGGAGTAGTAATTAATACTCCATAACTTATTATTTTTATTTTTTTCCTGTAAAGGAAGTAATATATGCATGATTTTCGGTGTGTGCAGATATTTCCAATTAATATAAAAGTAACAGCAGGGAGTATAGTTACGTTAGCCTCATTTTCAAGTAGTTCCATCGTCACTTACGTTTTCAATTTTCTGTTCGAGTGGAGCACTCAAGGTATCTTTTTTTTTTAATCTTCTTTACCCTTTATTTTATTATTTTCTGTTAGGTTATAAATTATTTAGGTTAAAAAAGTTTAAATCCAAACCAAAGATTAAGTCTAGACAAACAAAATTGGTTTTCAGAATTTTTTTTTTAATCAACCTATTTTGTATTTATCGCATTGTTATTAAACCTATATACATTTTACGTTGCAATTATTGTTTTTATACAACTAAGTGGTGGTGATCTAGTGATTTCCATTTTAGAAAGAAATTGTTATGTTAGTTTAGACTAGAGATCGATTTCTCTCTAACGTGAAATGATCTAAATCACTATATTTGTCCAGTCGAAATAGTGTCACAATTTAGACTAATTAGAAAACCTGGTGAGTGTGCTACTCGACGGCTATACTCATCCTATAAGAAAAAAATTTATACAAAAAAATATTGTTTTTATTTCCCATACTACACCGAATTTTAAAAGACTAACTACTTAAAATTTTGTTTAGATAAATACTTTATAATGTGGAACAAAATTATTTATATTGAATATATAAAAACATTATTAAGTTGAATTTTGATAGATAATTTTCTTACTTAAATTTTATCAATGGAAAAGGAACATTTTTCATATTCGGAGCTATCAGTGGAGCAGCGCTGCTTTTTATTTGGTTGCTCGTTCCAGAAACGAAAGGATTATCACTTGAAGAAATACAAGCTTCACTTATCCATCAGCCCGACGAAATAAATCAAACTTAAATTGAAATGTTTACTTTTTCTTTTGATATATAAATGATTATATTCACTTTATAATGTTATGTTCAATTGTTCATCTACAAAGAAAATTATACTTTTCTTTTCATTCTGTAATTACTATATATATAAATATATTTTATAAATGATATACCTAGATCTTAGTAATTTTTTTCCCCTCTTGTTAGACACTGTAATTCCTATATAAAATTAAGCAATAAGAGAAGTCATTCAATCACGTTATTCATCTTTTGACTTGTTACAAAAATTCTAAATTTCGATATTTGTTCATCGTATTTGGGGTTTTGGGTTAACCACATAACCCTTTAAGTAACATCTCCAATGGGTTCTCGTGATGTTTATCGATTTGGAATTTGTCTTCTCGTTTAGGACCTGGAAATCGAGATCCTTTTCGTATATGTAATTTTTACAGATGATATCATGATGTTCCTTCGTCCACTTTACCAAAAAAAAAAAAAAAAGTTCATTCGTGCTTAAAATTCTCGGATATTTTAACTAGTGGGAACTGGGAAGAACGACCATGAAGGAACGACTCCAGTGGTTCTGTTGCAACCACAACTGGTCAAGGACATGAATATTAAGAGATAATTCTGTATATATTCCGATAAAGATTAGGAAATTAGAGATATGTCATATTTCTATTTATCTGTTAGCCTATGTCGGTTTCTAGAGTTGTATAAATACTCTTGTATCTTGTTCATAAATCAATAACAAAGTCTTTAAACACATCTAGCTTTACATGGTATCAGAGCCAGGTTTTCCGAGACCTAATTCTCTTTGTTCGTCCAATTATCTTTCGATTTCGAAGTTCGAGATCTTTTTTTTTCTGTTCGTGATTACAACAAGTTCTTTCGAAAGTTTCGAATACTCTGTTCTTTTTTTGTGTGGTCGAAGATAGTCTTCTTCAAACACTTGTCTCTGTTTTGTTTCGTCGCCGCTATCTTCTCAATCCACATGCCAATAGTACTCTAATTCTAGCCGCCTAATCTGCTTCTATGAAGCACCAAATCCTCTTATTGATAGCAACATACAAGGATTAAGTGGTTTCTCTGATGATCAATGGCATACCACTCAACGACTCAACGTGTGTTCGGTTTTAACAATACCAATGATTGTGTTGAGTGGTTAAAAATAGTAAAAACTCTATGGATTTTAGACACAGATGTGATCCAAATGATAGGAACTAGGAAGAGCAGGTTTGCTCAAAGATATCCGCACCATGTGAAATATTTTACTAAAAATCATCAAACCACATTCACACTGGATATCACTATAAATATAATAAATCAATGAACTGATAACAATGAAATTTTAAAATTTTTAAATTCTTAAACAATTCATTTACCAATAACACCCACCTAGGATGTTAAATATTAGGGGGTTCGTATGGAATCCTATGTTTATATATAGATTTATATGTTTATTTATAAATATAGCGCTTTAAAGTTTTAAGTCTAGGTTTTAAGACTAAGAAGTTCATATGGAATTCTATGTTTAGTGATAGTGGATATTTAGTAGGTTATTTCGTGATTGGCTAAATATATATACATTCCATTTTATCCAATGCAAAAACATTAACTATAAAAAATGTGAAAAAACAATTTTTTTCAATGAAAAATATATCTTGCTTCTTTTGAATTATATTTAAAATGTGTCAAAACCTCTAAAATTTTTAACATATTTTTAATATTTTACCAAATAGTATAAGATATATTGAAAATTATTAAAAATATTTGTTTGCTTATTAAATATATGTATATATTGCTAATTTTGTAACATATTCGAATGTTCAAAAAATTTATTCAGTCGTACAAAAAATTTCATTATGCAACTTTTTAATCTGCATATTTCATCTCATTTTGCGATTTAATTTCTTTTCCGCCATTCCGCGATTACATAGTGTTACCAATGTAATAATCTTGTTTAGATATGTATATTGTTATTCCATTTCCATGATAAACTTATATCCTAAAGAAAAAAATAAAATGTTATTAGATTAACAAAAGACACAATAAATTTTTAGATTAGTTAAGGAAACATTCTTCTTTTTTTTGGGCAAAGAAGGAAACATTCAATTTCAAGAATCAATGAAGGAAACATTCAATTTCAAGAATCAATCTCAAATATATTCTCTATATTTATTTTTTATCACAGAATAAAACATATTATGAAAAGAAGATATTGAAGTGGGTTTAGAGGTACCGAACTAAAATATGGTATGGTCAAAATACTATTGGTTAGTAATTTAGTGAACTAGATAGAAAAGCTACATACTCCAAAATATAGTATGTCGGAGAATAGTGTTGGAACTTTTTTTTGACGAAGTGGCTTTACCTATTTTTCTAATGAGGACGTTTTTGGGAATGACTGGTTGTTGAATACAATAAAATCGTAGCCGTGAGCATTACGTTGATATTTTGAAACATCAAAAATAAAGTTCATTTGAATGAAAAATAGAGGTCTGAAATGGTTAGTTTGACTAATGATCAAATATCATACTTTGGAATTTAGAGGAGAAACTACTCATGTGGTGAATTTGGGATTTGAGAAATGAGTTTAACATGTAAATGATTATTTTTATTTTTTTTGAGCCAAATGATGATTCTAATTTGTTTAAAATTCATTAAGTTATATTGGCAATTGTGTCAACCAATATCTTATTTGAATTGATTGAATTTTGTAATCACAAAATAAATTCACATCAATTGTGGCAATAAAATGAGAATCAATTCTCATTAAAGTCAAAGTCTCCTCCTTAACTATGTGGACGTTGAGCTTTTGGTAATATATAAAGGTATGGTCGTTGTCTTTTCATTTCATTGATGAACATACTAGGAAAAAACAATATCATTCTTCTTATTGTTTCCTTTGCGTATGAGAGTATATTCTCCTCCTTGACTATGTGGATGTTGAGCTTTTGGTTATATATAAAGGTATGGTCATTGTCTTTTCATTTCATTGATGAACATACTAGGAAAAAACAATATCCTTCTTATTTTTTCCTTTGCGTATGAGAGTAAATTCTCCTCCTTGACTATGTGGATGTTGAGCTTTTGGTTATAAAGCTATGGTTATTTTCTTCTCATTTCATTGATGAACATATAAAGAAAAACAATCTTCTTCCTCTTCTCTTTTCCTTTGTGTATGAGAGTGCAACACAATTATAAGTTAGTTAGCTTCTGAATTTAGGTGATGTGAACTAGAAGAAATTACAGTTGATAACATAAAACTATCACACTACGGGTAATTTAAGAATTAAAAAATAGCATCTAATCTCCACACAAACTGTACTTTGTTCATCAAATTTTGGCATCGATTATTGTATCTTAATTCTATTTTGTATCATAATCTATTGCAATTATTCAGGTTAACCGTATCGTAGAAATCGAGCTTCTACAAATAGATCTTGCAAAAAAATAATATTGTTCTCACACATATATAGCATAGTGCATGATAGTTTAATATATATATATATATATATATATATATATATATTTATAAAAATTTATATTGGTTATACTGAAGTGATGTAAAAATAGAATTTTTAGATATAATATTGTTATTCTATGTTTAATATAAAATTATATTCAAAAAATATATATTAATAAGATTAAATTTGCTATACTGAAATAATCTAGCAAATGGATTCGAGTAGCTTGTGTCCCGTTTCTATGGTGTCAGATCCAATTTGGACAAGTAGTTCAACGCTACAAATTCAATTGAGTAGTTCAGTGCAGATATATACAAATCATACTACCACATCTTTTCCATATCTCCATAACTCTATTCTACTCTTAAATGAGGTCATTTGCCACTTTTTTTATGTGGGAGCCGAGTTGTGACAAGTAGGGGTGGACACGGGCCGGGTATCCGGCTTGCCCCGCCGGGTAATTGAGTTTGTCGGCTTGGTACTTGCCCCGCCGAGAATGGGTACCCGGCGAAACAAGTACCCGCCCAAAATCCCGAGGTTTGTGGGTTACTTGCCCCGTCACGGGTACCCGCGGAAAATTACTTGATTTTTTTTAGTAACGGGTTACGGATATTTTTTGCGGGTTACGGGTATTTTTGCGGGTATAAAACGGGTAATGGGGTGGGTAACGGGTAATGGACGGGTAATGGAGCGGGTAACGGGTACGGGTAACAGGGCGGATAGCGGAAAAATTTTTGTGGCTTGATACTTGGCTTGGCTTGGCGGGTAATGGATCGTGAAAGCTTGAAACTTGGCTTGAACGGAGTGGGTACTTGGCCGAACGGAGCGGATACGGGACGAGCCGGGCGGGTAACGGGTACTTGTGCCCAGCCCTAGTGACAAGTTAGAGTATAAAAATAAGGTGGAAAAGTAATTTTTTTTTCTCAACCAAACGTTCAATTAGAAAATCATTTTACAATTGGTTGGCCAATTTGGAAGAGTAGTGTTTACAAAAAAAGATTCTGAAAATAAAACTCTAGAGGTCTGTGCTAAGCAATCTGACCTTATTGGATAACAACCAGGTGTCGAGTATATGGGATGGTATAAATTCGTAAATTCTGACCATGTTTGGGAAACAACCAGATGTCGAAGAAACCTTTGATAGCTTCCAAGTTTGTGAAGCAAAGAAACATTCAAAGAAAACATGGTTAATAGATTCATTGGTCATTCCAAAATGTTGACAAATATAATCACATCTAACCCCCGATGATTTAAACCTAAGGTAACTGCAAGTGCTCATAAATCAATTTGCTAAAGTAAATGTTTAATCTTTGTAGGAGCTTTAACTTTCCATGCATGAGCTTTTAGAGCTGTAAAACTCGGACCTCAAACTACTTTTTCTGACAAAGCATATGCTAACCCATACGAAAAGTAATTACTTTTACATTTTTTTTTGAAATATCAATCAAGTAAAAAACATGAAGGGTCTGATTGGCAAAATTTTAGAGTAGATCAAAACATATTTTTTTGGGTTCCACTAGATCTTGAGTAAATATTTGTTTTTCATCAAAGGTTTTTTTTTATTTTTCTAAAATTGGCTGAAAATATTACACCAGTTTTGGTGGATCCAAGTAAAAATCAACGCAAATGCTTACTCTAGTATGACTTACCAATTACAGTAAAACCTCTATAAATTAATAATATTTAGATTTTGATATTTTATTAATTTATCTATAAATAAATAATTATTAATTTATAGAAATTATTTAATCCAATTCTCCGTAGAGGCGTCATTCTTAGATTATACCCCAAGAACGAGTTCTTGAAACTGTAAAAAGTCTATCTCGTATCACCAACTACGTAATGAAAGCACAATGAGGAGTATCCCAAACCAGATAACATGGCTCCAATTTTAGATGATCTTTGTTATTTACTTGTGAAAATATTCCTAAAAGATCATCTAGAACCGCTGAAGGTGAAAAGGGAGGGAACACAAGAATACAAGCAATAACATCGCGGTATGACTGGTCTGACATCATTTAATATGAACCATCAACAATTGAATGCAGCCTCAATGACTGTTGCGTATTGCGGCACACCTAAAACATTTTGGTGAAGTTTAAATACTTTACCTATTATACTCCCTAAAAGGCTGAGGCCCAGTCGAAAATGAATCATTCATCTCGCTAGACTCGAGAAGCCTTCAAAATCTCAATTCTTTGATATATTAAACCAATTCGGGATACATACGTACATGATTTATGTTGATATCATTTGTCTCCAAAATTTAGAACAACAGACTACACAAATAAAAGTAAACTCAAACATGACAAGATCACTATTGCTTGGATCCTCTAGTGCAAGTGGTGATGCCACCTTTGCAGATTCTTGATCATGAGAGATTGAGAGTTCGACTCTAACTCCCCGTAAATGGTTGAGAAAAAAACTCAGTGAACTCCTTGAAAGAAAACAAGATAACAAACAAACATTAAACAAAACAAGAGAAATTAAAGTAAATAAAAAGAAGACGTCATGACCAATTCTTTAATGGCTATATACATCAACATAATTGATCGGTAATTGATGAGTTATTTTTTTGACTAATTTGTGTTGGGTAGTTTTCATCAGAACAGGAGTTATTGATCATTTTTCGACCAAATTTGAATAGGTAAATAACCTGCTAAAATTTATCAGTTTTTAACCAAATATATTGGTCAAAAAGATTTCAACAAAATTTTGATAATTTCATATTTTCATCATGATTTGGTCGAAAATTCCTCAATAATATCTTTGATCATTTCTTTGGTAAAAAGATTGGTTCAAATTCAACATGTTATCTTATAGTGTCAAGATGCTAACGAATTCAAAACTTCTTTAACAAAAAAAAAAAAAATCGGCATGAGTAACGATGACCCAAAATAGCTGGAATCGATAATGCTAGCGGCAAAGCGTAGTTGGAGTTGGAGTAAAATCAATCCATGTCTTCAAGGTGTGCCGAATCTTCCATGAGCATGAGGAGGGTAACATCCTAAAAGAATTCTAGTTATAAACCACCTAGCAATGCCATAAGCAAGATTTAGCAGTAATTACGGTCTTCAAACCCAAGATTTCCTGACATCACAATTCACAAAACCCATCTGTTACTATTGGTATTATTGTAAGAAAATATTTTCCTCATTGTTGCAAAATTGCATCTTTGGTTAGAGACGTTGCCTGATTGAAACTGTTGCGAATGGTAACTCTATGAGCCAACTTGACGCGACGAGAGAGAAAAACGCAAGACACTGCCACCGAAGAAACACCGAACACTGGCCACCAAAAATTGCAAAGCTCTATTATTAAATCCTAATAGAGAAAATGGATAGTTTTTCTTTTATCAACCCTAAAGTCTTTATCTTTACTATATATGAGACTTTTGTATCGAATATATATATATATATAATGTCAATGCTAATATCTTTGGTGTTCCTAGATAGTTTATCTATATATATAAATTGTCAATGCTAATATCTTTGGTGTTCCTAGATAGTTTATCTATATTCACTCCAATTGAGTAGTTTGACTATGTATTTCTACAACAATATTTTGGTTGTAATAGTTTGACTCACATAATGTATTCGCTATTATTTGATTTTAAGCAGAAATAAACAAGGTATATATAATAAGATATATATATAGTTTATTTTATTTTTTGTTTAATTAATATTTTGTTATTATTATTATCATATGTGTTTTATTATTATATATTCATATAGGTTTTATGGATATTGATTATTAATTGACGTTATGTAAATTTGTAAAATTTTATATTTAATTTTTAACTTATATATTTTATAATATACTCAGCTATTTTCATCATAAATTAATTATTTCTTATAAAAATATTCTAATGGTTAAATTTGTGATTGTTTGCTGATTTTTTTTAATTTATACATCAACAAAATATGAAAAATAAAACCAAACAAATAAAGGAATAAAGTTGGCAATAATTAGATTTTGATTTCAATTAAAAAGAATAAACCCAAATTATTTATGGAAATAATAATTTGATTTCAGTTATTTATGAAAATTTAAACTAATTAGTTTTTAGTGTTTGAGAAATGGAATAAAACTAACATAATAAATACTCTAAGTTAAATTGGAATGTTTGACAAACTGAATATGTTTTAAAATTTTGAATTAATTAAATAAAATTCCCGAGAAAAAATTGTTGATTTGACACATTAGCACAAATATTTTTCTTTTAAATAGAAAATGTGACATCATTGTTTAAGATATCAAAAGGTGCTGACATATATAGTTATTAAAAATATAGCTGACTCTGGTAGAATTATTTTGGAATATTATCATTTCCAACCTTGGAAATATGTGCCATCAAAAACAAAAAAAATGTGTGGTTTAAATATGGTGGCATATTATGTGAATACATGACCATTTTGAGGGTTAGAAGGTCATGTGAAATTAGTGAAATATGTTTTAGCAATTATATATAGCAGCCTATATAGAAAATTAACTCTTAAAACTTAATTGAATAAAATCAGACACAAACTTTTTCTTAACTCTGACATCCACGTAAGCATTACAATCCATGCCATTAAGAGTTCCAATTGAATCACAAGTATCGAGATATAGCCGAATGAAAATAAAACAAGTGTCAGCATTCCAATTTCCAACCCCCTGAGATTAAGGGAAAAAAAATAATCTTGATTGAGTAAAAGCATTAGCAGTGAGAAATTTTCGATAAAGTTCTTAACAATAAAATAATAAAAAATATGATGGAGAAGAAAATCGGTTCTTATTTTAAAAACTTTTCGTTTCACATATGTCACTATTGATTTAAAAAAGAAATTTATTATTTAAAATTTTAAAAAATAATTAAGTTAAATTTAAAATATTAAAATAATATACCTGAGAAACTCTAACTAGTGCCCATGCTCTAAAGGAATAGTACATCCTTCTTTATAAACCAACCCCACTTTCACAAACAGATCATTCTCTGTCTGACACACACACAAAAAAAACAAAAAGAACATTCTCTCTACTCTTTTCTTTCAAGCTCTCACTTTTTTTTTACCAGAACTTTGTCGTATCAGTACTGCTTGTGTTTATGATGGTGGTGAAGGAAGAAAGAAGCATAGAGGAAGGGCTTTTGCAGCACAAGAGCCAAAACGACAACTCAGAGTGTCGTATTACTGCTTGTACTATCCTCAGCACTTTCGTTGCTGTTTGTGGCTCTTTCTCCTTTGGCGTTGCTGTGAGTTTCTTTTTTTTTTGTTTTTAAATACTAAACATTTTTCTTAATAATTTTCTTATATTGCTTTAATTTTAATTTTTGCAGACTGGTTATACTTCAGGTGCTGAGATAGGAATTATGAAGGACTTAGATCTTTCTGTCGCCCAAGTATGTCTTAGTTTGTGTTTTTTTTTTTATTATCAACATATATTAAATTAGTCTATCCACAAATTATTGATTCTATTCACCTTAAACTACATTAAAAAAAAAGTTAAGCAAAGAGATTGGACACATTGACATGTGATTAGTTTTGTCCAATTAGATCAGTTTTAAAAATTCACATCTACTATTATATCTCCATATTATTTGTTTCTTATTCATTCGAATTGAAATAAAAAATCATCAGTTCTAATCAAGAAAACTATATATCGTCGTTATCCTAATAAAGTTTGATTATTAATTAGTTGGCTGGTGACCTTGTTGTGGTTTACCTCCATTTTCAGCTCCCCTTCTTATCATAACCTTACGAAAATAATGCATATGAATATCAATGTCAAAAGAAATAGTATTTAAATGATGGCAAAAACAAGAAAGAAGTTGTATTTAAATAATATCTGTATTTATCCTTATATATGTCGAAGTCATCCAAAGAAATAGTATTATATCAAAGATGGCTGAATCATTGTCCGGCCAAACTCTCCCATCTACAATAATAGAAGTTCTGGAACTATTTTAATGTTTAACAAAAATATTTAAATATTATATATATATATGAAAAATACAATTCACGGAAATTATATTGTACAGTTCAATCATTTCGTTTTGTTTTATGATATATAGTCAGTAATCTATTTTAGTTTCTACATTTATTTATTTTTAATCACTATTAATATAAGTAATAGATAGATGACAAGAATATGTATTAGTTTTTAGAATTTTTTTCCCCGCTAAATTTTTATGTAATTTTTATCATCAATTTTTTTTTTGATAAACGACAAATTGAAGATAATTAAAATATATATGAACAAGTGAATTATCAAATTGAAAGACACAAAATTATGAAAACACATAATTATTATGCGCCATATATTGAAGATAATTAAAATAAACAAGTGAATTATCGATTTTTTCGCAAACTTTATTACTTTAGAATTTTAGCAAATATACTCAACTTGTTGTAATTTATTTTTGGATCAACATATTTTTTTTAAACAGTTTTCAGCGTTTGGTTCATTTTGTACATTGGGAGCTGCAATTGGTGCGCTAGTCAGTGGTAAAATGGCGATTATCCTCGGCAGAAAAGGAGTAATTTTCACCCTTTTTACATTCTTAAATATGATTTGATAATCAAAATTTATCTTTTTTTCTTTTCTGACTAAAATTTTCTTATATATGTATGTATATTTGTTAGTAATGACAATTTTGCTTTTCATGATTTTAAAGACAACGTGGGTCGCCGATTTACTCTGCATTACTGGTTGGCTCTCCATCGCTTTCGCTAAGGTATCAAAAAGTTTTTGGTGTTTCAAAAACTTGTTTTTTTGGGGGTAAAAATATGATTTCTTAGAAAATAACCAACAATTAAATCATCATTTATATTATTTCTGGAACACCAAAGGATGTTATGTGGCTGAATTTCGGGAGAATCTCCTCAGGGATAGGACTCGGCTTGATTAGCTATGTGGTAATTAACTTATCAACAACTAATATTTTATATTTTATATCATCTTAACAAGTTTTATTTATTTATATTTATCTATTTATACATTTAATTATTTGAAAATAATTTAATGTTATTTACCGAATAGGTACCTGTCTATATAGCAGAAATTGCCCCAAAACATGTTCGTGGTACATTTACCTTTTCAAACCAGGTAAAATATTTTGTTTTGTTTTGGTGCAACAACCAGGCAATATTTTAGTTCTAGAAAATATACAAGGATGATTGGATGAGCTCCAAAAACAAATTAAATTAATGAGCTTTAACAAACTAAATAAGACAAACCAGATCCGAACTAAATTTAAATTTGGCTTTAAGTGGATAGAATTTCTTACCCATGTGACCAAATTATGCTAGAGCTAAACAAAGAAGAACCAATTGTGGGGACATATATGATCTACATAAGTCAAAATTGGTCATATATATGTATTTCACAAAGATTGGATAAATAATATTTCTCCCTTACATCTCAAAAAATCAAAAGTTCATTGTCACGCACCTGTCTTTATTCATACTAAAGAAAAATAAAACGTTCTAAGCTATTTTTTTGTTAGGAATATCCAACAAATTTATTCGATAAAAATTAAAATAAAATAAAATTTATAAGCAATTTATTTTGTCTCATAATAATAGATTAACTAGTGAAATACATTTTAAAGAATTTCAATATTAATACCCGGAACTTAAAGAGGACTTTTTTTTTTTGAAATTATTAATTATAGTTGTTTGCTTTCTCGTGAGTATTGAATATTGAGTATTGACCCTTATTTATTCTCTCGTGTGATTGATTATTAGCTTCTTCAAAACTCTGGACTCTCCATGGTTTATTTTTGTGGGAATTTCATCAGTTGGAGGACGTTGGCTTTATTAGGTAAAACTATTATTCCATAGTTATCGTTGGGTTTTTTTGTTTTATTACGGTAGACCAATGATTATAATATTTCCTGGTTTAGGTGCTTTACCATGCTTCATTCAAGTAATCGGTTTATTCTTCGTACCAGAGTCCCCAAGATGGCTGGTTGGTCAATTATTTTTTCTTTTTTTGAGAAAACTCATTACATAACATATTAATCATGTCATGAAATAATATAAAACTATATTATTTTATTTTTTTTAAGGCAAAAGCTGGTACGAATAAAGAACTTGAAAATTCACTGCTTCGCCTTAGGGGGAGAGATGCTGATATTTCACGTGAAGCCTCAGAAATTCAAGTGAGTTTTACTGCATACATAACATTATCAAAAAAAAAACAACAATATATAATATAATCAATTATAGATAATTTTTTTTATGTCTCTGACAAAAAAAAATTTTAAATGTAAGTTTTAAATGATTTTTGTTTGATTTTCAGATGATGACCAAAGTGGTAGAAAATGATTCGAAGTCAGGTTTTTGTGATTTGTTCCAGAGAAAATATAGATACACTCTCGTGGTACAGTGAAAATATATTTCAAAATAAGTACATAAATTAATTTCCAGACAATTCATTCATTTTTTTAAATTAAATTCTCAGGTAGGAATCGGGCTAATGTTGATACAACAATTCTCAGGAAGTGCTGCTGTAATCTCTTATGCAAGTACCATTTTTAGAAAAGCTGGTAAGATTAAGTGTTATTACTTTTTATATAAAAATTGTCAGCTTCAGCAGTAACAAGAAATTTTTTTTTGTTAAAGCAGCAATAATAATAATTATATATACATTGACAAAAAAACCAATAAATATTTGAACACATACACAGTCTACTTGCACAAACATGCTGTATGCATAGAATTCCCAGGTTTTATGAGACTCTTTTTTGGAAATACTTATCATGTTCTTCTACTTATCAATTTGTTATTTATTTTGCATACCGATGCCGTCGAATACATAAAGAGAACAAAAAAAAAAGCTTAATATAATATTTGCTTAACTAATTTGTTTTGGGTTTAAATAGGGTTTTCGGTGGCTATTGGATCGACGATGCTAGGCCTCTTAATGGTAAATATATACTTTTATTTTCTTTACAAAGTATATACAATTTTTGGTCAAATTTTTGTTTGATTATATGGATACGGGAAATTGGGATGCATATTTGTTTTTTTAACCTATCAATGGTGGCCGAATGGTTGAGAACTCCAAATTATGGTGTAAACTTATCTCCTCCAGTTCAATCCTATTTCAAACTTGTTCACTGCTGTTGGGTGAAAATAGTACTATAATTTAAGCCAATAAAAAAACTCGGTAGTCGATGACTATAAATTGATGTACTTCAACCTATATTATTTACTTTTAAGAAACAATAATACTTTTGAAATTCATTTTTATTCAACAAACTATTTTGATGTTGGCATTTTCGATATATTTTTTTCTTAAATCTTTAGAAGTCAACGAAGTTTTTAAACTAAAATTTTCCTTTGTTTTTTAGTTCTCTTTATGTATCATAAATATAAATGTTTGTTTTACACACATATTAAAAAACCTTAGAATATATTTATTCTGTAACTAAATATTACTTATTTGGTACTACTAATTGCTTTACTTATTTTAACTTTAATAAATATGAAAAATAAAGTATTACACACATTTAACATAGAAAATACTAAACAATTATTTTGATAAAAACTTTGTAGTCTAAAGATAAAACAGAAAGAGTATTTAATAAGAATTCCCAAAAAAAAAAAAATCCATTTTGTACTATTGTTAGCATTGAATGGTATTCGTGGCTATTCGTAGATACCAAAAGCCATGATTGGGGTCATTCTTGTCGATAAATGGGGCAGACGACCTCTCTTGTTGGTAAGCACTTTGAATAGTGATTAATAAATAGAAAACTATAAAGCTCTTTAATACTGATTTGATTACTATTCGGAGATTATAGGCTTCAGTATCTGGGATGAGCATAACTTCCCTGCTTCTTGGGGTTGCCTTCACATTACAGGTTATTTAAAATATTTTTGTTGTTATGTAATTTATTCTTAACCTATTTTATGTATTTTAACAATGTTTTTGTATACTTGGTATAAGCAGAAAATGCAATTGCTTTCGGAACTAACTCCAATATTCACGTTTTTGTGCCTTACGGTAAAACATTTTATCAACTTTCACACGATCTTTTTAATAAAAATAGTTTCGTTTATGTCTCTTTTACAAATCAAATGTACTATTAAATATTGATTCTTTTATTGGCAGTTTTATATTGGAGCTTATGCAATAGGCTTGGGAGGCCTCCCTTGGGTAATTATGTCGGAGGTACATAAATTAGCTTAACTTTTATTTTCAATGCGGGGATTAATGTTTTGTAAATGAAGTAATATATGTATGGTTTTTTTGTGTGTGCAGATATTTCCAATAAATATAAAAGTAACAGCTGGGAGTATAGTTACATTAGCCGCATGGTCAAGTAGTTCAATCGTCCTTTACGCTTTTAATTTTCTGTTCGAGTGGAGCACTCAAGGTATCTTTTTTCTTCTTTATCTCTTTTTTCTTAATCCAATTTTATTATTTTCAATTAGGTTATAAATTATCTAGGTTAAAAAATCCAAATCCATACCTAAAATGAACTCTAGAAAAAATTAAAAAAATGGTTTCAGAATATGTATTTTGCTGTCAACCTAGTGTGTATTTATCGCATTGTTATAAAAACCTATATACATTTTACAAAAGCAACTTTAAAAGAATACCTAATTAGATGTTTTTTTGATAAAAAATAACTAGTTAGTTGTTGTTTCCATAACTTATGTATAATTTTAGAAAATTTAGTTATAAGTTAATAGTTATATTCATATATTTTATAATTTTCTTTAATTATAACTTGAATTTAATATAGAGTTCTATTATTTAACTTTTATCAATGTAACAGGAACATTTTACATATTTGGGGCTATCGGAGGAGTAGCACTGCTATTTATTTGGTTGCTCGTTCCGGAAACGAAAGGATTATCACTTGAAGAAATACAAGCTTCACTTATTCATTAGCCCGATGGAATAAAACAAACTTCAATTGAAATGTTTATCATAGAGTAATTGGACTTTATACCAAAAGACTTCAAGATAATTAAGTCAAAGATTGGATGGTAATTTCGTAAATAGCAAACATCATAAAATAATGGCAAAAGACCATAGTCCCTTGAATAGAAATATTGTAAATACTGTTTTTTATTGCTATACTTGGACCTATCATGTTATATTGCACAAAATTTGGAGGATAAAATAGTCCCAAAAAATCACTTTCTCTTGTTCTGTAAAGTCGTGATATATTTTTTTATAACGTCAAATGTTTTATAATCTTTTGGTATTCTGCAAAGTCATTCTTTATTATATATATATATATTATTGAATTTAATTTATAACATTATACTAAGAAACTTTTACTTCTCTTTTTTGTTTTACTAATACCATCTCGCCTCTCACATCGATTCTAGTTGTTTACTAACTCGTCTAATACATAACCGCTTCATGTACTAAATGATGGGTATGATGGTGTACGAAATAATTGTGTACGTTAGTTTGAGGGGAAAAATTAAGTTATTGCAGATCCGAAAATATAACAATATTCAACTCTTTAGATTCATAAGAAAAAGTTAAAAAATTATAAAATTAACATTACAAGTTTTTCATAAAATACATGTAAGAAAATCAAGGTTAAAAATTAAGTTAGTTTGATATAAAGAGGAAAGACAAAAAAAAAGACAAAAAAAAGAAAAAAAAAAGATGAAATAAAAATAAGAATAAAGGAAAATAAAATAAAACAAAAATTCATTGCACGAAAAATTACGTGTCTAAGCTATAGAGGATAAAAGTGTCATTTGTTTGGATGTATCTCACCGCAAGTTACATCTTACAGCTACGGTGAGAGGACTTTCCTTTTTCTAATTAAGTTCAAAAAAACTACCCATATTACAAATTATTCCAAAAAACAATTACATATGCAAATGATTAATCTAAGAAAAAGCCTGATAAATCCTCATATTGTAGTACTATTTTTGGTATATATAATTTTTAAGTTTCGATTGTGGAACCATGTAGTGTTGTATAATATTAATTATCAAACATGTAGGAGGTACAATAAATAAATACTTAGTAAACGTGATATCTCATTAATACTTAGTAAACGTGATATCTCATTATTTTGATTTTAACACGTTAACATCTGTAGACTGCCATGAAACACATTCCGTGTTAGTAAGGGATATAAGATGTGACGGTTCGAGATCTAATTCCGTGTTCAAATAATTAAAAGGTTCCAAGGTTTTTTAAAAATATACATATTTTAGAAAACTTAAATAAAATTGAGATTGAAAAGGTCATAAAATGTTTTATATGCATCTTTTTCATAATCAAAGCCGAAAATTCGTCAAACAAAAAAATTCTAAATTTTGGTGCACTTTGGTGATATAAATAGTCAAATCAAATCTTTTAAACGCTTTTCATAGACTACCATATTTTCTGAAATCGGGATGTTACATGATGTGTGCATAATAACTACAAAGATCTCTCAAAAATAAAAAAAAATGTTGGTTTTGGTAGAAATATTTTCTTAACAAGATGAACACTTGAAGGCAATTTGGCTTTGTTAACGATAAGAATTCTACTTAGATGTGGATTAAATATGTGTTAGAAATAAGGATCCTAGTTAGATATGGATTAAAATATGTCATAATACTAATAGGAGTTAGTTACAAAGTCTTTAGTATAAATACTAATATATTATGTTCATAATAAATACATATAAATATTCAAAGCATAACTTGCTTCTTAACATGGTATCAAAGCTCTAATTTTCTAAGACCTAATTTTTATTATCTTTTTAAATCTTTTCGAGAGTCTCAAGTTCATTATTCTTTAAAGCGTTGTAGTGCAAGCTTGGTTGTTAAGATTGTGTGTCTCTTTTCTCGTCGAGTTCATGATCGTGTGTTTCAAGTCACCATGAGCTCTGTTTTTGGTGCTCTGTTTTCTTTGTCGTGTGCAAAAAGAGTTTTGAGATTGTGAATCTCTTCTCGGCTTTGCTTCATATTCGCAAAACAGAGCCATTGTCGTGTTTGTTGTCTCGTGGTGTGCGAGAGTTGTTTATATTCTCTTCGTGAGATAGAGGAGCTCTGTTACTCGTCGTGATACAAGTCGCAATCTGGTGTGGTTTACTCGTCCTAACAACGAGTTCTCTTCTCTGATATTCCTTGTGTTGCAAGTTGTTGTTTAGTTGGTGCTAAGAGTTCATCTTTTATTTTGTTTCATATTTCTCTAAGATGTGATCTCAATTATCTTGTATCTACCAAGTTTAGTAGTTGCTATACAAGTCTTCCATTATGTCAAATGTGTGTTCTCAGTTGGGAATAAGGTGTGTGTTCACCGAGTTTTATGCCAAGTTTAGTTCAAGAATTTACTGTTCAAGTTAGACGTTCATAATCTTCACCTTCCAACTTAAGGGAGAGTGTTAGAGATAAAGATCCTAGTTAGATGAGGATTAAATATGTGTTAGAGATAAAGATCCTAGTTAGATGAGAATTAAATATGTGTTAGAGATAAAGATCCTAGTTAGATATAGATTAAATATGTCATAAAATAGGAGTTAGTTACGACTTACAAGTATTTAGTATAAATATCAATGTATTATGTTCATAATCAATACACAGAAATATTCAAAGCATAATTTGCTTCTTAACATGCTTAGTTAAGGTTAGTACTTAATAATTGGAACCCCAATCATAGGTTAAGATTAGTCTATGTAAGTTTCATATGATATGTGTAAAGAAACTTACATAGACAAATCTGAACTGTGTTCATCTTGTTAAACTAGTAATTTGAGATTTGTTGGTTATATTGTTGCTTGTAATTACTATCTTGTAATTACCATGTTGGTATCATACTGTTGTTTGTCAGAATGGTATAAACCCCATTTTGTAGATTTGTGACGGTTTGATGGCATGGCAAGCTGCACAATTGTTGGTGCTTTGACTAGTTTCATATTATAACATTTAGAGTGCTGAAAAGATGCTTGAAAGGTATTGTAATTAATGATAAGGGGACTCGAACATTTGGAGATATTGTATTTGACAAACAGAGAATGTGATTTACTTATAAAAATAAAATCACTTTCTCATAACACAATAATAAAGGAAGTCACGTTATAGACGGTACGGATTGAGCAGTCCTGGTGTCGCATTAAAAATGTTGGGCAGTGATAATAACAGTAACTCCTTTAAATAATCACGTGTAACACAGACGGTACGGAGAGATCATGATTATTCGAAAAGTTTTATTTCCTATTTATGATTAAGAGAACATATACTCAAATATATAAAATACTTCTTGTTTTTTTTTTCTTTAATGATCAGGAGATTCTGGACCTGTATATTCCTCCAGAACCATGTAATTTAACTCTCTATTTTAAAGTGCAGATCCTTCCTAACGTAAATCAAACCTATATCCTTTAAAATTCCTAAGTTTTCGGCAGCCAAGAGTATTTTACATCTGACACCCTTTAGCCACAGATGAATCATCTATGATTAACGAAATGTATTGTTCGAGGAGAAGAATTTTGAAAGAGCAATGCCCATTAGCTCTCAATTAGGAAAAAAAACAGCTTATTTTCAAATGAATTTAGGTTTATGAGTATTAATATAATTTTAGGGGAATTTGTTTTGGTAAAATTATAGAAAATTAAATATTTCTTTGACAAAATATTAGATTGTATGCTACCTTTTGGAAAAATATAAGATATGACTGGTTTACATGTTTAGCATGAAATAGCTAAAAATAATTACTATTTATCTTGTTTAAAATTTATTGATTAAAAAAAGTAAAAAAACATTTTTCCATTATTCTTGCTAGATATTATTGGACACAAAATATTTGGATGTGAATGATGATTGATGACTCATGAAGAGTGAAAGGGTGGTAAAAATTGTCTATTTGGGTCCATATGTATAATATTTCTATGTACACTATACATGTGGAACATAGATTTTTTTTACTAAGAGTGTCTCTTGTTTCACCAAAAAAGAAAAGATACATATTTTGTTGAAAAATATTTTATTTGTTACTATGAGTCTCTCTTGTTACTAAGAGTCTCTCTTATTTAATAAAAAAAAATCAAACATTTGTAAAAATTTGTTTCAAATAAACTCTATGATAATGTAAATTTAAACTAATTATATAATATTTATAAAAATTCAAATTCAAATTTTAATTACTAGAATATCTGAATCTGACCTTCCTAACATCTAAGTTTTCTAATAAGGTAGGATCATATACAGAATAGATATTTGAGTCGACAAACTAAACCAATGGGAGCCACATACATTAGAAAACCATTATTGTGGGAATACAATATTATTTTTGGAAAAATAATTGGGACTACACATCTTTAATCTATCTTTTTTATTAAAAATATTATTTGTGTTATAAAAAATGATAATTTATCATGTATATAAATATAAATAAAGACTACAATTTAATACTCGTGAAAAAGATCGGGATATTTATAAAAGAGAATAAAGAGAGAGATATATGATTTGCTATAAGAAGTGATTGAATTGTAATCTATATAGATATTAGAAAGTAAATTATTATGCGTGCATAGTGATGATGGATTTCACATAAATTATATTTTACTAATAATTTTATGCATATGTAAGATGTATTGCAATTTTTTTTCACTTTCATAACAATTTGTAGATAATTTGCAACATTTAAGTATATCAATTATTTTATTTTTAGTTTTTGATAAATTTATATTTTTAAGTTTGCTATGCTAAAAGTATTACAATGAAATATATGAAACCAGAAAACAAAATTTAGGCAGTGAATGTTTTGTAGCGTAATTTTTTTTTTTTGTAATTTGAGAAACAACAACTATTCGACGCCTCAAATAGTGGAATATTTTAATCATCATCAAACTTTGAAAGTTTTTGCTTAGCATTCGCTGTGACTAAAATGATGTTTAGCAATCCTTTAACAAAAAAAAAAAAAAAAAAAGATTTTTAGCTTGAGTGAAATGATATTTTCGATAAAACTAGCATATTCCTATATTATTATTGAAATATCAAAAAGATAAAACGTATATGACACGGTGTCTGGCACAGCATATCGTTAATGGAATTACAAATGGTGAATAGTGAGTTGGTCACTTTCACAACGCATCAGCGATCTAAAACCTTACTGATGGAAACGCTTCGATCTTATCTATCATCATTCATCCAGAGTCTTCTTTTTTTTTTTTTTTTTTGTTTTTGTTTTTTTTAAAAGTTTTTTTAAATTATGTATCAGCATGGTAAATAGTACAAAAGAACAACAATAAAAAGAAAGTAGTAAAGTAGGGTACAAAAAGATTATGCTTCTTCTCTTTTTTTAAATTGTCAAATAGTTTTTGATAGGCTCTGAAACTCGCACATCCAAACTACGAATGATGGCATGGGAAGAGTAAAGTCAAATAATACTTTCTTAGAAGAATAAATGTCATATGCCGATAAAGCAACTACTCTAGAAAGAAGGCCAACCAAGTATCTCAATCACCCCCTCCAAACGCACTTGAAAGCAAGAGCACAAAGACACAACTAATGAATAGCTAACACCACTAAGCCTGAGCAAGAAGCAGAACGAAAAAGTACCACAACCCGAGCTGACTAACCCCAAGAGCAACAAACATAAATGAGCAAACGAGAAAGGATACTGAGGATACACTTGAACGTCGGGGCTTTAGGTTGATAAAAACCGAGACTCCTAGAACTAAAGTGAAGCGACTGATGCCAAAAGTCCGAGATGGCGGCTAAGCAAAACCCAAGCTGATGGTTACCTTCACCCTCAACAAATCCAAGATAGGCCAGCCGAGCCATAGCCAAGAGTCCTTGAGGGAGTTACTACCAAGATCCCACGCTATACTCTCATCAACCAACACAAGCACAAACGAAGCCACAAAACATAGCCAAAGCATCGAAGATAACAACCCGTTAAACAAGCCACTCAATAACCCATAGATCCTTAGACAACTACCCAACCATGAAAGGCGAACTCAAGACATCAAGGAACTAGCTCAGAAGAAACTAGTACATATGGAGGAAGAGAACCTATACAACTGAGACGAGGAGAAACAGGACAAAGGAGAGCCAGAAGACATGCCACAGATGGAGAGTTAGAAGGAGAAGAAGGAACTCACCGAGCGTGAAGCGTCAATGGCTCAAACCACTGCTGCCCCAACAGATGATAGGAGTCAGCATCATCGACATTTAACTGGCCTGAGAGAAGAGATGCTGAACCCCATTGCGGACACTTAAAGAGATGAGTCTCCAAGTCGAGAAGGCAGGTGAAAAGAAAGAGAGCCCACATCGAGAAAGAACCAAATCCAGAAGAGGCGACAATTGCAACATCAAAGCCATCGGAAGATGCAAGAGGAAGAGGAAGAGGAAGAAGCATCTAGGCGAAGCTTCAAGAACAACTCACAGAGCGAACACCAACTTCTACAAACCTGAAGCTAGAGTAAACACACACAAGATTGGAGACACCTTATGAACGGCGAAAGTGCGATACTCTGCCAACTCAACCCTAACCGAGATGCGTAGCAGAACAACACAACAAAGAGTAGCCATCCTCGAGCCACATACTAAGAGAGAAGGTCCACTTCTACATATCATAGAGAGAAGCGAAGCAGGAACTTACCCAGCTTTACCAGCGAAAGGAGCAAAACTGACGGAGACCCGGACAGGGAGATCGGAGTGGGGAAGAGGCAACTGCAAGGGTGTCGGTACTGTTTTGGTTGTTGTATAGAAAGTTGCTAATGCAGTTTACAACATTCAATTCTTGTTAACCCTTTTGTCAAAAAAAAACATTCAATTCTTGTTTTTATTTTCTTCTGGAAACGACGCAAAAAAATCAATAAATAACCCACTTTCCATGAATTTAATTTTCTTAACTTATTTTGTACAAATGATGAAATATATAAATGATATATAAATCAAATAATTGTTGTCAATCATAAGATGTACATTTACGATCAGGATTGCTTGAGATTGCATGGATAAAGGACCACGTTTGTTCAAAATATATTCTGTTTATAAAGTATATATATATATATATATATATATATATATAACACGTTGTTTTCCTTGTTTTGACAAACAAAAAAATGTTGTTTTCTTTGTACGGTGTAAGTAAAAGTAACAGTGTTACGAAGTAAAATAAAACCATGGAATATATTTAATGATTAATTAGACCAAAGAGTTTGGACCAAAACTGATGCGTCTCTCTGGCAAAATAAAAATATACTTCCAACAGAACAGAAAATCCTTTTAAACCATCAAGCTAGGGGCCAAGACTTCCCGCTTTTTTCAGAAACGCTGACTTCTCAGTTCTCACCATTAGCTCAATTATAGTTTAGTAAAATAAAATTATAATTCTTTCAAGAGACTATTTAGAACTAAAATAAATATATACATTGTTCAGATCTTATTGTTATGATTTCAAACCCGAAAGATTGGCCATCATGTAGGGATCTATTTATATCTTTTAAGATTATATATATATTTCATATAGTAAGAATATCCGTGCGGATCATCTTGTGGATCATTTTGTACATAATGAGTTTAGTTTTTTAATTTTCTAGTACAACATATTTAGATAGAGTTCTAATGTGTTTTTTTTATGTAACCAAAAAGTTGAAGAAGAAGAAGAAGAAGAAGAAGAAGAAGAAGAAGAAGAAGAAGAAGAAGAAGAAGAAGAAGAAGAAGAAGAAGAAGAAGAAGAAGAAGAAGAAGAAGAAGAAGAAGAAGAAGAAGAAGAAGAAGAAGAAGAAGAAGAAGAAGAAGAAGAAGAAGAAGAAGAAGAAGAAGAAGAAGAAGAAGAAGAAGAAGAAGAAGAAGAAGAAGAAGAAGAAGAAGAAAGAAGAAGAAAGAAGAAGAAAGAAGAAGAAGAAGAAGAAAGAAGAAGAAGAAGAAGAAAAGAAGAAGAAGAAAGAAGAAGAAGAAGAAGAAGAAGAAGAAGAAGAAGAAGAAGAAGAAGAAGAAGAAGAAGAAGAAGAAGAAGAAGAAGAAGAAGAAGAAAGAAGAAAGAAGAAGAAGAAAAAAGAAGAAGAAGAAGAAGAAGAAGAAGAAGAAGAAGAAGAAGAAGAAAAAAGAAGAAGAAGAAGAAAGAAGAAGAAGAAGAAGAAGAAGAAGAATAAAGAAGAAGAAGAAGAAGAAGAAGAAAGAAGAAGAAGAAGAAGAAGAAGAAGAAGAAGAAGAAGAAGAAGAATAAAAAAAGAAGAAGAAGAAGAAGAAGAAAAAAGAAGAAGAAGAAGAAGAAGAAGAAGAAGAAGAAGAAGAAGAAGAAGAAGAAGAAGAAGAAGAAGAAGAAGAAGAAATAAAGAAGAAGAAGAAGAAGAAGAAGAAGAAGAAGAAGAAGAAGAAGAAGAAGAAGAAGAAGAAGAAGAAGAAGAAGAAGAAGAAGAAGAAGAAGAAGAAGAAGAAGAAGAAGAAGAAGAAGAAGAAGAAGAAGAAGAAGAAGAAGAAGAAGAAGAAACACAAGAAGAAGAAGAAGAAGAAGAAGAAGAAGAAGAAGAAGAAGAAGAAGAAGACAAAGAAGAAGAAGAAGAAGAAGAAGAAGAAGAAGAAGAAGAAGAAGAAGAAGAAGAAGAAGAAGAAGAAGAAGAAGAAGAAGAA
The DNA here is from genome assembly GCA_028015245.1 of Cardamine occulta. Lineage (NCBI taxonomy): Eukaryota > Viridiplantae > Streptophyta > Magnoliopsida > Brassicales > Brassicaceae > Cardamine > Cardamine occulta. Next base: position 11,411,242 of record CM051384.1, read on the forward strand.
GAAGAAGAAGAAGAAGAAGAATAAGAAGAAGAAGAAGAAGAAGAAGAAGAAGAAGAAGAAGAAGAAGAAGAAGAAGAAGAAGAAGAAGAAGAAGAAGAAGAAGAAGAAGAAGAAGAAGAAGAAGAAGAAGAAGAAGAAGAAGAAGAAGAAGATGATGATGATGAAGATGATGATGATGAAGATGATGATGATGAAGAAGAAGAAGAAGAAGAAGAAGAAGAAGAAGAAGAAGAAGAAGAAGATGAAAATGTTTTAATTTTTTTATTTTAATTTTAATTTTAATTGTAATTAAAATTTTTTATAATTATAATTTTAAATTTAAATTTATAATTATTCCGAATTAATTTTATATATTAATTATAATTAATTACAATTAATTAATATTAATTACAATAAATGAAATATTATTTAATTTGAAATGTGTCGGTTTTAAACCGACGGATTTCCGACGGAATCCTGATTTCGGTATTCTGTCGGAAATCCGTCGGAAATTTCTGACGGATTTCCGACAGTTTTGTGGTTTCGTGGTCGTTTACGATCCGTTTCTCTTGAAATATGTTTGTAATATGATTTGTTACTCATTTCAATGGTAATCCGTTGGAAATCCGTCGGTAATCTGTCAGAAATCTGTCAGAAAATTTCCGACGGATTTCCAACGGAATATAAATCTGTCGGAAAATTTCCGACGGATTTCCGACGGAATCGTCAATTTTCATGTCTATCGGAAATACGTCGGGAATCCGTCGGAATTTTCCGACGGAATATAAATCCGTCGGAAATTCCGTCGGTTTTGCGGTAAATTTCTTGTAGTGTACGGTCTCCTACTATATAGAATATACACGCTGTATATACGACAGTACATGCCGTATTTTAGAACATTGGTTTTGAGCCTTTGAAGGACTTGTGAGATTTCTTCCATATTGATAATTGGGCTTCCAAAGGTACCTTAATTAACCGTTTTTCTCATGCAACAAACCCGAATTGGGCTGCCGAATCCGATTTTAACTCTGCTTTGCATGTAGCTTTTCTTTCTTTCTTTTTTTGGGCAAGATCTTCGAATATAGAGTTTAGGTTGAAAAAAAAAAATTAATGTAACGTTTATAATATAGTTTAGGTTAAAGATCATTTTAATCTAACGTTTAATTTAGGGATGTTTGTTTTTACATTCCAATGCAACAACAGACTGTAAATACATGCACTAGATGTTGTTCGTTTCGACCAACATAACATATTTGACTTTTTGCATCAGAAATATTTTAAAATCCAAAGACCTTCGCAATATCTATTAAAGAACCAAGTGGTGATAGTTCATTTGGTTTCAAAGAATTCTTTGGGAGGAAGGTTGAGTCCTTTGTTGATTGTACGAGAGGAATGGAGAAAACTGTAAGTTTCAATAAGCCTTTCTTTGCCTTTCTATCATTTCCTTGTGTGACAATTTGGTCAGTGCGTTTGCATTATCATACCTTAACAATTTGATCAGTGCGTTTGCATTATCATACCCTAACTTTTACTTCTTATTTTGAATTGACTTCGTTTTCAGGGTTTAGGCCTTAGGGATTTGATCAGTCGTGGAGGAGCTTTGACAGTGCAGTCTTATTGTAGTTGTTTTGTTTTGTGTTGTGTGTTTTTTTTTTGTTAAATCGTGAGAATTTCACACCTTTGATCCAAAATCTTTTCTAGTATTTAGAGTGAAACTTTAAATATTTTGATTTAAACAATAACTCTCTGTACCAAAGGGGGTTTAAACCAAAAGGAGTGAGACTTTAGATATTAAAAGGAAACCAACCCTTCGTACCAAAGAGTTCTTTCCTACGAAAAAGATGTTCAGACAAAGAGTCAATGCCATTATTTTCCGACTCATATTAGGAGGATTGTAAGAAAAAAAAACACATTTTTGATTATCAATAATGGCCATCTCTCTAACATTACTTATTCGTGCTGCCTTTCATTTCACTCTAATCGCTCTTATGTTCCCCAAGCGATGTCCATGGCATTCCCGACTTACGCTAAGGCTAATCGGCCCGTCTCAAAAAAAAGTTAGACCCTAGGCAAAATAAAGATGTAGGACCTTTTCACAATAATTTTTTTTCTCTTTTTCCCCTTTTTATTTAAGGTTTTTTTTGAAATTTAGCATGTACCTAGGCAAAAATGCATATATTGTCATGGGGCAGAGACGGGTCTGATATCAATCAAAACCGAATCACCGGACAGAAAACCTGGTTACTTTCGCTCCAAGTCAACTCCGGCTACTCGCCTAGATAACTTGTGGACCACAGAAACAGTGGATATCGTCTCACATGTCAAATATTTCTATGCGATCCACGAGTCCCACAATTAACTCCTACTCATAGACACATGTATTGACCTAACTTGGATCCAATGTCTTCCATGAAAATGCTACCCTCAAACAATTCTCTCTTTCCACCTTTCAAGATCTTCCACTGACCGTAGTGCTTCCTCTGAAACCGCACCACACGACACGCCCCAATTCTTTCACAACTGAAAGACTAGAAACTGCCGAGATATTATATACAAGAAATCAGCCGGAATCAGACGGAAAATTCCGTCGGAAATCCGTCGGAACCCGGCAATTCCGTCGGAAATCCGTCGGTTTTAGCCGTCTGAACTATGTCGTCGGAAATTTGAAATCCGTCGGAACTGTCAGATTTCGCACGGATTTCCGACGAAATCTAGTTTCTGGAAATCCGTCGCTAATCCGTCGGATAGCGGTCGGAATATATTACGTCGGAAATCCATCGAAAATCCATCGGAACATTTCCGACGGATTTCCGACGGAAATATTTCCGACGGATTTCCGACGGATTTCCGACGGAATATGTCCCGACAGATTTCCGACGGAATTCCGATGTTTCTGAAACGAAAGAGACCGACAGATTCCCGACGTAGTACCATCGGATATAAACCGACGGATTACCGACGGATAAAAAATCCGACGGATTTCCGACGGACTACAAATTTTTTTTTTTTTATATAATAATTTGAAAATCAATTAATTTGAAGAAAAATAAATTTTTAAAAAAGAAATGAAAAATAAAATATAATAGTATTAAAAATTAAAATAAAATATTATTTTAATTTTTTAATTATTCAAAAAGAAAAAAAAACATAAAATTGTTTATAACAAAAGAAAATGAAACTAAACGCCCGTGAACGTGGTGGATATTAAAAAGAAATCGCTCATCCGTTGGATCATCGCTTGTTGATCAGCTTCATATTTCGCCCGCTCCCGCCTCTTTAATGCGTGTATATCCGCTTCAGCTCTCCATTTCCGCCTTTTGCTGCGTAGCCTCGCTGAAAATTGGCGTAGGATCCCCGTAAAGCGTGAAGTAGCCGAGTAAGATGATGAATCGCCGGAAGACCAAAGACCCGACCTTTGGTCTTCGGAGTACACTGCAGAAATGAAAAGTTAAATAAATATTTGAAAGCTAAAAAAATTGATTAAAATTTTAAAATTTACTTACCTCAGAGACCTAATTCGCTGATCTTCTCGATCGGACTTCGTGAGAGGCGGGGTTCCTTCAATGATTGGTTGACTAAGAAGATACTCAGCACCCATCGTCCCGACATTGCCAACGATCTCCCGAGCTACACCATCTTGGATTTCATTGGTGGTCTTGTTGGTGTGAGCAACTTCGATCAATTTGAGGGCGTAGGTGGGACACCATCTTGCCGAAACTACAAAATTAACAAATATAGTAAATATTTTAAATATAAAATTAAAAAAACAACATAGTGATTAAACCAAAACTTACAAGTTGTTTCGCCTTTGTGACCAAACTGGTTGCTCCTAGATTGTGCGTCGCCTTACCCTTTCCTTGCGATCGCTGTTCCGCATGCAGAGTGGGTTGTGGAGCTAGTTTTCAGAAGCGCCTTTCACTCCAAGACGCTTATCAACCCGCTCCATAGGGCCGGGTTCATAACCAACTCCCTTGGAACAAGATTCTCGACCACAACGCCCTTCCACTCGCTCATCTTCCGTGAATACATGATTGCCGCTAGGAAGTCCCTTCTAACCAAAGCGTAATGTGACTATCCCAAGTAAATTCTTGCTGAAAAAATGGAAATGAAATTAAAATAAACTAATAAACTAATAAAATTCAAAGTAAACAATAAAGAAAATGAAAAATTTACCAGAAATTGCCAAACCACATTTCCTGCTCTTCTAACGCATTTGGTTGTATCGTCGGATACGGATGTCAAGCAATCCATTAAGCATCCGTTGATAGACTTGGAAATCCCATTTCCTCGAATCTTTAAACCTTCAAAACAAAATGTTTTGTAGAGTTTAAATAGTTTATTAAAAATATTTAATAAAATTTAATAGTTTAAAATTTGAAAATGAGACTTACCATGTGTCTGTCCCAACACAATCCGGATGAAGACGAAGTGAATCTCTCGCCTGTAAAGCAACGAAGTCCTCGACGCCATTGCATTTGTCAGTAGGGGTGGTGTCGATGCAGCAGGGGATGGTACAGGAGATGCGGTCTCCAATGGGTAGACGCCGAGACTGACTCAAGAACTCCCCCTACACGAACCCTCGACGCACTTGGTTCCCGGTAACCTCGTAATATAATCCGTAATCCCTTATAAATTTTAAAGAAATGATTATAAATGTATACAAATGATTTTAAAAATGTAAAAATGATTAAAAACTTTTAAAATGATTATAAATTCCTAAAATAATTAATAATTTCAAAAATGATTAATAATACAAATGATTATAAATTTATAAAAAACTATTTATAAATTTATAGAAAATTAATAATAAATTTTAACAAAATTTATTTTTAATTTATATAAAATTATTTATAAATTTATAGAAAATTAATAATAAATTCTCCAATATAAATTAATAATGGAAAGTAAATTTAAATAAATATTGATTATTTAATAATAAAAACATTATAAACAACTATAAATATTTAAAACTGAATATAAATTACTAAAAAAATATATATAATTTTTTTCTAACAAATATATAATTTATTCTAATCTAAACAAATTCTCTAAAATAAAAAAATTTCCAAAATAACAAAACAAATTCTCAAAATTAAAAAATTAAATCTAACCAACAAAATCTTGAATCAAACACTAAAAAAACCTAAATCTAACATCCAATAACATAAATCTAACATCCTAAAACCTAAATCTTACATCCAACATCCTAAATCTAACATAAATCTTAAAACCTTAGAAATCTCTAATTTTTATAGTTTTGAAACTTACAAATTAGATGGAATTGATGGAGGATTGTTAGACATGTTGATGCTTGATGATTGATGTCTAAATCAGAGCTTCAATCGGACGGAAATCGGAAGTCGAAATCGGAACTTTTGAGGTTTTTTTTTCGCTCGGTTACAGATGCGGGAGAAAGAAGATGAAGTTTATATGAACAACTTCCGACGGATTTCCGACGGAAAATCCGTCGGAAACTTTTAATATTAAATGACACGCGGTCTCGGGAAGATTCCGCTTAATTACAGATCCGCCGGAAACTGGCCGGATATTTCCGACGGATTTCCGACGGATACGCGAAAATTAATTTTCCCGGGAAATGAAAATTTCATTTGGAGCGTGGAGGAGACGTGTAACCACGAATCCGTCGGATACGCGAAATTTAGACATGTAACGGATCAATACAAATGGAGCGTGGAGGAGACGTGTAACCACGAATCCGTCGGGAATCCGCGAAATTTCCGACGGATTTCGACGGATTTCCAACGGGTTTGAGGTTTCGTGGTCGCTATAATCTGTTTCCTTTGAAAAATGTTTGTAGTAGGATTTGTTACTCATTGTAATGATAAAATATAAACAAATACATTGTTACAAATGAATTATACGAAATCCAAAGAAATTTAGTTGTTATGGTTAGAAACCATCGTTATAAGATATGTATCATGTAGTAACATGTAGACATGATAGTTGAGATTTTTTTTATTTTGATATATATGATATGTAACAAGGTATATGTTAGTATTTTATCATTGAAAAGAGTAACAAACCCTACTACAAATATATTTCAAGAGAAACGGATTAAATCCACCACGAAACCACAAAACCGTTGGAAATCCGTCGAAACCGTCGGAAATTTCCGACGGATTTCGACGGATTCGTGGGTTACACGTGTCTCAGTTTAAGGATTGACCGACATTGGCCGATTTCTTTTCCTTTGTTATCCGTCGAACTGTCGAAATTTCCGACGGATTTCCGACGGATATAGAAATTTTTTTGGTTTTTTTGTTTAATTTAGGATGTTTTTAATTATTTTGGTTTGTTTATGATTTTTACTGTTTTTATTTATTAATGTAAGTTATGGTTTTAATTATTATAAAATGTAATATTTAAATTACAAATTAAAATACAAAATTCAAATAAAAACAAAAGTTTGCCTCAATAAAGGTTGTGCCTCAATAAATGGTCCTTCCAGTAAGGCAATTCCCAAAAGATACTCTTCTTGTGCCAATTATGAACTTCCCGCCCGCATACAATTTCATGTCCATTACCTCCACATTCGAAGTCATCGGAGCACCAAAATCTCTCAACTGCTCCAATAATATACAGCCGCCTTCCTCATCAATCGGAGCTTCAAACACTTGTTTATTTTTTCAGAATAAAGTTTTTAGACCGACGATACGGATGCTCCATCGGTAGAAACCTTCTATGGCAATCAAACCAACACGACTTTCTTCCGCTCCTCAATTGGAATGCATCTGTGTTGTCCGAGCAATATGGGCACGATAGTCTTCCATGAGTTGTCCATCCGGATAACATTCCATATGCTGGAAAATCGCTAATGGTCCACATAAGAACCGCCCAGATCCTAAAATTTTGCCGCGAAACATCAAACACTTCAAAGACCGTGACTCCATAGCATTTGTAACTCATAGATCAATGGCTGGAGGAATACATCTAGTGATCTCTTTGGATGCTCAGGTCGGAACAAGAACAGAGAGAAATAAAAACTCTGACGACGCACATACCAGGGGCAAATTCAGCGGTGTTACGATTACGGGCCACAACGAATATCGCCTTCCATGCTTTCCAAATGGGTTGAAACCATCCGTACATAACCCCAGGTGACACATTTCTTCTCATACGCAAAATCCGGATACATGGATTGAAAATGTTTCCACGCTTTTAGCGTCCGACGGATGTGTAATCTCTCCATCTTGACGATGTTCCGCATGCCATCTCATTTGCTTCGCTGCGGCGCCAGATTGATATAACCTCTTCAACCTCAAGTCAACGGTAAGTACCACATACGCTTAAATGGAATTGAACTCTCCCACTAAGTATCTTGAAACCGTGGTTTACTGACAAAATCGACAACTTCTCCTCGCCTTCATCTTCTCCCAATATATCATACAATTGTCGATGCACACATCAATTACTTGATACGGCAAACCAAGACCACCTACAAGTTTCAGTACCAGAAGATGATGCCGTGCAAGATTATCTTCAGCAAAAGATCTTTCACCATATCTCGCAATCGCATCAACACATTCCTCCGCCAAATCAAGTCCGTCTTTAATGGTCATCATTCTACTAGCAGATGATAAAGGTGAATGACCATCTCTACACCCATCATATAATGGTTGCTTTTGCCAAGGCCTAACATATCAAAAAATCTTCTAGCTTCTACATTTGGTTCTTCAACCCTATCCTCATCTATTATGGTCGAAGACAAATTCTCTAAACGATCATTCACCATCTCAACGGTACCAACACCAAAATCTACTCGCTCTATGTTCTCCTAAGCTATCCGCAACATAGGGTTCATCGCTACTACTACCATATTCAAAATTTCTTTCTCCATGTAGATACCAAATCTTGTAACCCAAGCATAAATCCATTGCTATACAAGTGATGCCATACTAATTCTATCTTAACATTACGAGAATTATGCATAAATTGAACATGGACATTTCATCTTACCACTTGTTTTCACTCGTGGTTGATTTCAAAGAACGGCCATGAACTCAAGATATACCTCGTGCATAACCATCGCTTAATAACTTCGACTCGGATCAAACATTTCTTCATCCATCCACGATCCGAAATCTCTAGAAGATGACATCTCTCTACACGATTTTTAAAGAATTATTGGGGAGAATTTTGTTGTTGTGATTGAATGGAGAAGTATGGTAACATATATATAATAACGCTTCTGAAACTGGCCGAAATCCGCCGGAATTTAACGGCTATAATAACGGCTATAACATCGGCTATATTAACGTTCAAATTTTCCGACGGATATTAATCCGCTTAATCCGGCCGGAAATTTCCGACGGTAAACCGACGGATTACCGACAGGAACCGACGGATGGTATTCCGTCAGATTTTCCGACGGATTCGACGGATTTCCGACGGATATTAAAATTTTCAAATCCGTCAAAAATCCGTCGGAATTCCGTCGGTATTTTCCGACGGATATTAATTCCGTCGGAAATACCGTCGGAATTGCGATTGATTTCTTGTAGTGTTACCTTCCATATCGCAACTTTTCTAGAACCTTAGGTGTGTTAGCTAAGGAAAAGTTCATGTTTCAAACGTCTGATGACGGTACAATCTCTAAATCGGACAATGTGTTCGGATGTGGACAAAACAACTATGGTTTCACTCAACACGGTGGTGTGCTTGGTTTAGGACCCGGTAAATTCTCCATAGTAACCCACAATTTCGGCTCTAGATTCTCTTAATGCTTGGACCAGCTTAACCGATCCAACATACACTCACAACATTCTTATCCTCATTAACAAAAAAAAAAAAAAAAAAAAAAGCATTCTCATCCTCGGCAGACCCGGTCATGGCGTAAAGTCTAACAAGCTAAATGAAAGCGATGACACACTCTCTTGACTTAAGAAAAAAAAAATCAACTCTTAATCTAGCCGTGTTACAACAAACCCAAATGACAAGTCCAACTGAAAAGCCCACTCAAAAACCCTATGGTAGGTTAAAACTTAGCCAATCTAGTCCAAAGCTTATAATCCAATTCTAACATAAACAATCAACATGTCATTGAAAAGACTATCAATAAAATATGAAATCAGATATTATAAAGTTTATTAACATACAGTATGTATATTTAATTTGATAATTTTGGGACTACACTATGTAATTTTTTAAAAGCTCGAGCGAAATAATGAATGTAAGAACAAATAAACAATGAACACGACAGTTTTTTTAATTTATAAAAACCACAATCCCCTTTCCATTTAAAATATATAACTCTTAAATGGAGAGAGGTTAAGACTTAAGAAACAAGAAGCAAAAAAGAGAAAGAAAGAAACTCATATTAAGATTAGAGTGAGAGATAGAGAAAGAGATAATGAGAGAAAAAGAAGAGAAGCCGTTAGAGACAGAAAGGAGCCAAAACGACGACGGAGAGTGTCGTATCACCGGCGTTGTTGTTTTCAGCACAATGGTCTCCGTGCTCGCCTCCTTCTGCTTCGGTTGCTCTGTAAAATATTAACTTTCTCAACTAATCACTTTATACCTTTTTTGAAGATTTAATCACTTTATACTTCCATATGCTTTATTATTGATTAATTTGCTCTTGTTTTGTTACTTAGTTAAACCCTTTAATACGTGGCTTTTATGGAATTTAATTGAGTGATTATATCAAGTATATGTTAACAGGTAGGGTTTTCGTCGGCTTCTCAATCTGGAATCATGAGGGACTTGAATCTCTCCATTGCTGATGTAATTAACCACATCTTATCTTTTCTTAACAGTTCTTACAATCCAAACAATAGAAATGGTTAAACAAATCATCCACTAAAACTTCCTTATTATTATTATTTTTAAAATATCCTTTAACCAAAAAAATCATCCACCAAAAGAAATTTTTTTGAATACTGTGTGCGATACAAAACAAAACAAAAAAACGAGAAAAACGAGGGTAGGAATTAACAAAACAAATAACAGTACACCATCTATTTCTCCAATAAATATTTTTATTTAAACTAATAGTAATATATATCCGTTTGATGGGTATAGTATTCTATGTTTGGGTCAATAATGACATTCGGTGGGATTATTGGGGCAGTCTTTAGTGGCAATCTCTCTGATCGTCTCGGTCGAAAAAAGGTTAATTAGCTTTTCTAATTTTATTATTCAGATATTTGTTATTTTGGTGTATAATTTGTCTTTAAATACTTGATTTTTTGTGGTGTATTAGTAGGCAATGTGGATCTCCGAGATATTTTGTGTCATTGGTTGGACATCAATTGCCTTTGCCGAGGTTTGGTTTTCTTAAAATACTAATTTTATATACCCGTATTCAAATAATCCAACCAATTCAGCGTCAGTAGATATATCATGAATAATAAAGTAATTGGATATTAACAAAATATCTTTGAAAAGTATAATCTGAAAAAAGGTTCGGCTATAAATTTAATCGAGTATTAAATATTATAGAAAAAGGGTCGTAGTAGAACCTGATTTAACACTCTGATTATTCTAATGTAATTGGATAATTAAAAAAGGTCGAGTATTAAATATGTGTTCTTTATCTTTTCTTACAGGATTACTGGTGGCTAGATGCTGGAAGACTTTCCTTAGGAATTGGAATCGGTATTTTTAGTTACGTGGTAAGTCCAGTCATAAATATCTATTAATTATCGGAATCGATATTGTCTATAACATTAATTATTAGGGTACCAAACCGAAAATTATGTATTTATTTAAAAAAAAAACATTGTAACGTAACTTTTTTTTTTCTAATGTCTTGTGTGGGAAAAGATACCAGTATACCTCGCAGAGATAACACCAAAGCATGTACGAGGAGCATTTATTTTCTCAAACCAGGTACTGAACACTGAATTGTATTATATTTTCAGTTACTATTTATATGTTTATATCCTTTACAGAATATATATATATATATATATATATATCATAAATTTATAAAGTATGGATTTTATAACTTTTTTTCAGCTACTACAAAATTGTGGAATTTCTTTTGCTTATATGTGTGGAAATCTTATCCACTGGCGTACATTGGCGATACTATGTAAGATATTTTTTTATAATTGCTACCAAATATCAAACTAAACTACAAATTTAGGATATTAAAGTTTCATATAATATTTTTTAGGGTAATACGAAATTAACATGATACGAAATTATTAGGTTTGGTGCCTTGTGTTTTGCAAGTCATTGGTCTATTTTTCATCCCCGAGTCGCCTAGGTGGCTGGTAAGTTCGGCTCGAGAGACAATGTGTTCTGATTATCTAAATTTGAATTTTTCCATTTTAACCAATCAAACTAAACTCAGGCAAAGAATGGGGCAGAACAAGAGTTTAAATCAGCTTTACAACAGTTTAGAGGACAAGAAGCTGATATTTCCAATGAGGCAAAATCCATTAAGGTACAAACATTTTTACGCCCGGTTATCTTCGTACCGAGTCTTAACCGTTATCTGAGACATTGAACCGGGTTTAGGAAGTGATAGAAGCGTCAGGGCAAGGCCCGAAAAGCCGAACTCTAGACTTGTTTCAGAGAAGATACGCTCCGGCTGTTACTGTAAGCTCTTAAAGCTCGAACTAAATATGTTCCATGGTCACTTTGAATTTCCAAAATTAATTTTTTGATTTTTTTTGTGTGTGTGTGTGTTTCAGATTGGGGTTGGGTTAATGCTACTACAACAATTATCTGGGAGCACAGGAATAACATATTATGCTAGTTCTGTATTTGAAAGAGGCGGTTAGTAAACCGGGTGAATTTTGTTTATCAGTCACAAACCAATCTAAACCGATATATGTAACCATTTTTTAGCTATATATGCTTTAGGTTTTCCAAGCAGCATCGGGACAACTGTCCTAGCCGTTGTTATGGTACGGTAAAACATATCCAAATCTTTGTTTAACTTAGTTTCGATAATAATATCCTTTGTGCTGATTTATGATAAAATAAAAGTGAACCGGTTTCTTTTTTTTTAATTTTTTGGTTTGTAGGTACCAAAATCTCTGATGGGTTTGATATTGGTTGACAAGTTAGGACGCCGTCCGTAAGCTTAAACTAGAAAACTAAAACCGTTATTTTTTCAAAGTGGTAAACCGGTTAACTTTAACCATAAACCGGTTGAAGGTATTCACAAAATTCTTCTTGCAGTTCTCGGCTGTTTCACTTTGCTTATTTTCCCTACTACTTAGCTTCTCATTCACCATGCAGGTAAAGATAATCGACAAAAACCCCAAATGTTTTACTTGATTTAATTACTGATTAAATGTATCAAATACTAACTGTTTTATTTAACTTAATCAGAAATTTTACCTTTTGGAAGATCTTACTCCGATATTCACATTCATCGGCGTATTGGTATTGTCCACCTTCACCCTTAATAACATTTCGGGTTTACGTATACAAAAATTTCTAATAAATTTCGAATTTCTCCAAAAACCAGGGTACCATCGTTATGTTTGCAATAGGCCTAGGTGCCTTACCATGGATCATTATGTCTGAGGTGAGTAACAACTTACATTATTCATGCATATCTTCATTTTGTGATGGACAATAAGACGTTACATGTATTTTGTGAATTTGGCAAGCTAGGTCAAGCTAAATATTAAATAATTTTCTTTGTAAACTTTTTTTTTTGCAGATATTGCCGATAAATTTAAAAGTTTCAGCCGGAATCTTGTGATTTTCACTAATTGGTTTTTCGGTTGGGTCATCGCATATACTTTTAATTTTCTTCTCGAATGGAATACCGCCGGTACGTTATCTATACGTTGGAACAACAATTTAAACCGGTTTCAATATTCTAACCGAGAAAAAAAAAACTATTTGAAAGGTTATAGAGAAAAAAATGTCTTTTTGGAAATTTGATTTAACTTTTCTTCTTTATAGGGACGTTTTTTATTTTCGCGATAGTAACCGCGATGGCTGTTCTTTTTGTGTGGGCGTTGGTTCCAGAGACAAAAGGCCGAACCCTTGAAGAAATTCAGTCTTCATTGTCCAATTTTATTCAGTGAAAAAATATATATATATATATATATATATATAATTATTATGTTCTTATATTGTTTTTATTGTATCGTATTTTCTCAATCTTGTATATATAAATTATTTCAGTTTTAGATTCACGTACAAATTATTAGGGATAATATCTCACATCGGATGTGGATAGAGATCTAAAGTAATATATAATGGATATGGGTCAATCCACTCATTGTCAATTAATTTTGAGTTGGAAGCCCATAATCTAATATAGTATCAAAGTCCGATCACACGATGCCCAATCCAATCCATTATCGGTCCGATCTAAAAAATTTGGCATGTCGATCCATGCATGAATATACCAAAATCAATGATTAGAAATACCATCATTTCAAAGAAGCCTATTATAAGGATAATATCTCATATCAGATATGGATAAGCAAGTGATATATAAAGAATATGTGTCAATCCACTCATTACCATTTGGGTTTGAGTTGGAATGTCATAATCAAATACAAATATCTCTTATATTTGACCGAGTCACCGAAAGGAGTTAGGTACAACCGTGCAAGATATAGCTTCATAGACTCAATTTCATAGCACATGTACATTCTCTATTTATTGCGTTTTATATTTTCTTACTAAGATTTTTTTAATTTTATTTTCTGGCAGATTGATTGATCAAAACATGCGAACATTTCTTTGTGACGATCTATGCTTTCGGAACAGGCTTCTATACAAATGCGTGTGACGTAACATGAGATATCGTGTCAACGTTTGTTTCTTTTATCAATGGGTTATATAGCCCATAATACACATATAAGTAAAAAATTAAGAAAATGGTGATGACTTTTAATTAATTAGTTCTCTCTTTTCAGAAAAATGCCCTTACCATAATGTTAGCTGTTAAAATTTTTTATAACGACCAAATATTTAAGAGAAATCAGCTCTCGTTTTAAATGATTAATTATTTTGTTAGCATCACATATATAATCGTTATATATATAATTGTTAAGGATTTTGTTATTTTGTTAAGGATTTTGTTAACACAAATATACAATATTATCACAATACAGTAAGTTATTTTGTATAATTTTAAATAAATTTTTACTCTTTATAAAACACGAATATTATTTTATTTTTAGTATATCATTAGAATATTAAAAATATTACAATGTTTTGTACACATGCTCTTTTTAATGGTTATTTCATTTTATTAAAATAATTTACATATTAAATATTTGTTTAACTAGATATAAGATAATTTAATTATAGTGTGTTAAATAAGTTAAGTTTTAATACATGTTACAGTTTTCTATAACAAGTTATATATGATTATTACATGTTAAAATATTTATTAAACCTCATACATCATGTAAATACACATATAATGTTTTATTTAACATATTATACAATACAATATGTATTATAATAGTGAATAAAATAAAATAATAATTGTGATACAATATGTAATGTTGAGTTATCTATTTTATTAATGTGGTAAATTATATATTACACCATATAAATATGGATAACTATATACATAAGAAGTTATATATATTCTTAACATGTTAATAGACATATTTCGTTTTAATTTCACATGATAACAAATATATTAGCAATTATGTATTTTAAGCAACATATTAAAGCAATTCTATTCATTTGATATGTATAAGAGCATCATTATTGGTAGAAACCCAAATAGGTTTTTTAAGTACTATTTTAATATAAATTTGAAGTTAAGAAACTGTGTTTAAAAACTTCTGTTTTGCTGCTTTATTGGTAGAACCCCTAATGGGATTCTTAAAAAAAAATTAAATTTAAATATTTTTTTTAAATAGAATTTATTTTATTAATTAAATATAGCTACATAAAAAATTACATTTTAAACATAGATCCACCTCAAAGATCTATCACGCAATACTACTAGATCCCACAACAAGGATTTATACAACTCTCCACCAGACCTTCCCAAGACTTTAACAACAGCCTAGAAGACAACTCATGTGACGCCATCGAGCCGTAAACGGCACCCAACCGGTATCCGCTCCTAAAAATTGGGTCAACGATCTCCCAAACAGCTCCTTCGGGATCTGGTCCACCCTGCTTAGTCTCACCATGTCGATAACACCATGTCCGACCCACTGCCACCCTCTCGAAACTCAACCTCGTGATGCTCATCGCAACGCTCAGACCACAACCTCACCGGCCTATCGCTTCGTCATGGCCACCTCAGCCAACTTTGCCACCACAACCTTGGAGACCCCTCTCAGCTCTGCTTGCTCCACTAGCAAACTCACCCAGATGTCTAACACAACTTTATACTAATTTACCACAAAAATTAGCATAACAACAAAACGAGTCTTACCGTATAACCCATTACCGGCTGAGAGATGACATGACCCTGCAACTCAACATTATACTCCAGACATAGCTACACCTAGCTAACAACACTATACAACCCTATCTCAAAGCCCGAGCATCCTAGAAACAACTCCGCTCTGATACCAAATTGAAACACCTCATCCTGGAATCTACTAAACCGGAACGGTTCAACAATAGATAAACTGACTATTTTTAAAATTTTCTAACAACTTAACCGAATAAATTAAACTCCAATTAATTTATTCCAAACACCAGTCAACATCAAACAAACAACTTAGCGGAAGCAAATAATATTCAAACCAACCAACAAATAATAATTAAATAATAAATAACACCAAAAAGACCATGGTCATGTCATCCACCCCACAGCCTTGGTCCCACGAGCCCAAAGAAAACTCGCCCCTCAGATCACATAACGAGATGCCTCAAAGATAAAAGATAATCGAATGAGGCAACAACTACACCAAAGCTAACATTCACCAATGTCAGCAATCAACAATCACAATCATATCAACAAGCAACACATGCCATAAATAGCAATAATAAACATTCATCACTCCTAATGGACCAACAACAAGAACTACAGAAATGAGGACCACTCCAAGTCCTCAGACTAACCACAGTATAACACACAAGTACTCACCTCGAAACCTTCGGGGTATGTCCGGGGTAAAGTTTGACGACTTCTGAAACTTTCAGAAATCCTAAAGACCTAATTACAAAAAAAACCCACGACATAAAATATTAATATCTACTAAAATAATATTAATTATAATATTAAAATATTATTAATTAATATTAAAATAATAAAACTAAAATAAACCCTAAAACTAAATCTTCTCCGACGCCACCAAACACACGACCGGTCAGCGTTCAGCCTCCATGACCGATCATCACGTCACACCGACGTGACTCCGATCACACCGCCACCCTCATGCCACGCCACCACAAAGCCGAGCCCTCACGACGCCATGATCACACCATCATCGTCGTGATACTCTTCTCCCACCGTAACACTACCACGACCACATCACTCCACCATCAACAACATCACTGCGGAACCACCGCCATGTCCATGTCTCCAACTCACCACGGTAACGATCACCACAAACGCCACCACCGTCGCACGTCACCACCTCGACCACACCAACGAGAGAGAGAGACCTTACCGTGAATGGGAGAGAGACTCAAGCTTCTCACACAAAGCACCCCCGCGATCTAAACTCCTTGTGACGGCTAGGTATCGGTGAAGTCGACGAAGAGGGGGATATACACGCTGATACACACATATATGTATCAAGTTTGCTTATTACAGTGAACAGTCCTCTAATTTCGGCCACTGTCGCAATTGACCCCAAAACTTTCAATCCGATCAATTTAACCCATCCGAAAAACTTCCAATTCGATCAATTTGATCCTTAACTTTCTGAAATCACAAATTGGCCCCAAACTTCCAAAATTATCAATAAAACCCGATTGCAACTCCTGGATTTAATCAAATCAACCCCTAACTTTTGAATTCAACAAATACACCCCCATTAATGGTTTGCGGATGTTACAAATAAACTCTGTCAATAAGAAACTTCAATAGCCACAATATAGTTGCATCTCAAATAATAACCAAAAATTTAAAAGCTTTGAATAGATTCTGGAAAAAACAGAGTTTCACATCCATCAGTCTACACTAACAATTGGTAATGGGATCATTCAATTGAAAACACTTCAACTCAGCAACTTGACTGATTCCATAGTTAAACACAAAGTAAAACTAAAACACAATACTGAAACACAAGTTTAACACAAAGTAAAACTAAAACACAATTTCGAAAATGCAAACAAAGGAGATGAGATTAAGCTAAATATCCAACATGTCCGTAATCAGCTTCTTCTTTAGAGCTTCTTCGATCTTTGTAGCTTCCATCAGTTTTTGTTATAGAAAGATCGCACCATTTCTGGTCATTCCGGAGCTCCTTCCAGGCGTGTTCGAGGGTGAACTTCTTCTTGTGATCGTTGTAGAAGATCTCGTGAGCCCATTTCAGAACATCGTTCTCATTTTCACCACTGCTTCTCTCTCTTTCTGCCGCCTCATACGCACCGTAGAACTTGCATACAAGATCATTTATCTTTTACCACATTTGCTTACATTGTCCCGCCTCTCTAATTTTATGGCCTGCGGCCTTAGGACTTACCGCAAAGTAGGCGCTGCCAAAAGGTACCAGATTTTTGTTCGTTTGCCACCACTGGGTCCTTGCTCGTGTTTAACCATGAGCTGATGAGCAAGATGTCATCGGTGGGCGTCCATTTCCGTCGTTCTCTGCACTCAGCAGGAGTGTCTTCACCGAAGGTAGAGTCCCGTTGGCTGCTAAACAGAGGAACTTGTGATGAACCAAGTTCCACGCAAGTAAAGGGTAGACTATCCTGTTGACTGTTCAACAGGTCAACAAAGTGTGATGGCTGACTATATGGGTTCGGAGAAGCCATTTCAGAGAAGGTAAAAGAAGAGAAAAAGACAAGACGAAGTGTGTTTGAAAGATGAGAACCAAGTGGAGAAGGAATGTGTTTAGAAGATAGTGGAAGAAAATGAAGAAGCTACGGGCTTAATAGAAAAGAAACAAACATGATAGACAAGTGAAAGCATTGAACATAACCATAACGAGTAGACATATATCTACCAACCTAAACCATTTAACACACCTAACACAACCATAATGTAACACTAACATGCATTTATTAGGAGAGAAGATAGTAAGTGAATACTATTATACCAGGTGGCTGTCCAATTCCTACAATTTAGCAAATAATTTTACTATGATATCAAAAACATCAAAATGAATATAAAAGAGTGAAGTTTTACATTATGTCTTGTTCCATAATACTTAATTCCAGGATTACCAAGTCCAACGATAAGCCATGGTGTGTATTCAACTTTAAGCTTATTATCAAAAACAGGCAACGAAGAAGCACAAAGCGAGAAGAATCTCTTTGAATTCGATTTTGTTTGACCAAATTTATAAGCTTTTGGGTAGAGAAGAGATGTAATTGGAGAAGATGATGACGCAATAAACATTGCTGTAACTGAAATGAAACAAAATTGGGAAATTGCTTTTTTCAAGATCAGATGACAACTTTGTAGCTGTTAAACAACACACAAAAACAGACTTCACATTCTTTATCAAATCCTTCAAGAATAAAAAAAAGTCAAACCTCACTGATTAATGCATTTGATTCCCAGAACAATTTTCACTAATTTTTCTACAGAAATCATAATCGTAAACCCAGATACGATCAAATAAAACCAATTAGCAAAACGAATTTTATAGTAATTATAAAATTAAAATAGTGATCAACAGATGAAGAACAGTAAAACTAGAAAGATGAACTCAAAATTAAGAAATCTAAAACCTAATTCTCAAATCCCAAAATTGGATGATTTGAGCATGCAAGTGAGTAATTGTAAGTAAGCGAGAGAAGTGAGAACTTACGATTATCGGTATACCAAGAGCCTACATGCGATGGTTGTCTCACTTTCTCCATTTTCGTAAAGTAATTGAAGGATTGTGATCGCAGAGAAAAACACCTAATTTCAGAGATTCTCCTAAACTTGTGAGAGAGGACTCTGACCTTAAGAACCAATTCTTAAGGTTCTTACTTAAGAAACGTTTTTTTAAGTATAAAACTTCTTTTTAATTATTTAAATAATATTTTATTCTAGGAAACCATTTAAAAAACTCCTTAAAACCTGCGATAATGATGCTTTAAGGGTATAACAGTCTGAAAATTATAACAGTAAAAAATAAATAGAATTATGGAGAGAGAACTAATTTCTTAAGAAAACCATTGGTATGTGATGCAATTTCCCTTTTTCAATCCCAACTAAAGCAGATACGCCAATAACTAAACATTTATAAAAAAAAAACTAAACATTTTTTTGTTGTTAAAAAGCCAATAACTAACATTACACATTCAATTTCAATTTTTACAAGTAGTTATTAGTTATTCTAAACATGTTAATATGAAATTTTCTGAGTGCGATACAAATTGAAAATTCTGACTCCATTTTGGATGATTTCTTATAGATAAGATATGAATGTGTAGGGGAACATGCATCCAAGATGCATTGAATATATTGGTCACCATTCATAGCAGTAGATCTTTTTAAATGGCTACTTGCTAGTTGTTACATATATGATATATATATATATATAGTTTTTACCAACTATGGTATCGGCCAATTGCAACCAAAAACATATAGAATTAATGGACTTTATTGAAAAACCCCTCAAACACTGGTAAATTTACTTTAAATCCTCTAACTAAATTATTAATAAACAAAACTCCTCAGATAAAGAATTTTAGTGAAAAGCCCTCTCAAGTATTGTTCTATAACAAGTATTATTTTTAAAAATTCACTATCATAAAAGTTTTTTTTTTTTTTGTCAACATATTTTTTTAACTGTTTAGAATCTAAACACCAAAAAGACCGTATATTAAATATTTTCTTGAACAATGCATGCATCTCAATCACCATACATTCAATATATATCTTGACTGCACCATAATTTCAAAGAACTATAAAGTTATAAAGCACAAACTAAGTTCTAATAGATCCAAACTTTCTAATTAAAGAAAAGGGTTATTCACATATGTATGTATATATAGTTTTTATTTTGGCAACATATATAACAAAACATGTGTTACGTGTATGTATATATAACACTTTGGATACCAAATAAAACCTGATTCCTTAAGAAATGTATATATGAACGCATCAAACCACGCATGCATGCATTACGTATAGAAGGACATATATACAAACTTTTCCCTCTCCCGACCAAAGTACGATCGAAATGGAGGCGGCGTTCACTAGATCTCTACCGGCCGCCGGAAACTTCGCCAACCTCTTACCGACCGGAACTGCCCTCATGTTCGAAACCCTAATCCCTTCTTTCTCCAACGGCGGCGAGTGCACCAATAAACCCGCCAATAAACTCCTCACTATTTCCCTCATCTCCTTTTGCGCCGCCGCTTGCTTCTTCTCCTCCTTCACCGACTCTTTTGTAGGCGAAGACGGCCGCATTTATTACGGAATTGCCACCGTGAACGGTCTCTACATCCTCAATGACTATCCAGACGATGGTTATGATCCGGAAGCTGGCTTAACGGTCGACGACAAGAAACGAAGATACAAGCTGAGTTTTGTGGATTTCGTGCATGCTTTCGTGTCTGTGGTCGTGTTCTTGGCGTTGGCCGTAGAGAGTTCGGATCTTCAGAGGTGTTTGTTCTCGGGGGACGACGGCGATAGTTGGAGTGGTAATTTCGTAATTATGATTAAGTATGTTGCGGTTATGGTGGCGACAGTGGCGAGCTTCTTCTTTGCTATCTTTCCTACAAAACGTAGAGGCATCGGATACACAGACAATCGTAATTAATGTTCACTTAGCTTAATTAATATATGTTTGATGGTAAGTTTTCACGTATATGTATGATAAAAAGTAAAAACTATATAGGTGTTGAAGGTTTTTTTTTTGTTTGTTGGGTAAAATATGTTGAATTATATCTGATGCAACGCAGTTATTATAAAGTCTTATTGCAAATTCATTCTACATTTTTTAAAGAGAGATTTGTTCTCATCATCTGAGAGAGTGAAAAATAAAGTCACAAAAAAAAAAAAAATCCCAATTTACTCATTTTGATCAAAGATGGTGAATTGTAACTATCGAAATCTTAAGACATGATCTCAACATGGTGATGAACTCACACGGCCTAATTAGAATTGAAAAAGAAACATAAAAGCTTTGTGTAAAGAGTTCTGTCTGGTATTATAGATCTTCATGAATCAATACACAAATCTTTAACAAGCAAGAAGAAATATTAATCATCATGATTGTGAAATGTGATCCATCTCAATTTAAATAAATGCTGTCCAAGACTGCAAAACCAGCTGCAACGCCGCCTTCATTTGACGATGAGACCTTCGTGCGCATCAGATAACCGCTCTGCTCGTTTACTATAACTCTCTCTTTGTTCCTACACATTTCATTTAATCAAAGATTATGTCACGAACTAATTAGAGAAATGAAACAAAGCATACCAAATTCTTATTCTTTCTGCTCTGTACCTGAGGTAGGCACCATAGACACCGAGTTCTGAGATAGCTTGATCTTTATGGTAAACGCCTTCTCGCACCAAGAACATGTTTGAGACTTTTGGGAATATCCTCTGCATTAGGATATACGCAGCGTTTTCTTCCTCTCCATCTTTCTGCAATCTCAGAAGATTTTCCCTCACATCATCTCCATAGATGTTGTTTCCTGGAAGAATCCAAGAAGATATGCTTAGAATATGACCGTAAAAATTGAAGATTTGGAGGTACTCAATTGGGTTCTAACCTCCGCCTTCTCTCTGAGGCTTCATAACAAACAATTCGGGTTTTTCGATTGCTTTCTTGACTATTTCTGGATCGTCCAAGCTCCATAGCCCAGCAAAGCATTTCCTCAGCTTAGCAATGTCCTCTTTGTTGTCCAAAAACCTGTTTCCCATGATTTAAAGTTCAAAAAGTTATCGCCTTTTGAAGTTTCAGCATCTCTGCAAGATATATGACGATCCATTTACCTCTCGAGAACACCTGGTTTTGCCAGTTCTTGCTGGATTTTCTTCGTACCAGTTAAATGATAAGCTATAGACGGGCATTTGACCGCTGAAGACTGCTCTATAAGCAGCCTAGCATGCCATTCCTTCATCGAAAAGAATAAACAAACAATCTTATTCAGATTTTCTCAAAGACTCAAGCCAAAATATTGAAAAGAAGACGGCTACTTACTGATTCAGATGGATAATCAGTGGGAGAATAGCCAGATCGGAAATAAACCAACGCGACTTCTTGGCCGCCACTGCAACAATGAAAAGTCTTAACATAGCTTTCAAGAACAATGTGTATATGCTTAAAAACCGCAATGCAAACAAATGCTTACACAATAAGGGTTCCATCCTCTTGTACACGCCCTTCATTTTCAACTTCTGCTAGAGTCTTCCTGATGGTTACTATATTGTGCGTGTTTCCAAGCTAAGGAAGAACAACTCCTTTTAACGTGGTACAAAATATAGAATAAAAAGTCGAAACCGACCCCTGGAAACTAAAGAAAGAAGCTGAAAAGGATATTTTTCTCTCAATACACTGCTCTGCCAATGTTGATCATACATGTTGCGTTCTTCTGGCTGTACAACTACCATGACTACCGCTCTGAAACCAAGAAAAACTCTAGCTTTAAACAATTGAGTAAGGTCACTGGTTCTTGCTTTCAAGTATTTTTCTCACAACAAGAACGTGTTCTTTGGCTAAGGCTAACCTTGGGTTATTATACTCCAACCAAGCTTTAGCCATTGCATCAGCAAATTGGAATGTGGATGCATTTTTGGGTACACGTTCAGAGTCTAACCCAAGGTGATCGCCATAAGATCGAAGCAATGACCTGCAAACAAGGGAATAAGTAAGAAAAATGAAACCACTGCTTAAATTTCGCTGCATAATTCATATGGCTGTGCATACTGGTGTAGCTCGCTAACAAGACGACCAAGGCCTGAAAACGAAGACGAGATAGTGTTCATCTCTATCTGAAGAAGTGATTTTGTTTCTTCATCAAGCATATAATCTGACCGGTGTAAACCCAAACGAATGTCCTGTAACAGAAACACAGCCATATGAATGAGATCCAGAACATTGTCATTGATAAATCAAGATTAACATGAAACCAGAGATAATGTAAAAAGACCTCTTTCTTGTTGCTTTCTAGCATCTTGGAGTGAATGTCCAGAAGTTTAGATGTAAAGATGTCAACTTTCTTCGTTCTATATCAAAGAGAATCAATCAAAGGGAATGGTTGTTATTAGATAAGATAATGCAAAGCAGATAGATTCTGATACCGAGATGATTTCGAATGAATAGCAAAGACACAGACTTTAGAGAAACGAACCTGGAGAGACTATCCTGTATGAATTTCCCATCCAAACTCACACGATCAACCAATTCATTGAAAATGGGAGCAACATCGCAAGCTTGCTTCCAGTAAATTTCTGGGAATGGAGTTGGTAGCAATGCAATGGGAGCGTGCATCATTCCAACTCCTGGAACTTTTCCTGATTTCTGCAATCAAAATTCTCATCAAAACCATTCAAAAGAAACCAAATTTCACATCTCAATTCTATAAGCACATCTCATTCCTTCTTCTCATTTCCATCCATAACAAGTGATATAAGCTTGATTCAAATCAAGTATGTTCGATAAGTTTGATCAAACAGAACTGTGAAATGATGATCACTACTAACAAGAATGGTATTGAAAGCTAAGAACAACACAATTCAGGATGACAACAATGATCAATCAGCTACAAGACGATTCATATAGATCGTAAATTTGAATATTTCTCCAATTTTATCGGAACATAAGATTCAAAAGACAGGAACTTTACTGGACTAACCTGATAAGTTTTGTCACCGACGACAAGGCCGTGAAGGGAAGACCAAACGAGAGCATCATAAACCAGCTTTTGAACAAAGTCATCATCAAACTTTTCAACATCGAACATGATGGGTTTCTGTGATTCCATCTCCAGGGATCTCCCACACCTTAAAGGTGTCTGATTTCTCAATTGGGTCGATAGATTGGTAGGGTTGTGAAAAAGGAAGCTTCGTGGATTGAGTTTAAACGAAGAGGAAGAAGAAGAAGAAATAGATAAGGGAGTGGCAATGCAAGTGGAGGAAGAGTAAGAGAGAGAAGAGCAGCCACTGCCCATTTGAAACCTCAAAGCGTTTTGCTTTTGGATGATCACATCACACATTAAGGCATGACCGTCAAACAAATATCGCTACGACTTGTATTTTTTTTTTTTTTTTTTTCTCAAGGAAGAATATATTTTTAATATTTGAAATCTCATTCAATCTGTCAAATAAAATGTCAGTATATGTTTTTTTATATATTATTATCATGATTGAAATATTAATTTTTTTAAACGGAAAAAATACAAATGAACCAAATGATTTTAATAAAAGTATAAATAATAAACAAACAAAAAATAATAATTACACTTTAGAGATGCTCTTTGGACACTGTCCATTAAAATTGCAAACTCAAAAGAAAATTCAAAGTTTTTGGTTCCCCAACAACTATTAAAGAAATAGTATTGTTTTGGCAACATTTTAAACATCTTTTTTTTTTTTCTGAAGTGGTGAAGTAGGTGAGACTTGCTAGTAGTTGAAACTTGTCTTTTTTATCCACAGGACCTTGTTGTGTACAAATTGAGTTTGAGAATATAAACTGAGAATTTCTAAGGAAATGGGGGAATTTTGGATTAAAAAAGAAAGAAATCAGTATTTTTTCTCCTATACAACACAACTCTTATCCTAAGGTTCCAACTTTTGATACCTTAGACTGTGTATTATTATTTTCACTAATTACCTGAATCAGTTAAGAATCCACCTATAACTTTTAAAGTAGACGAGATCAAAGAAAGAGCCATAAGCAACAAAACTAGTCTCTGTGAATGGAACTACAACAAAAAAAAACAAAAATGGTTCCAATGAGGGTTATCCAACACATAATTTTCTGATCTTTGCTCTAATAATCATACAAAATAGCAAAGTAGGTTTCTCTAGGGACCTAATCAGATAAAATTCAGGCTTAATTGCAAGAGAAAACTATAAGAAAGTCAATTGGAAAGGAGAATACTGACTAAGCAAAAAATCAGAGGGTAGGTTGGATTTTATTCTTTGTCCGAAATTGATGACACTCTTTGTCCACAATGTTGCAAAACTTCATAATTTAATCCGGCCACAGAGCCGCCAGTAAGCTCCTGTATGGAAAAGAGACTTCTCAAAGACCCAGATGTCTCGTACAAGCACCTGCAGAAGCAAAAAACTTGTAATCTACTTGTAGGTAAGCAAACTTCTTGGATTTTACAAATCGATTACCAAGTTGAATCATATTCCCACTGATCAGGGCACAGCATTGTGTTTAAAGTATTGCCATTTGGTTGCAGTCTAGAAACAATAATCGAAAAGCAACGATTAAAGTTTACTTTACCTCTTTGTTCCTATCTCCAGCTAATACAGTGCCTTTCGCATCGTACGCTTCGAATTTCTGAAGATAGAAAATATGTCAAGAACTTATTAAAGCCCCCAATGCAGGAGAAATAAACTGATGACTTCAGAATCAAGATAACACTGACCTGCTTTGTCAGAAACTCGAGTGTCAATTGTATGAAGGCTTTCTTAAGGTCTGTCCGGTCAATGCCAATCTGAGAAGTTTTCAAAAAAGATGAAAGGAATAGGGTGAGTTTGAGTATCCACTAGCAGAGAGAATCTTGAATCATTCATTGCTTCAGACAAAATAATGCTCAATATATGGAATAAAATGCAAGCTTTTCAAAGAACTTGCCAGTCGAGCTTGTAAAGTTCGGATCTTGACAACCGGCTCAATCATTTCCCAGTAAACACCATCCCAGATGGCTTCTCTTTGTTTAATTTCGTTCTTCAATGCCTAATAGTGAAAAGAAACCAACATTGAACAACACAGAAGACTATATCAGCTTCAACTTTAATACAAATAACTGATAATCAATTCCGGGGAAACCTTACAGAATACATTCGTTCAGTTACGTTTTTCCTTATTGTCTTCTTGTCACCATTGGCCATCAGAATGTTAATCTAAAGAAAATTCGGGTAGCTAAGTCAAGATGATTTGTAAAAGTTTTGCTGTGAGACAAAAACAACAACCAAAAGGTGTATAAGTAAATACCTGTTTATATAATTCTAGTGCTTCTATGTAGAACGTATTCTTTGAATACCCAGTCTTTCTTAATTTTGCGATAGCGTAGGCGCTTCTTAGCTGAAATTAGAGTTTTGACAATGTATTATTACATCTGCAAAATGTATTTTTCAATCTAAGATTATGTATGAAGATGTTTCAACCTCCCGTATAAAATCCTCTTTTGTTCTTCGCCAACCACTTCTTGTGAAACATCTGAGAAATAATTGACAAGAAAACAGCTGAGGCAACTATAAAAAGTAGTCAAAAACTAAATCTACTAGAACAACTATACTGTACATTATACTCAGAATTCCTATAACGATTAACAGTGAAAACATGCAGAAAAAAGAAGGTTTATCGCATTAGAAACTGTATCTTCCAATTTACCTCCGCCAAATCGAGATTTTCTCCTGGAGTGCATAAGGTTCATATACAAATCCAGGACTTACCATTGAAACTCTAACAGCACCCTGCACTCATTAGAAGCAATATCCTTTTATTAGTGACATTTGAAACAAACAAAATATGTGAGAAAAAAGCAACTGAGGTTTACACACTTAACACACCGTTTTCTGTAACTGAGGTGGAGCCTTCACTTGCGTTGTAGCAGACCTTTTGTCATTCATAAACGGCAAAGACTCTGCTATCTGAGAAACAAACACAAGAAGAAACAACACAAATCATGAATATAACCACACACAAAGATTAGTGATCCAACAACACCAATGATGAATCTGGTGATTTTACCATTGTAGATCGAAGCAAATGTGTGTTGGCATTGTGGCTCTCATATAAGCGTGAATACACGCTTTTTCCCTGAGCTTCAGGAACTGGAAATGTCAATTACGTTACTAAATTCATCCAAAAACATCAATTTCAAAGTCAAATTCAATGGAGAAATGAGGAAATTGCCTACCATGACAAAGAGAAGAATGATAGCTTCTCCAACACCCAAATCTGAAATCATCTCCAATTTGAGTCCAAGATAACTCATTTCCAATCCGAACACTAGAAAACCAATGATGAATAAGCTCAAAATTGAATCTTTGTGGCAACAGAAACGATTCAGAGTTCAATTTCACGCATTTTCATAGAACGGAATTTAAATGAAGAAGAATCAATTTAGGGAAAGTACTTACGGGAGGGAAGAAGATTCTCTTGATCCAGCTGTTCGTAACAAAGAATGAACTGTTTGAAATCTCCTTACAAGCGCCATTTTTTTAATCAGTGTGTGTGAAGTAATCTCAAAGAAAAACCCTAACTTTCATTGATCTCTAGTTCCATCAAAGGATCTCTGTCTGTTCGAGTTCGAGTTCGACTTTGACTTCAATCGGCAGGGTTTAAGGTAGATTAGATTCACTGCGTCGCGGAGCACCATATCTCCAATGTTCTATCTTTTGACTGAATCTAGAAATTTTGCAAAATACGCAGACTTTTCTAGCGTTTCGTAACGAATTTTGAGACCAAAGCACACAAACGGAAACGGCAAATGAGATAAGCAGCAAAAAAACGCGTTCTAAGACGCTGCTGTACAGAAAAGCTAGAAATTTCGAGTTTCAATGAATATTTGATTTCTTCTTATGTTTTCACTATACAGTACAATAACGAACATTACATCACCAAAGGCCATACAAAACAGATAACGAAAATGATGACAAAATGTGTCTCAAAACAATGTCCGGTTATCGCATTTGGCCCGTTTGTTCTTAATTCAGCATTTCCCCACGGACTAAAGAGCGTTTTTGCGCGTTTTCTGTTAGAAGAAGAAGATGGTTTTCGGTTATAGGACCGTGAGAGAAATGGCAGCAGATCGAAGCTTCAACTCATCGTCTTTCCATTTGGATTCCGGTGCAGCTGCTCCAGCAATATAAACCTTTCCTCTGTTCACAGAAGCTACTAGAGCTATGCGTTCTTCATCTCTACCAAACTCATAGAAGTAGTAATTTCTGCACAGAGAAATAACAAGAAAATCGAATTCACAAACTTGGAAATTCTCCATTCAAGAACATAAATTCCCGAACTGATGGGAGTATATTTGAGTCAGACTTGCCTGAAACCTTCTTCTTCCTTTACCTTGATTGTACGAGCAGAGTAAATCGTTGCCACACCTACTCATGGTTTAAGAATTTAACAATGACTAGAACCAACAAAGACCAAAAGAATAAAAAGATTTCAAAAAGCAATTCTCTAATGTGCATATATCATTTAGAGAACCTGGAACAAAGAGTCTAGCAGCTTCCTTCAATGATCCCAACTCGGATATATCTTTAGCCTATTTGAAACAGAGAGTATTTGATGAGCTTACCGGACAAGTAAAACATAATTGCAAAAAATGTAAAGGAAATGTTTTTGTTATGCAAACCTCCAAGAAAGTGATCTTAAGTTGATTTGAAGGGCGAATGACTACACTCACAACTTCTGATCTGCATCCACACATCATTTGTCACACAAGTTTTCCTAATGGAATCCAACGGATTACGAGGGAAGAGGAACAAACAATACCCATCAGGAGATTGAAAACGGGCGGCGAAAGTCTTCGGCTTTGCCTTGTCCCCATAGAGAGACAATCCTGCAGAGTAATCCTAAAGCATGAGGTAAAACACACGCTGTCAAGAACAATGATCATCATTTCATTTCATCCAAATAAAAAGGGAGTAGAACTAGTTTGTGAATTTCAGGCTTGATACACATAATTTCAGATAGTAGCTATAATATGAAACACATCACACTATCTAACAGTAACTTTACAATCCCGAAATCAAATTGGCTAGAACAACAACTGATTTAGACCTAACTTGGCAGCTAAATGTACACTATGTCATTATGAAGTCTAATTTAGCCATAAACCACGAAAGTCTACGACTTTGACGAAATGAGTAGTCTTTTGCATAATTTTACAGTCCAATTTCAGGTTCAGTGAGAAACTAAACGAAATTACACTAACTGGTTCACCCTGGTAAGAGATTGATCACACAGATACACACCTCGGGCTCATTGACGTCTTCAAACTGTGGAGGAACCCTAATGGCAAACCCATCACCATAGAACTGGAACCAAGACTTAGTATTAGCAATGCTGAGCCTTAACGGTTTGGGAGGCTTCAAGGGATCGGCTAAGGACTCTGGAAGTGGGTTTTGAAAGATGAAGGAGACGAAGCAGAGTGATGCTGTACTAAACACCACATCTCTTCGAAATGTTGCACAAGGAGAGAGAATTTTGGGTCTATAGGGGTTTTTGGGTTTAGGGTTTCGTAGATGAAGAGAGAGAGAGTGAAATAGAACGGCCATGAGGAGAGGAAGAAGAAGAAGACTTCATTGCTTCTAATGGATAAGAAGAAGTCCTGAAATTTCTTGAAGGCAACTAAAAAGACAAAGCATGGTGCAAGAGGAAGGGTATTTTAGGAGTTTCGTAGTTTTTGAAGGATCGTTTAGTTAATTTTCGATTCATGGGCCAAAATTATTTAGAGGCCCATTAAGCCCAAAATTTACAATTGATATGGCTAGTGATCCTCCGAGCTTGAACACGGCGGAGACGGAGGCAGAATCACAGTATCTTCATGTACTCTCAGCTTTCCTCGCCATGGAACCGGTGGACTCCGTAATCTCTCTCGCAAGGTAAACCACTATTCAGTTCCGCATTCGCCGCCGCGAGCTTCTTTGTTCCATTTTTCCCGGCGATTGATTTTGATTCTCTGTGTCCTTTTTGTGTAGAGGATGTCTGGAGGATCAATTACTGATAGTGCTCAGAGATTTGTCTGGGAAATTTGCGTTAAAGCTGTAAGTAATCTCTTACTCTTCTGCTCTGCTCGGAAATGTACTGGGAAAAAAACAGAAATTTGGAAACTTTATGGCGGAATTGAATCTTGAGTAGTAGTAATGTGTAATTTAGTGTTAAAAATCTTTCATTGGTGTAGTCTGCGAATGGTAACGGATCATACGCCAAAAAGTTACTGAAGAAACTGATAAATGAAGTTGAGTTGGAGAATGGTGAAGTATTGGATGAAGTGTATGAAGAATATGCGCTTTACATGTCGGCTTCTAAGGTGTTCTATGTTATAGAAGTTTCCTTGGTTTTTTCAAACAAAAAAACTAAGTTTAGTTGGGTGTTTAGGAAGATACATTGGTGAAAGAAAACAGAAGGATCACCAAGTTCATCTCTTTTCTTTTCCCAGAAGGTAAAAGTCATGTCTTTGATGTGTGTGTTTTGTTTATTATTCATTGATTTTTTCCTTTTGAAATGTTTTTTGCTGATTCATCGGTGATTTAGGTTCATACACTCACCCGAGTTGTCCAAGGTCGAGGAAGTTAGTTATTCCGCTGCAGTGTTCATTGAATATGCTTGAAGGAGATACAGGGTAGGAGTCTTTTATATGATCATTTGACTGCTACAGGTTCATTTCAATGCATGTGTCTCCTAAGTCCTTCCACATTGCTCACCTTGGATCCTGGGTTTTCGAGCAGGTGTTGCATCTGGCCATCAAGTCTGTTTCTGTCAGAGTTTGTTCTGTCATGTCCAGAGTTATTCACCAATAAAGCCTGTTTTGAGGTTAGTTTGGTGACATCATGAAGTTTATTGACCGATGAGATTTACGTTCTGATCTATTAAGTTCACTTCATGATTCGATGGAGCCCTGTTTAGGTTGGTTCTGGAGTTGGCATGGTCGGAATTTGCCTTGCACATGTGAAGGCCAAAAAGGTATCCCTAATTGCTTATTACCAAAGTTCTCATCTTAAGTACAAAGCTATGTTGAGTCACAAATTTTTCTTGTGCAGGTGATACTAACAGATGGAGATCTTTTGACTCTGGCTAACATGAAGCTTAATTTGGAGAGAAATCAGTTAAATTATGATGACGAGTTGCTCAAACAACCCGGAGAAGCTCAGAGTACAGTGAGTAGGAAGTATTGTCATTGTGCTTTCTGATTCTGAGTTTATATGATACACTTAACCTATTCTAGATTGATTCTTTTTTCCTTTAACAGTGAGTTAAATGCATTCATCTTCCGTGGGAGACTGCATCTGAAACGGAGCTGAGTGAATATCGTCCAGATGTTGAGTGAGTAAACACGAAACAACAATAAACCAGAGGAGAATAAAAAAAGATAATTTTTTCTCTTTTCACTTGCGGGAAAAGGTTAGAAATTTCCAAGGAAGCTGCTAGACTGATAAGAATGTAAGGGTTAGTGAGTGACATAGCAACATCTTTTACCAAATTATTCTCGGTTTACTCACTCAACATCTGGACGATATTCACTCACGCTTTCAGATGCAGGAAGAGGAATGCATTTAACCTCCTCGTTAAAGGAAAAAAGAATCAATCTAGAATAGGTTAAGTGTATCATATAAACTCAGAATCGAAAGCACAATGACAATACTTCCTACTCACTTCGAGTTGTTTGAGCAACTCGTCATCATAATTTAACCGATTTCTCCCAAATTAAGCTTCATGTTAGCCAGAGTCAAAAGATCTCCATCTGTTAAGTATCACCCGCACAAGAAAAATTTGTGACTCAACATAGCTTTGTACTTAAGATGAGAACTTTGGTAATAAGCAATTAGGGATACCTTTTTGGCCTTCACATGTGCAAGGCAAATTCCACCATGCCAACTCCGTAACCAACCTAAACAGGCTCCATCGAATCATGAAGTGAACTTAATAGATCAGAACGTAAATCTCATCGGTCAATAAACTTCATGATGTCACCAAACTAACCTCAAAACAGGCTTTATTGGTGAATAACTCGACATGACAAAACAAACTCCGAAACAGACTTGATGGCGATGCAACACCTCCCCCCAAAACCCAGGATCCAAGGTGAGCAATGTGGAAGGACTTAGGAGACACATGCATTGAAATGAACCTGTAGCAGTCAAATGATCATATAAAAGACTTCTACCCTGTATCTCCTTCAAGCATATTCAATGAACACTGCAGCGGAATAACTAACTTCCTCGACCTTGGACAACTCGGGTCAGTGTATGAACCTAAATCACCGATGAATCAGCAAAACTTTGATTGAATAATGTGCATATGATTGAATAAAGTTGAGTAGGATCTCGTAGGAGTCAAGGTATCGCTGCCTTTTAGGCTTTGGTTTACTTTTTTAGGGTTTAGTCTTGGTGCATGTCTGAAATTGATGTGAATTTTTGTGTGTTTCTCATTTCCATAAACAGTAACTAAAGAGTCTTAAATTATTATCTTCCTAACAGAGTCGTCTCAAATGAGTATGACTCCCTAAATACCAAGATTTCATTCCAATTTATGACCAAACAATTTCTAATTCTAATTTGAGTTTCACACATATAACACTGTCTCTAACTCGAGGCAAAAAGGTATCTATTAGACTTTTACCAAGTTCATCTGTTTTCATTTTAAACCCAAACAAGCTATGAATTTATTTTAGCTAAATGTGTAAGTGTTCATGAGTATGAATCACTAGCTTAGGCCAAATGCAGAGGAGATTAGAATGGAGAACTTTAACCGGTTCATTGGTATGAATACTTTTCTTTAATCACTAACAAGAACGTTAAACAAAAGAAACCTTCTTTTTTCAAAAAAAGTGTTCAACTTTCACATGATTCATCATTCGTTTTTCTATTTTATTTCGTGTAAAGTACTCAAAAAGTTTTTTGTTTATAGGGCTGAACTAACAAAACGGCACGTAGTTTAAATGAGGGGACGAAGAATAGAAAGTGCGTGCTGTTTTAGCTCTTTGACTCTATTATTGATATGCCGGTCAATGTAATAACAGTTGGTCGCGACCAAGTCAAGTCAGCCTCTTTTGTTTGATTTTTTTTTTGTTTTTCACGAGAACTACAATGCTGTCGAATAAATAAAACCATAATAAATAAACATCTTTGGCTTTTATTCCTAATTTCCTAGTATATGAAGTCCTTAAGAAACGTAAATTTAAACCTCCCTTCATGAACACTTATTTTAATCTAAATATATATTATGCGAATTTGATTCACATGTTAACACACAAAAATATTATTACAAACCATTACACTACTACATGGGGTCCCCTACTACATGTATTGGTTATTTCTTTTAATTAACACTTGGTAAAATAAAAGTAGAAGAATATTACATTATTAGTGAGTGAAGAAAACTTAGTTTTTTTTTTTTTTTTTTAACGTCGCTTAGTTTTTCTTTATCAAGAAAACATAGTTTAATTAGTGAACTCCCTAGTAGATTTAGTTCTTCCAAGTTATTTTCTTCGAACTCATGTAATGGATATTCTAAGAAGCGGTCTTGTTAGTTTAACTAATAAAATTTACGAAATAACATGCATACAATAAATTACTTAATGTTGCCATGTTGGAGACATTACTTTTACTAATTCAAATAAAATGATATGAAATTGCTTGCTTTTGAGATTTGCAATGATGGAATATTGACCGCACATATAATAGTGTAACTCCACGAGATTTGTTACAGCATCCATATCAGTTATATCTAAACAATAAGTAATCATTTTTTTTGTAATTTAATTAGTTATTTATTTATTTATTTGTTGATCAATTTTTGACCAATCAATGAATGACATGGGTAGATATAGGTATTTAAGTGTCTTCCTAGAGACACATATTTCTCCTATTCCTCCAATTATTATTATTATTTTTATTTAGAGACTTCCATAAAAGATTTGCAATGTGGATGGTTTTACTGTTAAATAATCATTTTGTCGGATTACCAATACAAGTCATTAAATTATAATTATAAAAAAAAACATAATTGAGTTAGTGATCACAATTGACCTTTAAGGCTTTGATCGATGGCTAATAGCTTTCTAGAAGAATGTGGAAATATCAAACTAGTCTTGGAATGATGGCTAAGATTAGTAAAGAGAAACTTCTTTTGAAAGTTTGATTATTCACATACTTTTGTCCTCACTATCACATTTCATTATCATCTTTCAAATTCATGGTCTCCCGTCTTCCCTTGTGTGGGAAGTACAAAATTTGATTATTTTTTATATATATTTCTATAACTGTTATTAGGTGATATTTTATATAAAAAATGTGAGAATTTTGTTTAGTACCAGATTCAAATAGTTTAGTCACAGAAAAGTCGTTAAAGCAGCCAAGAAAAAACTGTGAAATCTTGGTAAAATGGTAAATAATATGAAAATGACCATGGAAATAAAAGATACCTTTCATATAATATACGTCAACGATAATGTATGACTTTCACTGCCCACCTCAATTGGAAACATCTATCTGTACACGTGGCGATCCGTAAGTGGCCCATTGGGTGATGACAAACCCCCTAAATGGTCCCCACCATTGAGTCCTTACTTCCTCGCTTCTTCTTCTCCACGACTGCTTCAAACTTTTTTCAAATCTCTCTATAAACTTCAGATTCTTATTCTCTCATCTAAGATTAAAAAAAAAACAAAAAAGCAAAAAATTTAGGGATTCCAAAAGTATGAATCCCAGAAAGGACATGGCTTCACCAGCTCTTTTCTTGTTTCTACTATTCTCCGGTTTGGAGCTAGCAGCGAGTCAAAACGGACAACCGGACTCAACAAATGACCCGTATGGTTACGGCGGCAACCTAAGTCCAGTTATGGCGGTGATCGTTGTCGTAGTAATCGCAGCTCTCTTCTTCATGGGCTTCTTCACCGTCTACATCCGTCACTGTACAGGCGCACTTGACGCAAGCAGCGTTAACCCTACGGGAGGAGTGAGGAGAGCTACGAATACTACGGTGGCGCGTGGACTCGACGCATCGATGATCGAGACGTTTCCGACTTTCGTATACTCGGAAGTGAAGACTCAGAAGATTGGTAAAGGTGCGTTGGAGTGTGCGATTTGTTTGAACGAGTTTGAAGACGACGAAACGCTGCGTTTGTTGCCTAAATGCGATCACGTGTTTCATCCTCACTGTATCGGCGCTTGGCTTGAAGGTCACGTGACTTGTCCGGTTTGTCGTACAAATCTCGCTGAACAGACACAGCCTGCTAAACCGGTCGAACCGGAAGTAGTGATCGAAACGGATCTTGAGGCGCAGCAGCAATCGGCGGTTCCAGAACCGGCGGCGGAACTTGGAGGGAGTGTCGCACGTGTCAAATTCTCGAGGTCGCATACGACGGGTCATTCGGTGGTGTTACCGGGAGAAAATACTGACCGGTTTACGCTTAGATTACCGGAAGATTTAAGGAAGAAGATAATGGCGAATTGGAAGTTGAACCGGTCGAATAGTCTTTTTATTCTACCGAGAGGAGGGAGTTCTAGGAATGGTAAACCGGTTGACGGGTCGAAAGCTCGATCGGACCGGTGGTTATTTCGCAAAACACCGTCGTTTCTGTGGCGGAACCGGGATGATGGCTCGATTAGGCTAGGTGGTACGGGTAGTGTTAGAGCAAATGCAGCAACAACTCCGACCGGTGAATCGGTACGAGCAGACCGGTGGGCTTTTCTAAGAAATCCGTCTTTTCTTTGGAGGAATTCGCCGGTTCCATCGCCGAGAGTTGGAGTCAATAAGGACGGTGAAGGAACGTCGTCGGCTCAACATACCGGTACAGCTGGTTCAACTAGCGGTTCCGTTAGATTACCGGTATAGTTGGCTTCTCTGTTATTCTAATCAGCATTACATTTCCACGTTTTTTTTTCTTCAAAATTTTTGGTGTTTTGTGCATTGTTCATATACACACAATAGATTCTACGCAGTTCTTTCATTTTTTTTTTGTAAGATATTAAAATTGTCAATCCCACGGAAAAGGAGATTGTTTTTAATTTATTTTATGTTTTTATTCAAAAAGAAAATCAACCTCTAAAAGTCAAGCAAAGAACGAAAGCATTTAAAAAAATAAAAAGAGTCGAGTATTGGTGAATATTGGCGGCTTTCTTCTTTAAAAAAAGTGTCGTATTCGTCGAGCAAGAAAAGAATATAACGGTATTTTATTTAGGGAGAGTTACTTAAATAGCACACAATTTAGCTGAAATAACCAAAAAAAATTTTATTACTTAAATGTTTTTCCGTACCCAAACTGCCCTTCAAAGAACTAGCTGACTTATTTAACTGATTTATATTAAGGCGGTGGACTTATGAAAGCTTGTTGGATCGACTTTATCAGAATCTGCCATTAAATGGTCGATTAACGATAAGTCGAATTAACTGGTGACTAAGTAATCTTTCAAGAATTACTGTAATATAATGCTTTTGACGACAGATTTACGTGATGTAGCGGCCGACTTAATTCTCTTACCTGATTTATGTGTGTTTAATGGCCGACTTGTTAAACTTTTATAATTACTTAAATATTATTTTCCTAAACTGTTTAACTAATCGCGATCGTTCAATTAAATTGATCTCAAAAATTATCAAAACATATCCAAAAATTCTGGAAGCAATTTTAACAAATACTAGACTCGTCCTAGGTCAAGAATCAGTTGATTTAACAAATTTATCGCAAGCCAATAATTTATGAAAATTCAAACAAAATCGGACAGAAACTGCTTAACTAATCGCGATCAGTACAACAAAATCGATCTCGAAAAATTATCAAAACACATCCAAAAATTCTAGAAGAAATTTTAACAAATACTAGACTCATCCTAGATTCAGAATCAGTTGATTTAACAATTTTATCACACGCCAATAATTCATGAAAATTCAAACAAAATCGGACATAAAATCGCTTAACTAATCGCGATCGACGACAAAATCTATCTCGAAAAATTATCAAAACACATCCAAAAATTCTGAAAGAAATTTTAACAAATACTAGACTCGTCCTAGGTTCAGAATCAGCTAATTTAACAATTTTATCGCAAGCCAATAATTTATGAAAATTCAAACAAAATGGGATGAAAACCGCTTAACTTCGGTGTTGCTCAAGTCACCGGATCGAACGTAAGTCACCGTGACAGGAACGTAAGTCAGCCGTGATCGAACGTAAGTCAGCCGATCAACGGAATGTAAGTCACCGTGATGGAATGTAAGTCACCATATTGGAACGTAAGTCACCGTGATCGAACGTAAGTCACCGGATCGGAACGTAAGTCACCGATGGAACGTAAAGTCGACCATGATGAACGTAAGTCAGCCGTGATGAAACGTAAGTCAGTAATCGAACGTAAGTCAGCCGTGGTCGACTTATGCTCATGGACTTACGCACATCGATTTCTTTCGATCATGGTCGATTAACATCGACTTAAGCTTCGATCGACTCTTTCGATCATGGTGACTTAAGCTCGTATCGACTTTTCAACATGGTCGACTTATGCTCATCATTTGACTTATGCTTCATCATGGTTGACTTATGCTTCACCATGGTCGACTTACGCTCATTACGTCGACTTACGCTCACATGACTTACGTCAATATGGTGACTTATTCATTATTGCTAACTTATGCTTCATGGCTGACTTATGCTTCATCATGGCTGACTTATGCTTTTTTATCGACTTATGCCTCGATTTAGCTGCTTCACGAAGTGACATGTGGTCGTGATTACTAATTCAGGATATCTCTCGAACCAAGACTCGGATTTGCTTCAAATCACTCTCAGTAGAACGCTAATTCGATTTTGCAAAAAGCTAAATAAGGATTGCCTTCATATATATTGATCTTTGTGGTATTTTGGAATGGTACCTTAAAGATCAACATATATGAAGGCATTCCATTGCGATTTAGCTCCTGAGCTCTGCATGAAACTTATAGAAAATCGACTTAGCATTCTACTGGAAGTGATTTGAAGCTAATCCGAATTGTGGTTCGAGAGATATGCGTTGATTAGTGATTTCAGTCATGGCTGACGTATGATTTTTTTTGCTTCGCGAGGTGACAGTTGTTCGCGAATTAATTTTTAATCTTAATTTCATGCAGAGCTCATGAGCTAAATCGCAATGGAATGCCTTCATATATGTTGATCTTTGTGGTATTTCGGAATGGTACCTTAAAGATCAGCATATATGAAGGCATTCCATTGCGATTTAGCTCATGAGCTCTGCATGAAACTTATAGAAAATCGACTTAGCGTTCTACTGGAGGTGATTTGAAGCCAATCCGAGTTGTGGTTCGAGAGATATGCCTGAATTAGTGATCGCGACCACTGTATCGTAATTCTGTCAAAATGGCAAAATCCGTAATTACAGTTTTAAATTTGGCTTAACTGACATTTCCTTAACCAAAAGTGATATTTAAGTAACTTGAAAAAAAATTTACCATACGAATCATTTCACAACTTTTCTGGTATATTTAAGTAATTAATCCTTTTATTTATTGCTGTAACAGAGTGTATTATCTAAATAGCTTCTGAATTTATGTGTTATCCGTAAATATTAGTTAGTTAAATACAAATTTGTCATGCAAATTCTGGGCTCTAGCAAAACAGTAATTTATACCAGATTTGGACTTTAATTTCTAAAGTATATAATTTTGTATGTCGTATAGCCAAATAGAGTGGATTTGATAATTTTGTAAGTTACGGATTAGATTGTACGAGTGTGAATATATAATAGATCATCATTTATAAATTGTTAAAAACTATTAATATGATGAACTTTTTTTACGAAAATGATAAATTATAATAAAAATAAAAATTCTAAAGTTCTTGCTGACGGAGAAATAGTAGAAACGAGAAAGTGGTACTAATATATGGATTTTTTTTATTAAAAAGGACATATGTATTAATTAGATTATACGTTTAGAGAGTCTTATCCTCACAGTTCGGACGATTCACCATTTGAACTTTACTCTTTACTTGGGACCAAAAATAGTTCGAGAAATCTTATTTTAATAGAACTTGGAATCAATAAAAAACATACTCTTTCTGTTGGATGTTTTAGTTTTTTTTTTATTTGTTTCACAAAAATAGAAGTTTTAGGTTTTCAATGTAAAAGCTATAGTTATTTACTAGTTTTACCTTCATTAATTAAATACAAAAAATAGTTATAAAAAAATATACTTTGAAATAATAACATTATAAAAAGAATATATTTGGTATAAAACATCCATATCTTTAAAGAACGGATAAAGTATTAACTAATTGAAATCACGTATATTATACACATGATAAATTTCATTATTCATATCATCTAGATAGACAACGACTAGGTCGCTGCCTTTAAACCGATTCGTAGATTACTTGTTCAACAATTTGAATAGTGACGTAGGAACTAGGAAACTACCATTATTCAAATTTCGTTCTAGAAAGATAATGTGTAAATAACTAAAAGTCGTGATAAAGACTAACAAAAAAAAGTCGTGATAATGTTTGGCTCAAAGGTAACACGTAACAATTCTAAAACTAATCACAGAATATTAGAACACATACGTAAACGCAAACAAAAATCCGTTATTGCCTACAAAAATCCGTGTACTTGAGCTATATTTTTCTTTAGTAGCAAATTGATATTTTGGTCTAAATATCATCTCTATAAATTAATAAACATGATAAATTAATAAAATTTCGTAAAATACATTGATCCAAATGTTATTAATTTATAGAAGTTTGACTGTATTTCTTTTCTAAGCATCTTCAAACTTCTCCAATCAATTTTTACGTTCTTTTTAAATTCATATTTAATCAAACTAGATAAATACATGGACTACGCTCCATATTTTTTTTTCTTTATTATTTTTATTTGATTTGATAATGATGCATTAATCTATTAGTATATCATGTGATCTTTTTTAATGTAGCAAAATAAAATCATTAGAAAAATACTTAATGGTTTATCGTGCAAAACCATTAAAAATAGTTAATGATTTACATTTTACTAAGAACTCTTGTTTATATCGAAAAGTTTAAATATTATATGTACAAATATATTTTACACTATAAAAAAGTTTAAAAATATTCAAGCAATAACAAGCAAACCTTAGTACATGTTTTATGGACAAAACTCATCTCCTACTTGGTATCAGTGACATGAAACATAGTATAAAGTTTTAGATCACAAAATAAGTTTTACAGTCATATTTTTTGTTTACTTTTCACTTGAAGTGTAATTCTTCCCCGATAATCATCTTATCTTCTCTTCTCCTTCTTCTTTTTGACTCATTGTTATCTTAACAATCTCCATTAGTCATGCTTCCTTATTCGTATCTAACATATTAAACAATTTTTTGCAATGTTTTTTTTATTTAAGTTTTATTCATGGAAAAATATTTTGAGAGTTGATAATCATGGATATATATTATTGAGCAAACTCTAGATCTTCAAAACAATTTGAGGATATCATAATCAAAGAACCCCTCCCCCCAAATCCAAAACCCTAATTCTCAAATCTCTGCCTGAGAATTTCACAACTTTATTTTAAAAAACTCAGATTAAAGAAAATCCAAGCTCTTGACTCTCAATCCAACAAAAAATTAGCTTAAGAAAACCTAAAACCAATGATAATCAATGACATGAGAGTCGATTATGTCGGTTAAAAAATCAGCTAATCAGCACATGTAGTTTTATTCATAGTAAAAAATAAATATTATATGGTGTGTATAATTAAAATGATTTGATTTGTTTAGAAAGTTTTTTTATTAATTTATTCATGGTAAAAAAATTATATGATGTGTATAATTAAAATGATATAATTAGTTTAGATAGTTTTTTTATTAATTTATTCATGGTGAAAAATAAATATTATGATTATTATCATATATGTATAATTAAAATGATTTGATTGGTTTACACAGTGTTTTTATTAATTGATGTGGCACCTTTATAATGTTCTAAAAATCTGATGTCTTTACTTATGTGTATTAATGAAATAATTTGATTGAAAATTTAACTTTCTTTATTTAATGACATGTTAACACCACAATATATAAAAAAACTGAGGTGTCAACTCCAACTCCTCACAGACACAGAACATTATTATTTTGTTGTCGACAATCTTTTGAAAACTTGACAAGGAAGATCATTAAAGCTCAACATATATCCGTCGATCAAGGCTAAAGACATAACCGCTCAATCATTTTCTGAACCGGTGGTATTATAAACCGAAACGTCGGTTATATGATTATATCACATTAGTACTTTATCCTACGTGTCTTGGCCAATCACAATACGTCGATTGAAATAAAATAAATATTAAAATATTTGCTTCTCCTTTTTCTTCTTCTTCCTCTGTA
Organism: Cardamine occulta; assembly: GCA_028015245.1. Classification (NCBI taxonomy): domain Eukaryota; kingdom Viridiplantae; phylum Streptophyta; class Magnoliopsida; order Brassicales; family Brassicaceae; genus Cardamine; species Cardamine occulta. The sequence goes on from CM051384.1 coordinate 11,452,475, forward strand.
GTTTTGAGGATCGAGAACAACTCCGGAGAACGAGTGATTTAAAGAGGATGCATTCTTTTGGTTACAGAGCAAATGCTCTGCTCACATTCGCCGTCACGATTCTAGCCTTCATTTGCGCGATTGCGTCTTTCTCTGATAACTTCAGTAACCAAACTCCCTCAGCTCAGATCCAGGTATGAGTATGGTTAAATTCAGAGATTTCTGTAGTGTATCATAGATCTATGTTTGCATGCTTTTAAGTTGTAATGGTTGAGTTTTTTTCTTGGGGGAATTTTAAGGAAATTCTGGAAATTTGTTATCTGAGTTTTTAGAATCGTTTCTGAGTTGGAATTTTCTGATTTGAGTTAGTGGATTGCAGATATTGAATATCAATTGGTTTCAGAAGCAACCTCATGGAAATGATGAGGTAAGGTTTCATGGTCTTGCCTCTCCTTAGTTTTTTTTGTTTCTTTTCACTATGCTTTGCTTTAATTGCTTGGCTTTGCTTGAGTGTACTCGAGGTTCCGATTTGTGTTTATCTGTTCACTGTTGGTGTGTAAATCGATGCTTATTTCATTATCAAATCCTGTCTTGGCTATCTTAAGCGTATCCATTGTGAAATTTAAGTTCAGGTGTATACTCAACTATTGGGATTATGTTTCGTATCATACCAATCTTAAGTTTTTGCAAGATGACAGAAATTCTAGGTTAAACACCATTCTTTAGAGAAGCTTTCCTTCAAAATTTTGGCTTTCTTTTTTGATGGTTGAATAAGGTCGTGAGATTTGATTGAGAGTCATCTTAAGCTTAGTATATATTGAGTTTATTGAATTTGATGGCCAAAGGGTTCAGATGCGGCTGTTTCTTTCAACATTATAGTATTTTACATTAGGCTACTCTTGAAAGTCACATTGAACTCAAATTGTCCAAGTTGATTAATATACCCCAGACGTGATCGTAGTTCAGCTTAAACAGACACTAGTAAGTTAGGCTTCCCTTTATCTGTTGCATTTATTTTCACTGATTCGCATTTTACGTGTTTTCAGGTCAGCTTGACACTGAACATAACAGCAGACTTGCAGTCACTATTTACTTGGAACACAAAGCAGGTATAGCATTCGAAAGTACACCAAATCCATCTCTTTTTCTAAACCTGAAATCTTCCCTATGTTATATACTCTATTGTTGTATACCTCTGTTTGTATGGTCGGATGAATATAAAACCAACGCAAACGAAAACATTTGCAGGTATTCGCTTTTGTTGCAGCAGAGTATGAAACCTCAAAGAATGCCCTGAATCAGGTATAAATCTACTTTGCTTCAAACGCTTTCTAGCCTACTGCTCTCATCAGGGTTAAGAACAAGTTCAGGGTTATGTGTTTTTAGTGTTGCTGTCTTCTTCATGCATGTGATGTAGATCGGGACACTGAACATTTGATATTTTTTCGCAGGTTTCTCTTTGGGATGCCATAATACCCGAGAAAGAGCATGCCAAATTCTGGATTCAAATCTCAAACAAGTACCGTTTCATAGACCAGGTACATAAAAAGCAAAATTTTCCATGATTCTCTCTCGAAAACTTTCAATCTTTCATCATTCTGTGTAATTCTTCTTGGCAAGAGTGTCTGATTGTCATCAATGGGATCTTTTGTAGGGACACAACCTCCGAGGGAAAGACTTCAACTTGACACTACACTGGCATGTCATGCCCAAGACTGGCAAGATGTTTGCTGACAAAATAGTTATGTCTGGTTATCGTTTACCCGATGCATACAGATGAAGATGAAAAGCCCTCCTCTGCATCATCTAAGGTTAACAAAAATCCCTTAAACTAGGAAAGAAGAGAGTTATGTTTCCAGGTGTTCATTTAGACTTGAGATGCCTCAATTGCTGATCTGTATACTGGTATGAATTTTAGAACAATGAATTATGAGCCAAGGTCTTATAAGATTATCATTTTGCTCTTCATCGACATTTTGACCAGCTTCATACCATTACTCTGCACCCCAAATAGATTTTTATGCACAAACCCATAAATCTACATATGAAACAAGTAAGCGGAAACAACATTATCTGAAGAAGGCAAATCGTGAAGATAATTATGAGTTCGGTTTAGAGGAATGAAGTTTTCGATATGATTCATTTTTAAGCCATGGAGTTGCTTCAGCTCCACCATTGTTTTGAAGTGCTTTCTTCACAGGTTTCTCTGGTTCTGTTCAGTGGTAACTAAAAATGAACCATTCATCAAAGTTTTTAGAAAGAAAAATCTCAAATGAAGATAATGGAGGAAACAACAGAAACAAATAATCTTCCTATCTAATTAAACTCTTCTACGACGACGACAAAAAAAAAAAAAAAAAAAAGTTCAAACTCTTCTACGACTTCTCCTTTTACAAAGAAGAACTGAAGAATAAGACCTAATTCCCGAAGCTAACTTCACAAAATTCTCTTTCTTGAATCCAAAAACCAATGAAGCAAAGAAACATAGAAACCCAAAAACCAAAAATCTAGTTTCTCTCTTCAACTCTTTCACCATAGTGACACCAAATAAGCAAAGCCCTAAAACCTTCAAAACTTGATCACTCTTTATCTCTTTCCCAGAGATTTTGCAGAACCCATAAATCCAAAGAATTACACAAACAAAAACCAAAATTGGTACTCTGTTCCGTTTCTTTCTCCATCCATCAAATCCTCCCCATCCTCTCCAAAACCCTAACCCTCCTCTTCCTCCTCCATCTACGCCGCCCAAATCAGTAATAACAAGATCCAACGGCTGCTGTAAAATCTGGAGATTAGGTGATAGTAAAGACAGTGAATTGAACAGAAACCTCGTAATCCTTCGATACTCGACTCTTTCTTTCCTCCTCTTTGCACAAATAACCAAACTTTGGAACTGGGTTCGATGTGAAATCGACACAGAGACTCGAGAAATTGATGAAAGTCTCGGACTTTGAAGATTAAGCAAATGAAACCCATTGAGTTGCGATGTCTGATGATGAAGAGTCATCATCAGCGTAATTTCTGTCTTCTCGTTTCTCGTCTAATTATAAAATTCGGTGAGAGACGAAAAGAAATAGCCGTTGCCTAATGCGTATGGGATTTGTTTCCTCGAACCATACCGAACCAAACCCAAAACCGAATATCAAAGACCGATAAGATTGAAACTGAAACTGAAATTATCTTTAACAGATTAATAATTATCACATTACGAAGATAAATACACAAATGGAGTTTAAACCATGCCAAATTGAGTTTAATTACATTCACATAATTATTCGAACCGGAAATGTTAAACCAAAATCGGTTTTCCTACACAATCATTCTAATTGACACGATTCTCATTGATTTCAGACATTTTCCATCTTCTAAGTTTTGTTATTTCCCTCAGCAATTGCGCAGTTCCTGTCTATTGGAGTTCTGCTATAGTTCTGGTAAGAAAATGAAGTGAAGGAGACGAAAAAACGAAACTTTTAGTTTTTTGTTTAGTTTTCTTTTTATTGTTTGCTAATTCCCAACGTCTGTGTCGATCCGTGGAACTTTGATCTGATAAACAATTACAATTTTGTTTTATAAATCCTAAAATTTTGGTATTTGGTTGAATTCAGATTCGTATTAGATCTCAATGATCCAATTGTCCTTTGATCTGATCCAATTTTTATAGCAATGTCGCTGTTATCTTGTTGTAATTAATTAATCTGTCTGTTTTTTTGTTATGATTCTGCTTAATTCACTTTGAATTTGATTTAGAGAAATGGAAGTGAAAGCGAGAGCTCCAGGGAAGATCATACTCGCTGGTGAACATGCGGTTGTCCATGGATCCACGGCAGTAGCTGCCGCCATTGATCTCTACACTTACGTCACTCTCCGCTTTCCTCTTCAATCAGGTTCCTTTTCTTTAAACAGATTTGGTCTCTTTTTCAAAAGTTGTGATTATTGGATTGAACTCACAGTGAATCGATTTATAGAGGTAGATTAGCAAAATATCTGAGCTTTTTCTAATTCACTTGGGAATATAGTTGTGTGTTCGCTCCTTCTTACTGGATTCAAGTTCAAAAATCTATGGAAATGTGTTTCTTTAAGAGTCTATAGGCAGATCTGTAGAAAATGACGAGACTTTATTACTGGATCAATTCTTGTCATTAACCCTTTGCTTAGACTCTTTCATCCCAATGAAGCATTATGTTTCCATTTTTCTTCTTACAGCTGAGAACAATGATAAGCTTACACTCCAGCTCAAGGATATTTCCTTGGAGTTTTCATGGTCCTTAGACAGACTCAAAGAAGGAATTCCTCATAATTCAACCACTTTGTGCCCTTCTACGCCGACTTCATGTTCAGACGAGACTCTTAAATCAATTGCGGTTTTGGTTGAAGAGCAAAATATTCCAGAGGCAAAGATTTTGCTCTCCTCTGGGATCTCCACGTTTCTCTGGTTATACACCAGCATTTTAGGGTAGGTCACTTCTTAATTGCATTTCTATGTTATTGCAGACACTATTTCTGAGGTCTTGATGGTGTGTTATGTTTCTTGCTTTGTTAGGTTCAATCCAGCTACAGTCGTCATTAACTCCGAGCTTCCATACGGATCTGGCCTTGGTTCATCAGCAGCTTTAAGTGTAGCCCTCTCAGCGGCTCTCCTTGCCTCTTCTAGTTCAGACAAAGCCCGTGGTGTCGGTTGGTCATCTCTTGATGAAACCAATCTAGAGTTGCTGAATAAATGGGCTTTTGAAGGTGAAAAGATCATACATGGGAAGCCTTCTGGGATCGACAATACCGTCAGTTCTTATGGTTTGTTTTTACTGTAAAACACCAAATCCTCTGATGAAAAGTTTAATTTATATTTTAGAGAAACCGTTTCTGTTTCGCCGGTGGTTGCAGGCAACATGATCAAGTTCTGCACAGGCGAGATAACTCGGTTACAGTCCAACATGCCTCTAAGAATGCTAATCACCAACACTAGAGTCGGGCGGAACACAAAAGCTTTAGTCTCCGGTGTGTCAGAGAGAACGCGGAGACATCCCGAAGCAATGAACTCGCTGTTCAACGCTGTGGATTCTATAAGCAAAGAGCTCGCTACAATCATTCAATCTAAAGACGAGACCTCAGTTACAGAGAAAGAAGAAAGTATAAAAGAACTCATGGAAATGAACCAAGGTCTGCTCCAGTCAATGGGGGTTTGCCACAGCTCGATTGAGGCTGTGATCCAAACCACGGTTAAGCACAAGCTTACCTCCAAACTGACTGGAGCTGGTGGTGGTGGCTGCGTCCTCACTCTGTTACCAACCGGTATTTTTTTAGCAATTTCCGATCCTTTTTGTGAATTTGTGTTCTTGAATTTTGATGAATCTCTCTGCAAAACAAATTGGTTTCAGGAACGGTGGTAGACAAAGTGGTGGAGGAGCTCGAGGCCAGCGGTTTTCAGTGCTTCACGACGTCGATTGGTGGTAACGGAGCTCAGATTTGCTATTGATCAGACCGGGAAATCCTGAACCTGTAATATGGTTCACAAAATCATATATGGCCTCTACATCATTCTTAAACTTGCTGACTTGTAATTCAAGAAGACTGCAGTTAGAAATCCCATTAGTAAATTTTTCCTTATAATTGAAGTGTGGAATGAAAATTGCTTTATTACCATTTGAAAACAAGCAAAGATAATTTTTCTTTCTTTCTTTTTGAAATTGTTGTGTTTCAGTTGTAGAATTTATTTAATGCATAGATATTGGAAATGATGTGAAGGTGGATTATCTTGAATGACATATGAAATGAAATTGTTGAGTTCATCCATTGGAATTTTGTCTAACTTTCATCATTTCATAGATGTCAAAAGCTGGCTTCTGAGCCTGTGCACGCATTCTAAGTAACAATCTGTATAACGGTAAGCTTGCAAGACCAAGACAATGCAAATCTTTAACATATGCATTTGCTTCGTCGATTTTCCTCTCCTTCTCAAAGTACTCGGCAATTGCCATGACAATGTTTTGCGATGGTCTCCAGTGACATCCCTTCATTAGTTCAAATGCTCGGTGCATAGCATCAATTGCTTTCTCCATACTTCGACATTTCACCCATACTTCCATTAGGATTTCCCAAGTCTTATAGTTTGGATTACCTCCTCTCTCCAATACACGAGCGTGCAATGACTCGGCTTTGTGGATTTCTCCATTACGTGCATACGCACCCAAAAGAACATTGGAGACCCTAACATCATAGTTACAATATTTGTCTTCCCACTCACTAAAAATCCTTTCAGCCTCTTCAAGATCACCAAGTTTCACCAACGATGACAATACGCAAATGTAGTTTGCACAAGTAATCCTACCACTAACCGACTTAGAAGCTTCCCATAAACGAACAACTCCTTCCTTATTCCCTAAAGAGGCGTAAAGTGTAATGAGGAAGAAATATCCGAGCCTATTGCTACGATTCAACATCTTTTCCGCGCTCTCAAGCACCAACTTAGCCTTCTCATCAAATCTACCCTTAATATAAACATTTGCCAAAGTACACAACGAGCTCCACCCAACTTCAACACTCTTATCACCAACCATTTCCTTGTAAACTGTTTCCGCACCAGCAACACCTGATATCTCACAACACGCATTCATCCAGAGATTATACGAAAGAACATTTCTCGGTATCTTGTTCCCTTTCATCATCGAAATAACCAAAACTACTTTTTCATATTGGTAAGTGGATTCATAAAGCTTCATCATCTCATTAAACGGGTGTGGAGTAACAAGAAACCCCAATCCATTCAACTTCTCCATGAGAGCTTCAGCTTCATGAACCAATTTGTTCTTAACATAAGCACGAAGAAGAGGAAGATAAGCTGATTTTGCTACTCTCAATGAAGCAGAACTATGTAGTAGTTGCTCAAAATATTCCTCTGCTTCTTTCAATCCATGAGTTTTGATGATTAGCTCCAATCTAAGAGCAGTGTCATAAGCACTTAATTGAACATCTTTTTGATTCTCCATCCACTCCATCATCTGTGTATACATATTACTGTTAATAGCATCAAAAGTGACCTAATCCTACTTCTTCTCGATTTGATTAAGTGAGAATTCAAACCTGGAGTGCGAGATCGTGGCGATTAGATCTAATGAGGCGCTTGGAGGTGAACCGGAGCTCCGATAGTGTAACGGCGTGGCCTGAGTCGATCCGTTCCTGAAGCAGGGAGGGAACGCCGCGACGTGTACCGCTATTTCTCAGTATCTCGCTCAAGCCATTCCGATTTGATACAGTGGAAGCGTGTGAAGACACGAGCCTCGCTACGCCGGTGCTGGGAAACCTCGTATTCGCAACCCAACGAATCCTGCTGTACATTGTACCTCGATGTTGAAAATGTGAGGAAGGGCAAAAGTAGATCACGGTGGCAGAGTGGCGGAGAAGGAACGAATCACCATTGGAGTCGCGAGTTTGTTCGCTCTCTTGGCTCGAGAATCTCAGAAGTGAAAGATCGGAGACGATGGGACTGAATCTGGGCCGTTGAGTAATACGATACGAGTAGGTAGGCTTAGCTCTAATATGTTGCCATGTTGGGCTAGACTGAGCCCAAAAGCAACAAAATCCACTAATCATTTGTATTTTTATTTAATTAAAATTGTAATGTTGATATTTGCCACTCGTATAATATTTGATGGTTATATGTTTTGAAAGAAACAGTTTAAAATATATAAAACTAAAAATTTATTATTAAAATTATACGATTTTATAAAATCAAACACATACACAAACTTATCAATAAATATATAACTAGTCTAATATGGATTGGGCCAATACTTATTTTATTTAATATGATGTCAGAACTGAAGATGAACAATCTGAATAAATTAAAATTGCATGATGTTTTTTTTTATAAAAAAAGTTCATGTATCTCCAATTTCGTAGCGCCAAGACGTGGAATAATATAATAGATGATGTTATATACAATAAAATATAGTCCTTCAGCAAAAGAACTATGAAAGTTTAGAATTTGCTATTTTGATTCTGTTATTGATATGAACTCAGTAAGATACCCTCTTTTTTTTTCTTTTTTTTTTTGGGTCAAACACTCAATAAGATACCTATGAACATCAAGAAAAACAGAAGCCTCATTTTAGCATCGACAACTTTCCAAAAATGTTTAAACAGATTTACTTTTCATAAAAAATAGACAAGTAAAAGTTGAAAAATATGGATAACAAAATCTTGAACTAGTGTGTTTTTAGTTGTTTGTCCAAGTTTTCCTCTCTCATCGGAGATTTGTTTTCTAAGATTTTGAGCTATGTTAGTTAGAATCTGTAGACTCTGTTTCCAAAATTTAACGTTTTTGTAATATACTGCAGCTTTAATATCAAAATTTATGGAAAAAGAGCTCAACGAAATATAAATGTTTGAACAGTTCGTTGAATTATATAATCAATAGTTAATTGAGTGAAAGAGAAAAAACTAGAAAATAAAAGATAAAGGGCAATTATCTTAAATATCACAAAATGAAGTTTTTTGCAACAGATTTAGCATACATTTTTATTTAGATCATATATAACATTTTTATTAAAGGGCAATTCTCTTATATAACACAAATTCTCTAACCTCATATTTTTAGGATTTTCTAAACCCTAAACTCTATCCTTTACTCTTAAAAATTATATACTAAATTCTAAAATAATTAACCCAAACAAAAAAAATTAAATTATAAATTTTATAAAATGCTATTTATGACCTAAATAAAAATATGTGCTAAATGTGGTACAGAAACATAGAGCTAATTTAAGGAATTTTCAAAGATAAACGCAAACAAAATATGAATATATCCAGTTATCCATCTCATAATAGGAAATTGAGTTTTGCAGCTTTTGGCCTTTTAGCTTTTACTAATTCACCGACCTAGTTACGGAATGAGGAGTTTCTGTAACAAATCTGAAAGTTTTGGGGGCATTCTGTGATTTAGATAATAAATTGGGGATACTAATACATTTGACAAAAAAAAATTACAAACAACACAAAAACCCTACTTCTTCCTTACAGAGGTAAAAACAACGCCGCTGATTAGTTCATCTTCGTCTCCAAAGTTCCAAGTACGTTTTCTGATTCTCTGCATCTCTTCAATTGCTCATACTTCGTTGTTTCTCTATTCCTCTTCATCTCAATACCTCAATCTCGAGTTTTGACTGATTTGAAAACTTTATTGAGCTTATTCGATTTGAATTTTTTAAATCAAAATCTCGAGTTTATGCTTTGATTTCACAGAGAAAAGCATAACAATGTTGGATATCAATCTATTCCGAGAAGAAAAAGGCAACAATCCAGAGATCATTCGAGAATCGCAACGCCGGAGATTTGCCAGCGTTGAAATCGTTGATGAGATTATTCAGCTCGATAAAGAATGGCGTGAGCGTAAGTAATCCTCATTTATAAGCTCGCATCGTTTCTCTATTTAGAAATTGAGCTTGATGCTATCGCAATTTCTGTGTTTCAGGTCAATATGAAGTTGATAATTTCCGAAAAGAGTTCAACAAGCTGAATAAGCAAGTCGCGCAGCTCAAAATTGTTAGTTTATCTCAAATTTTATTGGAACCTTCTCTTAGATCCATCAATGGTTCTACTACTTAGGATCTGGAAAGTTACTATGTGAATGCCATAGTTTGGGAATGCTCTTAGTTAGGTTGACTGAAATTGATGTGGAAGTAACGATATTTGTGTGTTTCTTTGGAATAGAAAAAAGAAGATGCGACTGAGCTGATTCAGCAAACACAGAAAAACAAACAAGACGCTGCCGAGAAGGAGGTAGAAGTTGGTGAAGCTTATGCTGCTTTGAAAGCCAAATTAGAGACTGTTGGAAATCTGATTCATGACTCGGTTCCAATTAGTAACGATGAGGTTAGTGCCATTGTGTGGATCGAAAGCTTATCCGCATTGTGGTGATCGAAAAGGAGAGATTTATAAGTGGATGGTGTTACATATGCAGGCAAATAATGCTGTGTCTAAAGTTTGGGGTGAAAAGCGGGTTGCTACGCCTGGTCTGAAGCTGAAAAACCATGTGGATCTCGTTGAGCTTCTCGATATTGCTGATACCAAGAGAGGTAGCATTGCCTGACAATTTGCTTCTCAGTTGCATTGTGTGTTTTGTGCTTTTGGGTTTTCTTATAATGCTATTTTTGGCCTCAGGTGCTGAAATTGCTGGAGCAAGAGGCTTTTTCCTAAAAGGAGATGGTTTACTCCTTAACCAAGCTCTTATCAACTTTGGGCTAACCTTCTTGAAAAAGAGAGGATTCACAGGATTGCAACCTCCTTTTTTCATGAGGAAGGATGTTATGGCCAAGTGCGCACAATTGGCACAGTTCGATGAAGAGCTTTACAAGGTCTTTAATGTTACAGATGTTTGTTTATTTATGTTGTTAGAGTAATCATGAGCTGCTGGAAAAAAAAAATAGTAGTCGTGAGCTTTATTCTGAGAAGATTGAAGTTTTGTTCAGGTGACTGGTGAAGGAGATGACAAATACCTTATTGCAACTGCTGAGCAACCTCTTTGTGCATACCATCTTGATGAATGGATCCATCCGACCGAACTTCCCCTAAGGTTAATATAAACATAGTAACACATATTCCCAGTGTTAAGACGATTGTTTCATTCATGTATTAAAATAAATGTTGCCGATATCATGACTTTTTTGGTCCAGATATGCTGGTTACTCGTCGTGCTTTAGAAAAGAAGCTGGTTCCCATGGAAGAGACACTCTTGGCATTTTCCGTGTTCACCAGTTTGAGAAAATTGAGCAGTTCTGTATCACCAGTCCTAATGATAATGCCTCGTGGGAAATGCTCGATGAGATGATGCAGAACTCGGAAGATTTTTACCAAGCGGTAATTTCGATGTTTAAAGCTCAAAAAAAACTTTTTGAAATTATAATAGTTTCTAATTAGCTAACTGTGTGATTTCTCTGGCAGCTTAAACTTCCATACCAAATTGTGTCGATAGTCTCTGGAGCATTGAACGATGCAGCTGCAAAAAAGTATGACTTGGAAGCTTGGTTTCCTTCGTCGGAGACTTACAGAGAGCTAGTGTCGTGTTCCAACTGTACAGACTATCAGGCTCGAAGGCTTGAGATCAGATATGGTCAGAAAAAGAGCAATGAGCAGTCGAAGCAGTATGTGCATATGCTGAATTCGACTCTTACTGCAACAGAGAGGACCATTTGCTGCATTCTTGAGAATTACCAGCGAGAGGATGGTGTGGACATCCCTGAGGTTCTTCAGCCGTTTATGGGCGGAGAGACATTTTTGCCATTCAAGGCTAAGCCCGTAGTTGCCGCCGATACCAAGGGGAAGAAACCGAAAGCTTGATTGATATATATTATGATTAATGACACTTTTGTTGTCTGGAAATCTTTGAAATACTTCGACATAATTTTTTTTCGTTTTGTTGATTTTTTTGGGACTTGATTTGCTTACCGAGACCTTTTATTTATCATCTGATTTCTTCTAGCAGTATTTGTTTCCTGTTTTTCGGTGATTCGTTTCTTTGGTTCAATGAAAAATGCAGGAAAAATTTCAAGTACAAAAATTAATGGGTTTGGTATTAATTCATGTTTAACTTCAATGAAATATGCACAATATTTCATCAAACTTCGGCATACTAGCAAAAGTTGAGTTTTGAAATCTAAAATTATGTGCAGCCGAAGAAAACTCATAAAAGGTACCATAATATACGATCTCTACATGTTTGAGGTATCAGCTTAATATTCATGTTGATGATAACAAATGAAAGAATCATGCAACACAGATTCAATCTCTACTAGTTTTTCAAAAATTGGACAATCTGCTGAGGTAAAAAGAAAAACCGAAAAAGACTCTTTCCTTTCATGTTATACGGATTCATATTTAATAATCGATTCGTCAGTCTTCAGAGTGAATGATTTATACGGTGACAGTGAACAGATATAGCTTCAGCACGACTGAAAGCGCGAGCTGTAGAAGAAAAATGCTGACCACAATCAAGAACCATCTCTCTCCTGCAGAGTTAATATGTGCTTTGAGGTTCAAAGCCACAAATGTAGCAGACATGAATCCAGCTAAACCCGCAATTACCCATCTGAAGATCTCTAGTGGCACAACAGAGAGACACTGCAGAAACAACATTTTTCACATTGGATGTCTCATTTGAGAGTAAACTAGGAATTTGTTAGCTAACTTACCAGTGCGGGGATAAAGATGAATAGGGAATATCCATAGAGACAGAAGAGTTGGACTAAGCCTGATGGTGCAGAGAAGTATTTGAGAACGACGTATAATGCGAGAGGGACAATGGTTACATAACCATAGAACACTCCTGCAGACCAAGTCACCAGATTAATGTCGTAGTTCCATTCTTGTTTCTTCAATTTGTGCGCTATGTACGTAACAAATGTTCCTATTGATGCTGCTACAAAGATCAAGGTTGTGCATATCCAAAATGGCCCGTACCTATAAACACATAACTTATTTCGTTTCTAATATACTCTTGAGAAAATTAGAGATGCAAATCTCAGATTCCTTTGAAATCAGTCCATTTCGGAAAAAACTGTAAAGACGTGACTCTTACAGATCAGGGTTGTTGACTGTCTTTTCTGTAAATGTTCCTCTGAACGGAAAGAGCGATTCTTTAAGTCTCTCAACGACATCTGAGGTGTCCACATCAAAGTAAGGCTTGTAAGCACCAACAGTGAATTTATGGAGCCAACCACTAGACTGAGGTTCATCCGTGCCATTTACAGGCCTAGAAAATGTATCTGCAGTGATTGAAAGTTGATAATATAAGCCAAAAGACATAAAGAAGTTGATGAACATCCTACATTACATTTCTCAATCCACTGGTAGAGCAAAACTCTATAGAATCTTAAGAAAATCTAAGGATAAAATTACCGTCAGCATCTCGAGGAGGATTAGTACCACCAGAAATCTTTCCCTGAGTTGCAGATGGAGGAAATGTTTGTAGATTTGATTCTGTATACAATGTAGTATCTCTCAATCAAATCACATAACCAAAAGGAAACAAAACACATAACCTTAGCTTTATTCATCTCTTTCTATGTAAATCAGAGGAGCCACATATACATTCAATCTTATAAAATATAAACCTTAAGGCTTAAGTCTTCCCAAACAAAAGACTAGATTGATTCCAGCAAATTCCTCATAACAACATTAACAAATCCTTCAATCTCGATATACCAATAGACTCAGAAAATGCATCTAATTCAAAATTCGAGAGGAGTTCTTCATTACTTCGTTCTATCACCAAATTCAACTAAGCAGCCTAACATTTACACGAAAATACGACATTGATACCTGCGAATTTTACGGTGACATGGCCAGGATCTTGAACAGCCTACAATCGATAGATGAAACACATGGAAACTAGATCTGATCAGATGAGATAACAAAACCAGAATCGAAAACACAGTGACAACGTAATCAGTGCAAATAACAGAATCAGAGAACATTAACATAGAAAAAGAAAGGGAAGGAAAGAGATCGAGAAGAAGAAAGAGCTTACAGGTACAGATCCAGAGACTTTCTGGTGATCGATACTCGTGTAGCTTCCACCGGACATCATCTTCCTTCTCTCAGCTCTTTCCCTCTTTCTTTCGGAAAACAATTAAAAGAAAATACACTAAACCTCTCTCTCGAGTAGAAGCAATCAAGTCAATTAGTACGATACGACTTTACTATATATATATATATATTTATTATCACTAGGTAAAAATGCATCATAAATTTTAATAAATATGAAATTAAAATAAAACTGTGCAAATTTTAAAATTTACAATAATTATGTTAACCTAACAAAACATTTTTGTATGTTCTAAATATGATATATCTTTAAATATAAGAAATTATTTTGATATTATTTTTAGCAAAATTTTATTATTTAATATATCTGTATATATATTATAGAATTTATAAGTAAAAAAGATATTTTCATCAAATTTATGAACAAAATCATCATATCCCTTAAATATATAGATTATTCCAGTTAAAAACAATCGCTTTTACATATAAAAGACAATTGTTTCCTATATATATTAATTGAGACTATATAAAAAGAGCTATTTGATTGCAAAAAATGTTGCTTGTTGTTATTGTCTTTAAATTAACATTATTCGAACGATTTTTGATTTAAAAAAAAAGAAAGAAATTGTGGGTATTGAACATGAATGGATAATTTAAGTAATAAAAAACACTACTCGAACGATTTTATATTTTAAAAAATTAGGACAAAAATTTTGGATAACAATATGGAACCGAAAAATATGGAAAGGTAAATTAAATTCTCACTAATTTGGATAAGGTTTGACTAGGAGATGGGTAAGGATCCACTTCATGACGAGTATTTTGGGTCATTTTAAAAAATATTTAGAGAAATTTTGAAAAATTATTAAATTTTTAGATAATTTCTATTAATTTTATAAAAATTTAATCTTCAAACGGGAAATACGGGTATCCTATCTAAAACCATTACCCCATCTCTTATGATAAACATTGCCAAATAGGTAATTAATTAAAAGAAAATTATGGGACGAAAAATTTGTAATAGATACGGAACAAGATGGTTTTTCATCCCAAAATAGAAATGCCTAGAATATATTCTGAAGTAATCTAAACTAAAACCAAATTCAAATCCGATTGAACACCCATAATCAAACTGTTAGAAATGTTTAGTTTAATTTAGAAAATATACACGTAACATCACTTAACATTTACAATTATATCATATTTTAAATTTAAATATAAAATAAGTTTGTCTTACAATATAACCTTGGACGTATGTGTGAGTCCGATCCTAGTGAATGAATAATTTTGCAACATTGCATAAGTTGAAGAATTTAATTGTCATTTTCCCTATGTTAAACTGTTTTTAATTTTTAATTAAGGAATGTAATGATTCTGAGTTGGGCTTCGAACTCAACCCGTTATACTGCCCTTAGTGGGCTTTATCCAGTTAATGGAAAGCTTGGTCGACCAAGAAAAGGAAAAATTCCAAACCTATATTTTACATGTTGAGAGGTCACCGACATTATATCCCTAACTCTAAAGAAAGTTTCAATTCTCTTCTCTCTCGCTAAAATTTCTTCTCCTGCCACAACTGTTCATCAACATCACTCAATTTCTCTCTCGCTGCTTCAATTTTCTTCTAACGTTCCAACAAAGATGAAGAAATATTCAAACGAAGAGTTAGTGAAGGAATTAGGCATAGGTTCTTACGGTTTTGTTGATCTCTACAAATACACTAAAACCGACGGCTCTTCTTTTCACGCCGCCGTAAAAAGCTCTTCCTACGTTAATTACTACTCTCTCGTTCAAGAAGTTCGGATTCTTACCAAACTCAGAGACTGTCCAAGAATCGTAAACTGCTTTGGTAACGATCTAGAAGTAGGTTTCAACATTCAAGGATTCTCAGTTTTCAAATTACTTCTTGAGTACGCAACCGAAGGTAGTTTAAGGAATTTCATGAACAAATACAAAGATAGAAAATTACCAGACCTAATGATTAGAGACTTTACTCGTATGATTCTTGAAGGTTTGGTTGCGATTCATAGCCATGGTTATGTTCATTGTGATCTTAAATCTGATAATCTCCTTATCTTCCCGAGTAAAGATAATTCTTATGAACTGAAGATTACTGATTTTGGAATCTCATTAGAAGAAGGAGAGATTCCAGAATATTGGAAGAAAATTGATTTTCCGTTTATTGGAACACCTCATTACATGTCGCCGGAGTCTTTACACGACGGTGTGGCGATGCAAAGCTTAGATCTGTGGTCGTTAGGGTGCATAGTATTGGAGATGTATGTAGGTGAGAAGCCATGGTCAGGTGTTGAAACTGTTGATCTTGTACCTATTCTCTCTAAAGGTAAAGCTCCAAAGATTCCTAGAAGTTTGCCTTGTGCTGCAAGGGACTTTATTCAAACGTGTTTCGCAAGGGATCCTTTGAAGAGAGGAAGTGCTTCTGAGCTGTTGTCGCATCGGTTTTTGGAGAGGATTGATGATGATGATTCTTATGTTTTAGTTAAAGCTGAAACTGAAGATGAAACTGTCGATCTTTTACCTATTCTCTCTAATGGTAATGCTCCTGAGATTCCTGCGAGTTTGCCTTGTGATGCAAGAGAGTTTAATGAAACGTGTTTCGCAAGGGACACTTTTGAGAGAGGAAGTGCGTCTGAGCTGTTGTCTCATCGGGTTTTGCCTCGAGAAGAGGAGAAGATTGATGATGATTTTTCTTATGTTATAGTTAAGGCTGAAGCTGAAGTTGAAGATAAAACTCAAACAATCTTGGAAGAAAGGAAAGAATCGAAATTGAAGATGATTTTTCCATCTGAGCCACCACAGTTTAGGAAGAGTTTATTAAATTTAGTCAAACCTTTGCGTTCCAGTTTAGTTTCTGTTTAGGAGTGTTATGACTTTTACTCTGTTTAGTTTTAGTATGTAGATCAAGTTACATGTCGATCCTAATATAGATAAGATCTGTTACTTTTGGTGTGCAGATCAAGTTATGTTTTGATCCAAATATTGATTTCATCTCTTAATCTGTCTGTAACGACATTAACTATATTAATATTAGTTTTTCTTTGAAGAATTTGTTGGTGTCTTTCAATCACATTTTCATCAGCCTGTCTCTGTCTCTCTATGCAACATTGTGATTTACATCGTCCTTCAATATCATTATCGATGCCCACAAAGGGCTGGGATTGTTGTCTTGTGCCTTTTTGGTATTTAGTGCGATTCTGGTGTTTGTATGTAAGTCTTAAAACTATGGTGAAACAGGTTTTTAAAGACATGCCTTTGAAATTGAAAAGCTTTATGACATTGAGCTAGATGATGTCTATATTTCAGCAGAGTAAGAGTTTCTCAAAGAATGTCTACATATGTTTCTTCTGTGAGGTTTGTCTGTCTGAATGTTCTTTTTTGGATTTATCTAGTGAATTTGGAGAAGTGTGGAAATGGAAAAAAACTCTTGATTAGTAATTGCTGGACAAGGATTTTCTGAAAATATGCAATTATTGGTTGCTCTCTGTTCCCATATCCAATAAACGTAGTGAGATTGTACAACTTTACAAGCATAAGACTAGATCAAATATTGCTGGAGACAAGTTATACTTATACACAGAGTAGTCTCTTAAGCATGAGCACTAAGCTTTGTGATCTTGCAGGTGGATGTTCTATTCACAGTTTAATCACTAAATCAGATGTGCTACTAACACAAAAAGTAAGAAATCATCTATGGTTTGACATTGTCCATGTTACTGTCTCCTTTAGTCAATAGTTACATGTTCCTCTGAATTAAACTAAGCTTTGTTCAATGCATGTATGAAAAACAAATATAATATTCTTTACTTGAAGATTTAGCTTGAGATTATCATATGATATATAGTAAAAAAAATTAACTTAGTAGTAAAGACTTTGAAAAATATCTCACAGGACATGTTTTTATAACTGTGACATGATTCTACACAGAGATCTTCATTTTTTTTACAACTGTAGAAAACAAACAGTACTACACTACACCCAGAAACTCAATCTGAAGCTTTTATGCGATCTACAATCAGATCTTTACTTAAAAAATCAACTGTTTTTGAAATGAGAAATACTACAATACTTTGCCTGCTCGAAAATCTTTCAATACAGAGCCAAACCAAAGTCTTTGCTTGGCCTTGGGACACGAGTGGAATTGCAATCTTTATGAACTTTTCAACCTACTCTTTGTGACTAGCAGAGTTCTTATTGCTAGAATGAAAATCCATGTGGTTGCAGTTATTTTTTCTTTGATCATTAGTAGCAACGCCGAGCTCAGAACTGTCTTTAAGATCTGAGCATGCAAGCCTTTAAAGAACCCTAAGATCCCTTCTTTTCTCCATATATCATAGACTACCCCGGGAATGGTTTTCTTGATTCTTTTTTGGGGCTTCTTTGCTTCATCCTCCTTAGAGTCATCTGCTGCTTGAATCATCACCTTGCACCTACAAAAACCCCATGAATATATGTAGGTCAATATCCCCCTGAAAGTGTCTGGATCGATGCACAGCTGTAACATTTCATGACTTGAGTAATTCACCGGAAGTTAATACCTGATTGCTGGATATGTGATGACAGTGGCAGCACTTTTTGAGACCGCACCTAACAAGAACGCCATAAAAGCAGAGAGGACTACAGGGGAAGAATCTTTCTTGGCTTTTGCATTTCTTTTTTCAAGGAGGTTCTGTTTCAGCTGATCAAACACTGTGTACTACAAAGCGAAACTTATTGTTCAGCTAGCCACGTTATTGCAGAAAACACCTAGAAAGTTGAAGTAAGTAAATGAAAATTGTACCTGAATTGCAGGATTTGAGGTCAGTAGTAGAGAAATCCCAAGTCCATCAAATGCATTTCCCCATGTACCCTCCGTTAAGGTCTTCCACAACCCTTTTGATTTTCCAAACTCGCTTGTTTGCATCCTTGATGAAGCTGTATCTAAAGGCTACACAAACATAGAACTTGAAGTTATTATGCATATATAAAGATAGAACCCGGAGTAGGAAACAAGTCCAGGAGTTGACATTTAAACAAAGAAACTAAATGGTTCTCAACTTTTTGATCAAAAAAAAAAGATGACATAAAAGAGTAATAGCATAGTTTTAAGCAGAGCTAAGTGCAAAATAAACGTACTTGGGTCAATACAGAGGTACAAGCCCCAGCAGCAGCAGCAATGAGCAGGTTTGCCTTAGTTCCAATTGACTTAGAACCTATCCTTTGAGTGTGTAATCTCTTGAAATAGCTATAACTATAAAAGTAGATGAAGGACGAAATGAAGGACTGAAAATTCTTAGTCCCTAGGCCTTGATAAAGCGAGAAAACGTTTCCTGAAGAAATTGCTTCCCAAAAGACATCTGACAGGTATCTGAAAATGTTACAAAAACACCTTTAATGACAATAACAGATAGAGACCATTATGCTACATTAAAAAAATTGCGTTCTGACTTCTGAATACAGCTCTTAACAGTTCAAATATCTACAATTGCAGCAATTTTTTGAGATAAATAACTCATATCTAGGAATTGTAATTTTGACATGTTATTAGAAGTATATGCATGGAAACAAGAATGAAGTGCTTCGAACGCATCTTTTACTTAGTTTTCTCATCAGCAAATTAAAAAAAAAAAAGACGCTTTAGATTTTGAAAAGTTTGAGAGAAACCTATACCAAAATTAAATATTTTCAAAAACTCATAGAGAAAGCCTTGATCGAAGAACTGAAAATTTTCTCAGCTAAATTCAATATATAATCTAACCCAGGTCTAAGTTACGATCCAGACGAAAACCAAACAAGGAATCAACACAGAAATCAAAACCTAATCCAAAATTAAAAGATAAAACCCGTACACAAAACCGATTTCATCATTTCAGCTCCTCAAACGCAATACCAAGAGATAAACACACGGAATTCAAATTCAAAATTGAGGAAAGAAAAATCAATCAATTCATCATCGCGTCACAGTATGGTGAAAAGAAGAAGAAGAAGAAGAAGAAGAAGGAGAAACCTGTATTTCTGCTGACCGCGAACACGAATCTCAGCTTGAAACTTGGATTTACAGGTATCAAGAGGGTATAGTATGGTTGTGCTGAGAAGCGATCCAATAGCTCCAGAGGTAGCCTCGGAGATAGATTCCAAATCAACTCCCATCTTCTTCTTCTCGCAGATAGAGTTTTTTCCCACAGAAGAGAGGAATGAGATCATGATAATAAAACTGTTCCGTCTTGGGATTTTAAATAGCCGTCTGAGTTAGTTTAGTGATGTTGACGTCACTCGTTTTTCTTTTTTTTTTCTTTTCCCGGTTTAGCCGGTCAATTGACAAATGTAACAAGTAAACCATAATACCAAAGTCGGGCCACGTGGTTTTCATGTTTTCCAAGCTCGAGCCTATCAATAGTGACCGCGTTACATCTATAATTACACGTAATGAAGAATCCACATACATAATGATATATATATATATGTATATTATATCTTATATTTTTTTATAACAACATACTTACATAAATTATTTAACCTAAATAATACAATTTTTCATTTTTTTAATAACTAAAAAATATTACAACAACTTAGATTAAGGTCAAAACATCATTTTTGAAATAATGATCGAGTTTTCTAATACATATTTGTTATTTTAATAAAACTAATATTTTTTTATTAAAGGGTTTAATAAAACTAATTTACATGACAATCATGATTTATGGATTGAATTATAGTTTTATTAACTGATAGTAGTAAAAATACAGCTACCATTTAGTTTCTAGCAAATTAGGGCAATTATCTAATTGGCTCTTTTAGGTTTTAATTTACTCAAATAACATTTTTTTTCTGGTTAAACTGTTAAAGTACTCAATTACTCAAATAACATTCTTTCTTTTGTTCGTTAAAGGGTTAAACTGTTAAAGTACTCAATTACTCAAATAACATTCTTTAGGAGATGCTATTGGATAATTGAGTTAAGATTTTAGTGACATGTATACATATTTATGTGTGTGGATTTTAAAATCTTTATGAAATATCTTTGATTTTTGTTTACAATAATTTACTTACAAAATCCTCCAGAGTTCATTTCAAAATATTTAAATATACAAAGATTTCTAAACTAAATAGTCAAATAACAACATGATAAAAAAAAATTTATTGGTTGTTCATGGGGACGGTCCATTAGCCCTAAATTCTCACCCATAGAAGACAGAGGGGTCGAACCCCTAATGCTAAAGTCACGATGTGTCGAGTGTCACTACGTCGTGTTGACTAACATGATTAATTTAGACGTGAATCTTTTAAATTCTATAAAAATTCAGAATAATTAAAAAATATTCCTAATTTTCTTTTATATCCTTCTTTGTTCGTTCTCTTCCAATCCATTGCATTGTTTTCTAATTCGAGATTTTTTGTTCTCATTCTCTCAAACTTAGTATAATTTTTTTTCTTTGTTTATATGTTTTCTAAGATGTGAGCGTAAATGAGAGGGTGGAAAATCCAAAAATTAATAGCAAAATATTTTCATTAAGTTTTGATATAAGAAAAGTTGGTAGACGCAAGTTCACACATTCATAATCTTTATCTACATTGTACATTCATTTTATCTACACGTCATAGAAATTAATCCAAACTTCGTTTCCATTAAATTCAGATATATAAGCTGTACCTAGTTAACCAATAATAAGAAACATATATATGTAAATGGTAAAATACAACATTTTTACTAAAATATCTTTATAAAAAAACATTTTTTTACTAAATACTAAAATTTCCTTCTATAAATGCGATATATGTTGACAAAAAGAAATTTCGTCCAAAAAAGTTTTTTGACTAAAAGATTTTTTTTTTTGTCAATGCGTTAAAAAGAAACCGGGCTGGTTATTACGGAAATGCCACTAGATAAACACAGACAAGTAAAAAAGCAAGGCTTTCAATTTTTCACCTCCTTCGATGCAATCGTCTCCGCCACAATTCATCCAAGTTCTAGGGTTTTCTTAGGGGTTTTTAATCCTCGTGCTTCTCTACCTCTCTCTTCCTCAATCTCCACTATAGGTTCGCGCTAATTTCTCGTTTCTCGATCAATTCTTTGATCTTTGGTTAGTTTTCTTCTCGTTGATGTATACTCTTTCTATTGCTATGTATGATTCTGAATTCGTCAAATTCGTCACGATCTTGTTCTCTCTTGTTGCTCAAGTTCCTGGGTATTCTGTGAATCTAGTCGCGAAGTTTCAATCTTGTAGCTGTTTAAAGATCCTTATTTGTTTTCAAGCTCTATGTACTTGAATCTTGCGTAATGTTAATTTTGCGAATTCAATTTTGATTTGATGCCTTTGCAGTTTCAGATGGCGAAAAACATCGCTGGAGCGGATTATTGTCCTGGTTCACCCAAATCTGTACGAATCGTTGTGCTTGGTGATAAGGGCACTGGGAAATCAAGCTTGATTGTTGCTGCAGCCACTGATTCTTTCCCTCCCAACGTCCCTCCTGTTCTACCTGATACCAAGTTGCCTATTGAGTTCTTCCCTGATGGTATACCCGTCACCATTGTTGACACTTCCTCGAGGTATGTATGTTTTGACATGAACAAGGCTGTTGTTTAGGCTACTTAAAAGAAAACAAGTTTACTATAAGCTCACATGATATCGTTGTCGCCAACTGTTTAGTTCCGAAAGAAGGATTTAGGATATTCATGCTTTGGCAGCTTTGTTGATGTGCTTGAAGTTTAATTTGATGTTTCTGCTCATGGATTCAGGCCGGAAGATAGGGACATGGTTGCTGAGGAAGTGAGGCACGCAGATGCAGTGGTTTTGACGTATGCCTGTGATCGATCTGAGACGCTTGAACGTTTGAGTACATACTGGCTTCCCGAGCTTCGGCGATTAGAGGTTTGCTTTTCCTCTCTTTGTTTTCAGTTTTGTTATGTCAATCATATCATTGCCTTAGTGTTAGAAGGTGTAAATTTTTTGTTGTGACCCAATCCTTTGCTGTTTCTTATTTGGGTTGTGAAATTTTTGAACAGGTCAAAGTTCCTATTATAGTAGCAGGGTGTAAGCTTGACTTCAGAGAGAACAATAACCAGGTCAGCCTCGAACAAGTGATGTCACCCATAATGCAGCAGTTTCGGGAGATTGAGACTTGTATCGAGTGTTCTGCCCTGAAGCAACTCCAGGTTCCATGACTTCTGTATTTCTTTTGAGATTTAACATTTTTTTTTAGCTTAAACAACACATGTTGGTCCAAGGTTTCTTAGGCATGTGCTTGCCTTGCTAAGAAATATCAAGGAGGCTAGATAGATGTGCTAATTTTTTGCCTGAAAGTGGATATTGTGGTGATTAGTTTGGCTATTTCTTCGAGATGAATTTGAATTGCTTTCGATGGGAATTATAAATTATATTCCAGGCTTGAATTATCGTCCTAATGAAAAAGAATATTCTCTGCAGGCACAAGAAGTTTTCTATTATGCACAAAAAACTGTCCTTCACCCAACTGCACCGCTGTTTGATCAAGAATCCCAGGCATTGAAGCCCCGGTGTGTTAGGGCCTTGAAGCGTATCTTTATACTCTGTGACCATGACAGAGATGGTGCTCTTAGCGAGGCTGAGTTAAATGATTTTCAGGTTCTTCTATTTCCTCTTCTCATGTTTCATGTTTTTTGGCTATTTCGCCATTGAATTGGCTTAGGCCTATCCTTTATATTTTTAAAAGAAGTTTTGGAGTTTATTTATATTATCCCCATGGCTCACCTAATAGTTGTTTCAAAATAGGTCAAGTGCTTCCATGCACCATTGCAGCCTTCTGAAATTGAAGGTGTTAAAAGGGTTGTGCAAGAAAAGTTGCCAGAAGGTGTGAATGAAAGAGGACTAACAGTGACTGGGTTCCTGTTCTTACATGCACTTTTTATTGAGAAAGGCAGACTCGAGACAACGTGGACTGTACTTAGGAAGTTTGGGTATAATAATGATATAAGACTTGCTGAAGAATTGCTTCCGCCTTCATTATTCAAGCGAGCACCCGATCAGGTAAATTGCAGAAATAGAATCCATTTTTGGCTTCATTATAAAGAATTTTTGTTTTGGATATTTTCAGAAGTAATAATTTTGGATGTTTATATTACTGGAATACAGTTATCTTACATCTCTCATCAACTTGCCTTCCTTGGCATTGTGTTCATTTTTTTTTGTAGAGTGTTGAGTTGACAAATGTAGCAATAGAATTCCTGAAAGGAATGTATATGTTGTTTGATGACGATGAGGTAAGTCTCCTTTCTTTACTAATGGCTTAATGTTTAGTTGACAAATATAGTTCTCACACTGAATATTCCACTTTGCAGGATAATAATCTGAGACCTCAAGAGATCGAGGATCTTTTTTCAACTGCACCTGAAAGGTACTTTTTACACCTTCAGAAGGCAAATAACGTGTAGTTTTGATTATGGTAATCTCCATTACATTTCAAAGCCATGATAAATTGTGAATGGCAGTCCTTGGAAGGAAGCTCCGTATGAGGATGCTGCAGAGAAAACTGCCCTTGGAGGCCTATCATTTGACGCTTTCCTGTCACTGGTAATTAATACTCCTCTTTCACATGCTCAACAACATAAGGAAGCATTTCTTGTGCATGCTCGTTTTTTTTTTCATTTTCCTTTGATTTTGTTGATTGACAGACTAAAATGTCATGCAATTTTCTCTGTTAGACGTAATCGTTTATGTATCTTTGTTTTATTGCGACATATACATTTTATCATTGGTCTTTATGTGGTTTTTCGATTGTGAGTGGATTTCTTATCTGGACTAAGTTTTACTATGTTGTTCATTAAACAAATTTGAAGTTTATATATGTGCTAATCTTTCAATTTTATCCTTGCAGTGGTCACTGATGACACTATTAGAACCGGCTCGGAGTGTGGAAAATTTGATTTACATTGGATTCCCTGGTGATCCAGCTTCTGCCATTCGTCTTACTAGGAGAAGACGTTTAGATCGCAAAAAGCAACAGTGTGAAAGAAAAATTTTCCAGTGCTTTGTTTTTGGACCCAATAACGCTGGAAAATCTGCGTTGCTGAACTGTTATCTTGGAAGGTTAGTCATGTTAACTTGTAGCAAAACTTGTTGCATATCCAAAACACACACAGAAGAGAGTATAATCTTCTCCATGTTTTTATACAAGGAGACATTAGCATATTGTCAGAGCAGAACATTTTCCTCTCCATCTGGTTTACAGTTATTTCTCTCCATGATGTAGGTCATATGCTGATAACCAGGGATCAACTACTGATGAGCGCTATGCAGTAAATGTGGTCGATGAATCTGGGGTGAGTCAGAATACTTATGCAATTTATATCATTATGTGTGTGTGCGCATATATATATATATATGCATTTCATTATGGATATATTTTTCCGCGCAAGTTAATCTCCAACGTGCAAAATACCGAACAAGAATGACAAACTTGAGTGTTATTTTGGGGACTCTAGCTAGACATCTTTGATGAGTTGTTTTTATGGATACGTACATGTTTTCTTAACTAAAGAGTCTCAAACAAAACTTTTCAGATGTGCTAGTTGGTTATACATCTTTTGGCATCCTTCAAGGGTGTTTTCTCTAAGTTTCTTTATGTAATATGGTCATTAATCTGATATTTGCAAATTTCTGAGTGTAGGGTGCAAAGAAAACTCTTATCATGAGGGAAATTCCAGAAGATGGAGTTAAAGGGCTATTTTCATCCAAGGAATCCTTGGCTGCATGTGACATAGCTGTCTTTGTATATGACAGGTATATCTTTGTGCTTTTTCATTCTCTTCTGTTTGTGCGTAACACAACTGAGTTCATTGGGCTTAAGTGTCTGATGTGCATTGATGAGGCTTTAAGTTACTGTTTTCATCCCTGATTGTTTCTTTCTTCTCTAGTTCTGATGAGTCGTCATGGAAGCGAGCAACTGAGTTACTTGTAGAAGTTGCAACTTATGCTGAGGCCACTGGATATGAGGTCCCTTGCCTCATGGTTTCAGCAAAAGATGATCTTGATTCATTCCCAATTTCCATACAAGAATCCACCAGGGTAGAGTTCCTATTTGTCTCGAGTGAATGAAAATATCTCGAATAAACTTGTAAGCACCTTTACTTATATTTCAACAACATTTTGCAGGTGACACAAGATATGGGAATAGAGCCTCCGGTATCCATCAGTTCCAAATTGGGGGATTTCAACAACTTATTCCGCAAAATCTTAATTGCAGCACAACATCCTCATTTGAGTATTCCAGAGACCGAAGCAGGAAAAAGCCGCAAACATTACAACAGGCTAATCAACCGCTCTCTTATGGCTGTGTCAAGTACGTTTTCTTTCCAAGTCTCTCACAAACAAACAAACTCATAATAAAAAAGCTTTAGATTCATGTTGGGTAAAATTTAATATCAATCTCATGATTTGTAAACAGTTGGAGCAGCTGCTGTGGTCGTCGGGCTGGCTGCATACCGTGTGTATGCCACAAGAAAGAGCTCTTCTGCCTGAGAAGATAATCCAATCTGTCAAGGTGCAAACACGGAGAAGATAGCAAATCTCTTGTTCTGAGTTTGTTTATCATTCCCAAGTTTTAACCAACTGGATCGAGATTACTGTGTTTTTAGAACTTTAATGGAAATGGGCTTTTTGATGTAATGTTGGAAGATCTGTAGGAACACAAATATTTAAGGGCAAGAGAAAAAGAGAACATACTCGATAGACATTGTCTTGAATTTCTTCAATAAGAAAATAACTGTCTCCTTGATTTGTTAATCTTGTTCCTGTTGCTTTGTTCCAGCAACACTAACTTCAAAAGAAGAAAAGCAATAGATACTCTGACGTATGATCTTGTTCTATCAAATGCAAGTTACATACAACCAGTGAACCAGATTTCGAAGAACTCTATTGATCAAAATTTCTTCACCGAGAACCTTTTTGGAACCAAAACTGGACACTGTTCTAGTTTAGTATCGATCTTTCCTGTACTTTTACGGCTTTTCAGTGGTGAAACTATTCTTGACGTCAATCTTCATGGCCAAAAAGATCTCCTAGGCTTTGTTGCAGTTGATAACTAACTGAGTTCAGCCGGTGGCTTCTAAACTATCTCATAGGCTTTGTTGCAATGGAATGTTTGTTCTTTGGGTCTATGGCTTCTAAAATATCTCTTATGACCTGTGTGGCTCGTGATATTTTGTTTACCGTCTCGCCAATGGCATTGCTGGAAGTGACATTTTGCTCCAGTTTTCTGCATCAGACAACAAAAGTTATAATACCAACTATAAAGCTCATACAACTTCGAGTAAGGAAGAAAGAATGAGAGATTAACCATGAGAGGAAGCTGGAAACTTTCCAACTGGAGATCTTGTATTAGTAGCATTCTTGATCCTACAACAAACAATGTAGCAATGCATGTAATTCAATTTTCGGGAAAAACGTTTGTGCATTTTCTTGCTTATAGGGCTTTACCTCATTGTTTCTTTCTTTTTTAATTGTTGGTTCTATGCATTTCAGCCGAGATCTAAATTTCATAACATATATAAAAAACCATAGCACAAGATCTCTATGGAGTTACAAATCGAAAACAATATGAAGATAAAAAGGAAAGACAGAGAGATCCTATTTTGAAGTTTTAACAAACGACCTGAATGAAAAAAACAAAGGCTTTCACAAAGACGGTGAATAAACATTTAGAGGAAAGGCCACTATTGTTCCCTCCGGGGCATATCGGTGGCGAAAGAAGAAGAAGAAGAAGGTCGCATCGCTACCAAGGATGGTCTTCTGTTTTTGAACTTAAGCGGACTCCACACCACTGTCTTCTTCTGCAATGCAACCACTGTGGGATGGCTCGGCTTCCACGAGCAGCCTCCTCCTCCAAGAGGGCTCTTCATGAATCTGCTGCTTTTCGTCGCATTTGGAGTCACCAGATTGTGGTCTGGAGAGAAAAGCTTAGAGTATCTCGCCTTTCTCATGTCACCACCTCGGAATGATATAGAAGGGCGTGATGGAGTTGTCATAGATGATGATGATGGTTCTGGTCTTAACGTTGCTATTGAGACTCTTCTTCTAGGCAGTAAGGTTTTATGTCCTGATCCAATGGCTGATGGAGTAGGAGCTGGTCTGAATGCGATGGAGCTTCTTCTTGGTTTCATTAGTGTATTAATGTCCATGGATGATGATCTTCTGACGCTGTTATTATTCTCTTTGAATGTTGTGTCTGAGAATCTCTTAGAAGGAGCCTGAGATGGTTGTTGGGGCATGAAGTTTGTGATTCTTCTCAGTGGCATTCGCATTCTTGTTGGAGCCAAAGGCGGTTTTTTCTCTGTGATTGTTGGTAGTGTCTCTCTCAGTTGTCTAGATGTTGTTGATGATGATGCAGTCGCAGTCGCTAGAGCTCGTGTCTCTTGCTTGATTCTGGTTTTTCTTTCTTCTGCTAGTTGAAATTCCAGATCTCGAACCTGAAACATGATTTAGTTTTGAACTTTTAGAAGAAGACCACACTCAACATATTGAATCCATTAGTATAAGCGGACAACCTTATCTTGAAGTCCTCTGCATATGTGTTCTCTAGCAGTTAAGCGTAGCTGTAGTGACTGCACACTATCCTGCAGCTTCTTCGTTTCCTTTTCCTCATGCTTCAGCTTCTCGGACTGTTAATTGTTATAAAGGAGGCAACAAAAAAAGAAAATCAGCTTAGGATATGTTAAAGCTTAGATGAACTGGAGTTCCAGAAGTCACATTACCATTTGTTTTAACTTGAGAAGTTCAGACACATCGGCCTGTTTCCGGGCAGGTCCACTTTCGATTCCTCGAACTCTACTTGCAAAGTTTAAGGAGCAGAGGGTCTCTCCTAGATCCGCGGAACTCGGGCTAATCTGGACAAACATTAATGTCTTGCAATCTCCACCTGTATAAGTCACAATGAAATAGACACACCATGGAGATTAAAAACAAGATGTCTTATGAATCATGTGTGCCCAAAAAACGAATAGGACAAATGTTACTTTACCCAAAGAGTTTTGCAGCATATGGGTGAGCTTTGAGTTTCTGGAGTTGCATATAGAGGAGGGAAAAAATGTCAAGAACATTAATCAGAAAATTTCATATGCAAATGTCTTGACAAATGGGAAGGAAGAAGGGAAAAACCTGTAAGGAATGTGGCTTGTTTTTGATGCAAGGGCAGAGATAACATCACCGAGTGCTGAAAGCGACTTATTGATAAATTGAGATTCTTTCAGCCTTTCTCCTTCAACTTCTACCTTTCCTACTCGTTCACTGCCAGCCAAGTCCACTAACCAAAGATGGCTTCTGGTTCTTTGACCATTGATCAAATTCTCTCCTTTCACTGTCACTCGCAGCAAGCTTCACAAAAAGACATCTCTTGTTGTCATAAAGTATGGAAAAAGGTTTCGTTTCAAATGATTTTGGTGTCTAAACTCTCTTTTGCTTACCAATGAGAGCGGCTGCTTTGCTCGTTTGCAGCGGTTGATCCCACAGATCGAACACAATATCCTTTCTTGAGCAGATCCCAGACTCCATCTGTATTATAAACTTGAGCTTCAACTAATCCTGGGACTTCCTGTGTCCCTTCTGCTGATTGCTTTACTTCCAACCTTCATAAACCATAATGTTATTTTGGTTTTTGAACAAGAAAGAGAGAAACTAGGAGGCGATTTATTATACTACCAAACAATATGATGGATAACCTACTTTTTAGACGGCTGGTTTGAGTTATCTACCAAGAGATCCCTTATCTTCTCATTGTAAACCTCCAACATGCTAACAGATAGTTCAAACTTCATGAGATGACTTTTGCTTTCGGAACAGCGAAACAGTTCTTCTAAGGTCCTATAGTTCACTCCTCTATTCTCTGGTGTTCCTTCCATTGTAAATGTCTTGCCAGTTCCAGTTTGGCCATAGGCAAATATGCACACATTATAACCATCTAGCACCGAATTAACTATAGGTTTCGTCTGTGCAAAAACAGTATCTGCAAAAGAGGGTACAGTCAGATCAGAACACTCATTCGTGTAGTGTTCGAAGAGCAAAGGTTTAGCCAAAAGAAAAAACACACAGATAACGGGTCAATTTACCTTGGCCATCTTCTGGCTTAAATACATGGTCAAACTTAAAATGCTTCTTGGAAGAATCAGATGAAAGTATTTGGAGGTCGTTTTCCTGTGTTGGATCAAACTCAGCTACAGAAGCACATCCATTTGCTATTTCAGCTTGGTTTAGAGGTCTGCATCTGCAAAAGACCCTGATATTTCCCTTGAGCTCGATTACTTCATTGTATAATCGTTTCCTCTCTGATGACTCTTCCAAGTACTGCTTTTTCAGAGTTCCATGGTCAGTACCTGCCATTCAACATGTTGACGCACATTAGTTACAATCAAAGCAAACAAGTTTAGTATTAAAACAGTAAGGTACTGACTCAGAAGCTGGAGAGCCCTTGACATTTCCGGTTCTACAAAGGAAAAATTCTTGATTTCTTTCACTTGGTTGGATACCGACACATGTTCATCCGTCAAGACCTATGAAATGAAGTGGAAAGGGTTAATATAAAACACCAGCAGAAGGAAGGGACTGAAAGCAAATTTATTGAAAAATCATAAAAATCACTTCATTTTGAAACAGCCTCCAAGTCACATATTCCTTATTATTGCAATCCAGAAGGAACTGTTGTAATTATGTTATTCCGGAGGAGGGACAAAGAGAGTAGTAGTACCTTAATTTTGTTACTCAAATCAATAATTTTCTGCAAAATTGGAAGTGTTGGTCCACTGGTTGGAGAAACTTCTTGGTTTCCACTTGTAGCAGAATCCTCACTTTGTTCCACTATTTCAGCAAAATGAGAAATGCATCACATCAATCTCAATCAAAGAAGCAAGCGAAACTAACACAAATAATCACTTTTATTCTACTTTTTGACTGAGTTTAAGATTCACGGGATGAGTTAGGAACCCAAACCTAATTCGTCGAAAATTGAAATAGAACCAATTCTTTCTGAATTCCACATAAATTGCTAAGACCTAATCGGATTCTCACCACACATAAACAATCTAAAACAACCATCAATCTCAGATATAAGGGTTTGAGATATCAACAATCAATGTACAATCAGAGACTCCCAATTGAACTTAAAACTCAATTTCACTTGTGAATTCTCTGCTAAATTCAAAATTCACAACGAGAAAACCCTTACCAGCGTCGGAATTGTGATTATCGGCAGAAAATTCCTTCAATTGACATGACAAAACACCATCGTCGCACATTTCTTGATGTTGATCTGAACAAAACCCGCAAATGATCAGCGAAACGTTTATTTCTCATCAAAGAAAACGAATCAAAAACACAGATCGATGAAGAAATCATGAATCTGTAAGCATAATTAGAATCGCGACGACAGAAATGAGTATATAGTACCTCCTTCCATGGCGGATCTGATAAAGAACCCAAAGAACTAGAACTCGAAATTCTGAATTAAGAGAGCAAGAGAGCAAGAGAGAGCGAGGGAGAGATTGAGAGAGATTGCGAACGAGTGTAGGTGAAATGGTGCGAATTTGAATTTAGATGAATAGGAGCCGTTGGATGAAAGGAGCTTTGTAACGTCTATATTATTATATTACCATTTTTTCCTTCATCAAATTCAAAGAGGAGCGTCAGAATACGGATCCAGATTCGGGTCTACGGGTTTACCGAAATGGATCCTAAACCCTTTTTAAAAGGAAAGGATAAAAGTTTTCGAAAATTAAGAAAAACCCCTAAGCTTTTAATTTCTTTATAAACAAATCACAGATATGATAATTTAATCTATACACCCCTGTTTGAGTAAATCTACTTCAATTTCGTCGAATTTTTTCGATATCAGGATTGTCAAAGGCTTGGCCATGGCTTATTCGTCAGCACCAAGCTGTTTTCATGGCTATCTCCACAGTTGTTCGTCCTCCACCACCCAATTTTTCCCGCGTTCTCTCTCTTGCGGCTTTGCTGTTTCTCCCACTTCGAGACTAAGAACATGTGTCAAATTCGAAAAGTTTCAGGGTGAGTCTCCTCTTGAACAGACCACATCAGCTTCTACTTCCTCTGCTTCACAGAAGCTACCATTAGAAGCTCAAGACCAACCAGAAGAAGAAGACGATAGGTTCAGTAAACTTTCCACTTGTTTACTCTGTTTGATTACAGTTTCTGATATGGGAATTGGGTTGTCTTCTGTTTTTTGTTATCGTTGTGATTCTTGTGAAGGATTAAACATTGAATCCGGTTCAAAGTTGATCATTTTTCTCAATTTCTTTAACATTTTTGTGTATCTATAGGAACCTATGTCTAAAAATGATGTCTTTTGTTTGTTACTGATTTTCAGCTGTTTGCCTAATGATTTGGTGGGAGCTGTTAGGCAGTCAGGTGAAGCAAGTGCCTCGTTTGTGAACTCTGGAGGAACAAGAGCTATCGTAAGGGCTAGGGACTAAATCTGTAATCTTTGTTGGGGAACAAAAAAAAAAGAAAGAGATTTTGTATCAGCTTCATTCA
Source organism: Cardamine occulta (assembly GCA_028015245.1). Classification (NCBI taxonomy): domain Eukaryota; kingdom Viridiplantae; phylum Streptophyta; class Magnoliopsida; order Brassicales; family Brassicaceae; genus Cardamine; species Cardamine occulta. Next base: position 11,484,493 of record CM051384.1, read on the forward strand.
CTAGATTCTGACTATGAAATCTTGTAGGTGGAGCTCTTAATTCCTCAGCTGCAGTTCTTAGACGATGAAGGTGCACAAGCTGAACTTTGGGAGCTTTCACGGGTTTTCCTGGAGACACTCATTAAAGAAACAGGTTGTGAGGTGAGCTAAACAGTTTGTGAAACGTCTTTACATATAACATTCGGACGAGCGAGTCAATAACTCTTAGTGCTTGGAAATGTTGTTGCTAGAGAGTTAAAGCCGTATTTCCAGATGCTGGAGCTGCTGCATTGCTAAAATATTGGTGGAAGGATGCAGCTTTTGGATTTGCTAGGTAAGTTTGCTTCATCTTACGAGCTTAATAGCTTTTAGTTCAACAGAGTTTGTGAGAAGGAATATGCAGCCATGTTCCGTCTTGTCATGCAGCTTAAGTGACCGTAAACCAGTGGAGAAAGAAGATGAGATCATTGTCATGGTTGTTCCTGATTACCAAATGCTGGAATATGTTGAGAAAATTGCAAAAGGGCTTGCTGATGATCCGGTAAATAAATCTGTGAATCTTAATTCTGGCTTTACCAAGAACCTTTAGTTCTAACATCAAGAAGACATTTCTTTGTGTTCTTTCCAGCCAAGGCCTCTCATCATGTGGAGCCCTCGTCTTATAGGCGAGGAGGTCGGGGGTTTAAACGTGAGAAAACTAATTCGTTACTTCCCTAAGGTAAAAGGAAAAAACTCTTAACTGAGACTTGACAAGGTTATTGACTTAACATCAATAACTATTTATCATTTTTTTTCTTCTCATATTGGCTCTTGTAGTTCTTTTACTACGGTTTACTCCATGAGACCTCTGGCTGCTGGTGCTGTTTTCAGGTGTTATCCTGGGTAAGACTAAGACTTCATTTTTCTTATTTGATTAAGTCCATGTAGATGCTGTTTTGATGCTTACAAGCTAATTATCTTTTTACCCTGATTAACTTCTAGTCAATGGAAGGTCTTTTATGATGATAAAGACAGACCAGGCCGGTATCTACTCGCCAAAGAACTCATCGGTCGTCCTGATGCTGAGGATCTTGAGGTTAATACTAGATCTGATCCTAAGTTATTTTCGGGTTGAGTAAACTATGACATGATGAAAACAATTGGATGCAAATCCTAGTTACAGCTGATTTTGCTGCAATTTCATCGAGGAAACGTTTTCTTTTGGCAGATAATATATGGGACTGTAGAAGAGAAATCAGATGAAGGGACATCTTTATTGAGTCAAGCTGCTGGAATTTTCTCATCCATAAACAGGTTCATGAAATCAATGTGAAGATGACATCCTCTCCGCAGGGTATTTAATTTGTTCCCATTTCAAGTATTAGAAATGTAACCAAAGGGTATATATACTGTTACATCATGATGAATATAATACAAACTCGTAAAGAGTTCTGTTCTTATGTGCTTCAATGAACCTTTCTGTCTCAGAGATATAATCCTAATCTGCCCAAATCATACCTAGAAATGCAGATACTATGAACGAGAGTTGATCAAATCTATTCTCTTCTGTTACATAAAGCTATGATGACAATCTCAAGGAGATCTTTGCATTTATATGGTGTTTGAGACTTTGGTAAATAAGTCCATGTCCATGGACAATGTTGATAAGGATCAAATAATAATTTTCTGAAAATGGTAAATCCATTGGACATTTTGATAAGGATCAAATAAATAATTTTCTGAAAAATGGTAAATTATCCACCTAGAGAAGCGTGCCTAATATGACGTAAGCAATCATGTATTACATACTATAGTAATATGATTTTATTATGGTATATAAGCTGTTTAAAACAGTGGAAAACAAGATTAACGTCTCTCCCAAATTCTGTGGTTAAGATTAAGTGTTTCTTCTTCGATATTCACAAAATTCACATATTTATGCTTTGTTTTTGTCTTCAAAGTTTTATTTATTTGTGATGTCATTGTTTTAAGTTAATTTTTTGTTGTTGTAAGCAATTATTTCGTATTCCTTACCTCATAATTTTCTCGAGAAAAAAAAAATGGAATTTTCTTCTCCGGCACAACGTCGTCTCGAAACCGTTCGATCTCACCTCGTTTCTTCTCCGGCCGACGATGAAACCTCTCTCTTCCTCAACGCCACCGCTTCTGCTTCCCCTGGTGAGCCACCTGAATCAGCTTTATTCCTCATGTTTTGTATTTTAACACTTGATTCCTCTGTTTTGAGATTGTGAGAGCTTCAATTGTTTTCTTAGAAGGTAGCTACAGTGTTGTGCTTCCAGAAAAGCTTGACACTGGAAAATGGAATGTCTACAGGTTAAAAAAAAACAACTCCTTTCTTTGCATCTTTTACTTTGAGATATTGTTGTTGTTACGTAAGTTTATGTGATTATGATTATTATGGAGAAATTCTTGTTTTTTTGCTGTGTCAGATCTGCCAAGTCACCTATGAAGCTCATCAGCAGATTCGATGATCATCCTGAAATCGGGACTTTACATGAAAACTTTGTGTAAGTTTGATTACTTCTTTGAGCTTGTTCAAATTGATTTACCTTAGTTTGTGACCTTAATACTGGAATTACATTTTCTGGAATCAGACATGCTGTTGAAACATATCCTGATAACAAGTATCTTGGTACACGAGTTCGACCTGATGGAACCATTGGAGAGTGAGTTTAAAACTGTTCTTTTGCATTAGATTGTAACTAACTTTTGTGCTGAGGTAGGTTTAATGTTTCTGTGATATGCTTTTTTGAAGGTATACATGGATGACTTATGCAGAAACAGGTATTGCACGAGAAGCCATAGGTTCAGGACTCCTGTTTCATGGAATTAACCAAGTATGTTTTACTCTAATTTGAATGTGTTGTATATAAAACTTCTGCAATATGAATTTCACCAAAGTTCTAGCTTTATCGATCCATAGGTTGCGATCTTTTAAAGAAGTTTTCATTTAATGGAACAGGGAGCTCGCGTTGGACTCTATTTTATTAACAGACCAGAGTGGTTGGTTGTGGATCATGCTTGTGCAGCATATTCATTTATCTCTGTTCCTTTATACGATACACTTGGTAACCCATCTAAATTTCATATCTTCTCTTTAATTTTTGGTTTTGCAAGCTTTGTCTCTTCTTAATATGATTTTTTTCTGGTTACACAGGTCCAGATGCTGTTAAGTTTGCTGTGAATCATGCTACTCTACAGGCTATATTTTGTGTACCACAAACTTTAAATACTGTAAGTGTGTTTTGGTTTGTTAATCTTATGAGAATCAGTCCAAGTAGTCTAAATTGCAGCACTTTCATTCTTCTTTAGTCATGGCTTGTGTATTTTATTTTTATTTTTTGGGAACTATGCAGTTGCTAAGCTTCCTAGATGAAATCCCATCCATTGATCTTATAGTGGTATGTACTATTCCAATGTGTAATTTCACTGTAAGTTCGTATATATATACCGTGGTATCGTTCACTTATACATCTTTTTTGCACTGTGAGAAGGTGGTGGGAGGGGCGGACGAGAATTTGCCATCACTTCCTCAAGGAGCTGGACTCAAAATTGTATCATACCAAAAGCTATTGAGTCAGGTAGCCTTCTACATTTGATGTTATCTTTATGAATGATTATTATGTGATTCCAACGGTAAATGTCTCTGTTCCTGTAATGATTTTTGCTTGGTAATTGGTGAGACTTCATGTTGCTACTGATTATCTTTTTTAGGGTCGCAGTAGCTTACATCCATTTTCCCTCCAAAGCCTGAAGACATTGCAACTATATCCTCTACACTAGTGGAACCACAGGAACACCAAAGGTGAGTTGTTTTCAGTTCCTGAATTTTGATGTATTTTTCGTATTCTTCTGGTTGAATTGATACTGCATGAATCACTTTGAAGCTAAATACTTCACTATATAATTTTTTTTCATATGTTCTTTGTTTCAAGGGTGTTGTGTTGACTCATGAAAACTTGATCGCAAATGTCGCCTGGTTCCTGTCTGAAATAAATTTTTTACCTTCTGATGTGTGAGTTGAACATTTCCCTTCAGAAGTGACATACATTTTGTTACTCTATAGTTTTATATGTTCGTATAATAGAATAATCTTTAACTCAGATGTCTTCTATCTTTAGTTACATATCATATCTTCCTTTGGCGCACATTTATGAACGTGCAAATCAGATTTTGGGGGTGTATGGTGGTGTTGCTATCGGTTTCTATCAGGGGGTATGTAAGCTTATATCTTGTGGTTTATGAGATGAACTTGTGGTACGGAATCAGAATTAATTTATATATTTCTTTGACAGGATAACCTGAAACTGATTGATGATTTGCTTGTGTTAAGGCCAACAGTATTCTGCAGTGTCCCTCGCTTATATAATCGAATCTATGATGGGTAAATCACTCTTATGCCTCCCATGTGATTGAGTTACTACTATTAACTGTCGAATTTTGTTGTTCTGTGTGCTAACATTAATCTCTACAGAGTTACAAGTGCAGTACAATCATCTGGGGTTATGAAAAGAAGGCTTTTCCAAGTTGCTTTTAACTCAAAGAAGCAAGCGATCATAAATGGTATTGTCTACTAATGGAAACAGTTAAATGTGAATCAAGTATATATATACCTGTGTCAAGCTTTCTGCCTTTTTTTCTTTTTCTCATGTGTGGTTTCTTTAGGCCGTAATCCGTCTCAACTTTGGGACAAACTGGTCTTTAACAAAATAAAAGAAAAACTTGGTGGACGGGTTCGCTTCATGGGGTCTGGTGCTTCTCCTTTGTTACCTGATGTGATGGATTTCTTGAGAGTGTAAGTTTTCTTTCTCTTTTTGGTCTTTCTGTTTTAACTCTTCTTCCGTGATTCCACGCTCACTGATTTCTAAGAATGTGAAACTCTTGTACAACATTGTAATTCATCATGATGGACAGATGTTTTGGATGTTCGGTGCGTGAAGGATATGGTATGACCGAGACTTCTTGTGTCATAAGCTCTATGGACGAAGGCGACACTTTATCTGGCCATGTCGGATCCCCTAATCCAGCGTGTGGTAAGCAATGTGCTATTTTTAAAGACATATTATATATCAGAATCCAAATATTGGCAGACTTTTGAATCTTATGACTGGTTTTTGCGTTTTAAACATGCTTTTTTCAGAGGTAAAACTTGTGGACGTTCCTGAAATGAATTACACATCGGAAGATCAACCACACCCACGTGGTGAAATCTGTGTAAGAGGACCAATCGTTTTCAAAGGCTACTACAAAGATGAAGAACAAACGTAACACATTTTCCATTATTATTACATAAGGCTCTGGTTATATGTAGACATGAGTCTTGACACATCTAAATGAGCAGGAGAGAAATTATTGATGGAGATGGCTGGCTACACACAGGAGATATTGGGTTGTGGTTACCTGGTGGTCGCCTCAAGATCATAGACAGGTTTTTGTAAATCGAAACAGTCTTGGTTTTCTCTCTTTACTGGAAAAAAGAGTTGAAATGTTTCAATGTTGATGACAGGAAGAAGAACATATTTAAGCTAGCGCAAGGGGAATATATAGCACCAGAGAAAATCGAAAATGTTTATACCAAATGTAGATTTGTTTCTCAGTGTTTCATATACGGTAAGCAAAAGACTCTGCTCCCTACCCACACCAACACTTGTGCTATTTCTCAACCGAGGCACAATGTTTCTATTTGTAGGTGATAGCTTCAATTCCTCTCTAGTAGCTATTGTTTCAGTCGATCCAAATGTTATGAAACATTGGGCTGCATCAGAAGGCATCAAGGTACTATTTCTAACTCAATGATATTATTCTTGTGCTGTTTGTTACAGATTAATATCTTAATTTGTTTTAATCTTTTCTTGATGATTGCAGTATGAGAATCTAGGACAACTCTGTAACGATCCAAGAGTGCGAAAGGCTGTTCTTGCCGAGATGGACAACGTTGGAAGAGAAGCTCAGGTAAAAACAAAACTTGAACTTAATAGTCTCACCTGTCATTAATAAAAACAATTAACTCAACAGTTTGTGATAATACAGTTGAGAGGATTTGAGTTTGCAAAGAGCTGTGACTTTGGTGCCAGAACAGTTCACCTTAGAAAATGGACTTCTGACACCAACACTCAAAGGTATATCCAACAGTGTAAAGATAAAACCGCAATGAAATTTAATTATTACTTACATATGGAATCTCTAATTCATGTGTTTTGAATTTATAAACAGATAAAGAGACCTCAAGCAAAAGCTTACTATGCAGAGGCAATATCCAAAATGTATGCGGAAATCGCAGCCTTGGAGCCGATACCTTCTAAACTGTGATGAGATACATTACTTAAAAGTGTTTGTTGTATTACAAGGGTAATTCTAGAACTTTAGAAGATGGGATTGGAGGTAGATTCATAATAAACAAGTCAGATTCATGATGTAATTCTTGATTATACTATCAAAAATAAAAGAAACAAGAGTATGGTTCTAATCCTGGAATGGAGGATGTGTGGCCGTAAGTCTAAGAAACCAGTGCAGGTCTCTACAGTTTTGGTTTAGTTTTGCTTTGGCTAACGCTCGTAAGGCTATTCTTTATGTTGATCCTTGTTATTAGGACAAGCAAAAGACTATTTGCACAACCAAACAGAATTGAAACCAAACCTAAACCATGAAAAAGTAAATGAACTAAATGAAGACCGGTTTATTTCGTTACAATTGTTTCAAGTATCAGTCCAATCAGCCACTTCAAATTATTCATATCAAAATCTTAAAACTTGTATATAGTTTCATTTTAATAATTATCTAAAAGATATTTTTATTTAGATTCTCGATTTAATTGAAATATTTGAATTTTTTAGATTGAATATGTTTTGAAAATTAGTTATTGATTGTAATTTTTTAAAACAATAATATTTTTTTTTCGTCTTTAGGATTCTTGGTTGTGCATATCAGATTGAGAAATGATAAGAGGAGAGTTCATAACTTCAAACTTATCATTTACTCCTAGCATCTTTAGCCAAAAATCTTACACATCAAAAATAAAATTGTTTCTATTCTTTTAGAGGATCCAATGAATCCAAGAGAAAATTACTATGATTTCTTTAGGCAGATTATTTCTCATAACTGATTTATGAAAATATCTAACAGTAATAAATTAAATTATGCATTCTAGACAGATTTGAATATGTATATTCAAGATGAAAATTTTCCCAAAAAAAAA